>OX411543.1:84356278-84825119 GCA_948146395.1 Fragum whitleyi | reverse complement strand
AAAAGTGTGCATATCATATTTGATAACAAAAATCAGTCTTTTACTGCGTTTTGTTATCAAATTATAATATGCCAAAAAGATCTACAAGGCATTAAATAACCGAAGTACCGAATTACCTAAAAGATGACCGAAAATTACTACACTTATAATGTCCGAGATAGATTCCAGCATTCGGAACATCGCTCGGACTTTTCCGTAACTTGAAAAGCCGGGTACCTCGGACGTAGTAATTTTGGGTCATTTTTTAGGTAATTCGGCTCCTGGTGGTACTTCGGTTAATACGTATGAAGAAAATCACATTTTGTTAATTCCGTTCCGATCGTCTTTCGAGATCTTTTAGGCATATAATAATTTGATGACAAAACGCATGTTATCAAATTATAATATGCCCACTTTTATTCTTTCGTTGATTTTATTTTATGAAACGCAATCTTTAGAGGGATCGTTGATGTTTTACGTCATATAAACCTACGTGAGAATTGACGCGCTTTCATGGCTGCGTCCGTATTATTCCAGAGGTCTATTCCGTAGAATCGCCGAGGGCCGGTACCCGATTGAGATTCCAGTTTACGGAAAAGTCCGAGTATTGTCCCAGATGGTGACATATTGACTTTCACAGCAAAAGGTTGCGGTTTGCCATCAGCTACTGGACTGTTGGAGAGCAGCCCCGTCTGCCAATCAAAGTGAGGGTTACAGCTGATTACATCGTGAAATTGACAAGATGAATAATTTTTGAATGATTTTGGAATGAAATTGAATGAGTGTGTGAAGCGGGTTTTGGGTGAGAATCAAGAGAAGTAATCCAATATCGCTAATTTTGTTCCAAATAAACAAAATTGGCGATATATATTACCTCCCTTTAACAGAATATAACTACTTACAGTTTGTGTGTCTTCGTGAACTAATCAGACACCCTATAATCCACATTAGCCAATAAAATCGTAGAATAATTTGATCGACTTGAATTGAAATTTATTTTGGTGGTCATGAAGGTTTTCGATATGTTTTCTTATAATTTCTTATAATTTCGGAGCGTTTTTGATCGAAGTTGAGTGAGTGTTTGGAATGTATGAATAAATGAATGAATGAATGAATGAATGAATGAATGAATGAATGAATGAATGGAGCGCCGAGTGAATTAAGAATTGTTTGGGTTGTGATGAATGTCAATTTCACGATGTTATATTACCTGTATGTATTAAATAGCCTGGTCCGCTATCCTAGCCGGACTTACTAGTTATGATTGATAGATCTAGGGGCAGTAACCCTGTCTTGGCGACGTAACCGTCGCAGCATGGTTGCATCCGCTTACACTTGCACCGAGTTCCACACCTAAATTAATTTTACAAAAAAGGCATTTCGGTCATAATTTCGCACCCTTTGAGGAGTAGCACTAATTTGAAACTTGGCATGTATCATTTGGAAGGGGACATTATAGTGAATATCATTAATCACTCTATGTCGTTGCTCTTGTGCAAAAAGAACGTAAACACGCTCATCACTGACTAGAAGTTCTAGGAAGCTAAAAAAAACCTGAACCATCGAAACGTTAAATAAGCATATGGGTCCGAAATTATCCCTCTACTACCGTATAGACCAATAATATTATATTATTGTTTTTATGGTGGAAGGGGGATAATTTCGGACCCCTATGACAAGAAGCCGTCCAGAACGCGAATGTATGACGACTGCTTAACATTGGTTACATTATTTTCTGTTCGGTCCCCGACGGCGGCACTCATTCTTTCCGACTATTTGTCTCTCACCAATGGGTTAATAATTGCAGACCAATGTGAGATAGCAGCTTGAGGCTAGGAAAGAATGTAATGGAAGTACTGGTGTGGGAAATACCAGGAACCCATTGTTAGGGGCTCCAGCCATCGCGATATAACTGAAAAAAGGTTGAAAGCGGCGTAAAAATCCATTCAATCAATCAATCAACATTACTTTCAAACAATTTTTTCTTGAACTCATGCTTGGTTTCTAATATTTGATGCACCTAAACCACTGTATTGGTATCTCTAAGGGAGAACATAGTGTAACAAAGTGCATTTTTGTTCTATCTATCAATAATCTCTCTCATAATTGATAGAGAAAGATTTTTGAAAGCATTCCCCATTCAAACAAACAAACAAATCATAATTGACAAAATTTTAAATATTTTTAAAGACCACTCAGACTTTTCCATGTCCACGACAGCCAAAGAATAATGTACACACATTTGAATTTTGTAGAGCGTTTAGAACAACGAGGCAGGTTTTTTTGGATGATTTTTGAAGAGTGAGTGGTTTGAATGCTTTATATGAAGCACAGCGCAAGGCTTTTGAATGCTTGTGATCGAGATGAGTAATTATCATGTAGATGTCATGTCGTGCTTATTAAGGACTTGTCTGGAAAGGCTATAAACCCTTGAAAAAAAAGGTCGAACAATAAAAACGAAAATAAATAAATAAATAAATAAATAAAAATAAATATAATGTATGAGTTTGTGCTGATTTTTCTATTCGGAAATAGGGTTTGACATGGCGTTGACAAGACAGACTATTATCATGATTTTCACAATCAATGTTCAAATAAACTGTCCGCCCGTCATTTTAGTATCTTATCAAATTGTAAACATACCATTGAAGATACCATGAAAAAGCTTGGTCATTTTGTCACCCACTCATTGCTTATCAAATGGTCAAACGTTATTTGTCTCATGAACATCAGCCCTGCGTTCAGGATCACCAAACGGCGCAGTTTTCAAATTGTACCCCGCTTTGCACGTGCACTTGCGTTCAAAGCGGGGTACAATTTGAAAACTGTTTGCACCGCTTCGTGATCCTGAACGCAGGGCAGGTTTTATTTTTAATACAATCCACAACTTCATTGAAATCGGTCAAATCTTTGCCTCTTGAACATCGGGTGTATTTTTTTAATAGGCAAAATTCACGTTTTTGAGGGCGTTAACATTTGCAGAGATCCGAAAAATGGTTTAATGTCGGAGTGTGAAGCACGGGGACGTTCAAGCATTTTGAGGGTCTCTGCAAATGTTAATGCTCGAAAAAACGTGAATTGTCGCCTTTATTGAATAAAAAGAAAACAATACAGTATTTATTCAAAGATAGATAATAAATGATCCATATGAACGCTTAAAATCAGACACTAAACCCATGAATGTACCGCAAAATTATGTCATGTATGCTCTGTCACTTTTATTTATACTGACGGTGCTTAGATAATTTATGACGTCACAATTTTTAACGCGGAAATAAGATCGTCGTATTTATTTAATTTCTATATTTATGATAGACATAGAAACTGATCAAGTATATAGGCCCAGTTCGGGGATATTTAAGTAAAAAAAAAGCCGGACGTTAACGGCACGTGAATTCATTCTCCCGTTAATGCCCGGGTTTTGTTCGTCATCGTATGCCTAAAAGGACCCGAAAACACATATTTTATATAATAATTTGTACGGAAGTTCTCCCCTGAGGAATTTGGTTCATTGCGCAACAGGAACTTCCGGCTACTTTGGTACCACGTACTCGTTTTTACGCCGAACAGTTTCCACAAACGATTTGCCGAAAAAATGACAAACTATCACAAAATTCGTCTTTGGGATTTTTTTTAACGCAAACGAAACATTTGATTTCAGTATTTCGGCAAAATTATTGCTAGATATCGTATAAACACATACAGCTTTTTTTCTTTGTCTAAACAGGTTGTGACGACAACGTCGTTTTAGTACGTTTAAGCGACGTTAACGTTCCCAAGCCTTGTTAGACGTCAAATAACGTTATGAGACGTCGCAGTAACGTCGGGCTATTTTATGAAATTCAGTCATATTTTTGTTTAATTTTAAAATTAAATAGCTGTATAGGCTTAAATAGCGCACTATTTTACATCATTTTAAAGCGTTTGAATAGCTCTACTTTATATGACACTAAATTCTGATACCCATGGCTGTGAATGAAAGATATTATCAAGTTTATTATGAAAAAATCGCCAAAAAGCGCATGTTACGCGTAACATGCTTCTCTTTCAATACATGTTCAAAATGCCATAAAATCGCGGAAACACTCTATTTCATAATGAAATTTTACGCACAAATACATAGAATATCGGGTCTAATGCAGTGTGAATTTCAAAAGTTTCGGATGAAATTTTACGAAAATATCTTCACGTAATTAAAATAGCGGAAAGTGTAACGCTGCTAAAAATGAAGCAAAAAATGACGACTGAAAAATTTCAACGTAAAAATTTACATTGTAGTCCAAATGTTGTTTCATCTGTAATTGGTTTGTTCATGATGATATATGAATGTAATTTGGCCTAACCTTTTAAAATGGTAATATATTAAGGTTTCGTGTTTTTTAAACGCAAGTTCTTTAGAACTATTCAATAAACAACCCGGATTTTGACATTTAACCTCTAACTATGACATTGGCGTTGGCATTGGAGCTACAGACTTATCAATGGCAACTTAACAAACCATGGTGTAAGTTACTGGTGGAAGATGCGACGTTATCTTAAAATCCATTGAAGTATATCCGAAATATTATGATAACATTAATAGTCTATCCCTTTTTTTAACTTTGACCTCTATGTATGACCTTGACCTTTGAGCTACATACAAAATGATTACACATGACACATCGTCCCGTGATGTAAGTACTTGTACTAAACATTTTTGAAAACGATCCATGAATACCAGAGATATGGTGTGGTATTGAATATTTTCAACCGATTTTGACCTTTAACCTCCTAGTGGGGCCTTGACAACGGAGATCTAGCCTTGAGATAAGAAAATGTAAGTCACGTGAATTGGAAAAGCAATTCTAAAGTCGGCTTCATAAGGCATTTATTACTAATTTTGAATAACTTTCCCTATAATGATATAAAAATAACATTTTTATTTATTACCTCCCATTAATCCGAGAAAAGGTCAAAATGTCGAAAAAAAAACAAAAAAAAAAAACAAAACAACTCAATGGCCCCATATTTTACTTAGCTTCCAAGAATAGTCATCATGTGTAAAATTAACTGAGAAAATATAAAAAGAATGGTATTACTCTTTCTATATTATTTATTTTGCATTGATTGAAAATAGCAAATAAATTTAAGAGAAAAAAGTTTGACCATCATTTGCTTCGAAATGATCGTTTTTTTCATTAATATTTGAATATAAACGTTTTATTTATCTACCATTTAAGATGATGCCATAAGAGTTTGAACTTCTTTAATTTATACACACTTTTTTTTTATTTTCAAAAGCAGATGGAGGGGGTCTTTTTTACATTCATTTTTCACAATCAAGAAAAGTAGACCTCACCCACTTAAACAGTCGATTTTCTCAGAATCCAATCCAAAGACTCCTACTTTGAAATGCATTTTTGCGGTAGAATAATGTTTGGCTACGTCATATTAAAAAATCGGGAATTGTATTACTTTGATCTCAGGAGCGAACTCCCTTAAATCCACAACTTCATTAGAATCGACCAAATCTTTCCATAATTGTGAGCCGTCACGCAAAAGTGAAGTGAAGTGAAGTGGGTTTGAAAGTGTCTTATTGGTCCGCGATCCATTACAAATCCATCTACAGAACAGTGCGTATAAATTTTTTTAAAAGGGGGTAATAAAATATCCCTAATTCCGCTCATTTTGATAAAAATTAGCCCTATTCCTTTATCTAACTTTCATACCATATAAAACGTGCCCATTACACTCATTCAATTTCTCTCCAAAACCGTACCTGGTCACCATGTCCTTAACGGTGTGATGTGCAACTTGACAAAAGTGAAAACAACATAACCGTATAACCAATGATAGTTATAAACAACTTAAAAAGAGCATCGTGAAATTGCAATTTGAATGATTT
The DNA here is from genome assembly GCA_948146395.1 of Fragum whitleyi. Lineage (NCBI taxonomy): Eukaryota > Metazoa > Mollusca > Bivalvia > Cardiida > Cardiidae > Fragum > Fragum whitleyi. Next base: position 84,819,256 of record OX411543.1, on the reverse strand, counting down.
TTGGTTGAGATTGTATGAGTGCGCGTTTAACAAAACAAAACAAAAACAAACAAAAACAAATAAACATACAAATGTGTATTTTGTAGACTATATCACTTAACATTCTAAAGTAATGGTCAATGTCAAAATTCAAATTTCACACATATTTTAGGATGAAAAATAACCTGACTTTCACTGATGTCATTTAACACTTTCCTGTTTTACAAAATTTTGGACATGTCCAAATTCAAAGGTTTTGCAGAGGAAAATTTAAAGTGGATTTAATTTGAAAAATAACAATTCAGTAGGGTAGAAATTGCTTGCTCGGTGCTCCATTCATTCCAATCACTCATTAAAACCATTCAAACTAATCCCAAACTCGTTTTAAACACTTGTAACAAGCACTACACTTGTGAAATATGAAGGCTTTATAAATTACAATTCAGAAGGTATGACCAATATTAAAGTTTTTTTTTTATTGAAATTCGGGGACATTGAAAGAAAGACATCGACCTTGACTGCTGACTTTAGCTTTGGTATCAACTGAACGATCTTGTCACAATAAATACATAAACATGTATGTGAATTATGCAGGCTGTATCACTAACCACTGCAAGGTAATGGTTAGTGTTCAATTTTGAATTTTACACAACAACGACGTTAAAGAAAGACCTTGACCTTCACAGATGACCTTGAAATTTGTACCTTCATAACGGTCTTGTCACAAACAATACACATGAGAAGTATGAATGCTCTATCACTTACACAATCAAATGTAATGGTCAATTTCAAAGTCTTTGGGGATAAACGGACTAGTAAACAGACAAGGGAATTTTTGTAAATCTTGTAAAAATAAAATAAAACAAATGTTAAACTACTGCGGCAAGTCTTATTTAAAAAGATTTATTTGTAAAACATTAATGCCCCCTTAGGAGCAAGTAGATGGTATATTCTTTGTAAATTAACAAAGGGTAATAACTCTAAAAATATGACAAGTAAAGTTAAGGTTCTTGTGTCCTGCACTTTTTATTTATGGTTTCTATTCACATGCGAGGTTTCATGATTCCAGTTCGCATATTTTTTGAGAAATGCTCCGGACAATAAAGGTCTACGGATGGACCGTCCGACCTACCATCCGACCGACAGACGGACCGACCGACACACGTGCAAAGCAATATACCCCTTTTCTTCGAAGTTGGGTATAACAATAGTGACACGCCTTTTTGAATACTCAAAAGGTTAAAACTGAAAGTATATTGTCATGGTAAGCTGCCCCCGGGCAAATAACTAAATACGACCTTCTTCATTATTAAATACATCCTTTCTATTCATATATATGCTGATGTTCATTTACCGTCGGCTTAAGGTGTTATAATTTAACTGTTTATGTGGTATTGTTGGATTTATATATATTTTAGGAAAACACTGTGAATTACTGTGATACCAACACTTTTCGACCACTCACCATTACCTTAGTATCGATAAATAAATCTGGGGGAGAAATACATAAAATATCATAAAGAACTTGAATGATCTGTAAACCACATGATCTGTAAACCACAGAACTATATAATTCAAGCGTTCCATGTAAGGACGTTAATTAGTTTTGTGCCTTTCTTAGGTCACACCTTTATAAGCTGCTTGGAACTTTTATATAAATGCGTGTACACATGGTAAAACAGAGTTTCTCTTTAAGATTTTGAGTATCGTCGACATATTACAAACGTGAAAATGTAACATTCTTTGAATTTGTGTAAAGCTCATTAAATATGCCACCCTTTTAATACACAAACGATTTCCGTTCCTTTCCTGACAGGTGAAGAGATTGTCGTTTGACATCGATCATTATAGTTTTAGATATTTGGACAACTGAATTTTAGCAGATATGACCATTGTGGAAAACTCGACAGAAGACTGTCCCAAGTGTAAAGCCCTTATTGCCATCTTGGAACTACCTCCATGGAAATATGACGGCATATATGACGTCACATCCTCTCCAAGAACACACGCCACCTGGTGTCACAGAAGAGCCAAATATGAGCTTTATAAGTCGGTATGTAAGATTTCATTATTTTTCTTTTCCTGTACCTAAAAGCATTTTATACAGAAACAAAATACAAAGGATTTTCCACATGATGCAATTTAAACCAATCAATTTCCTTTTTTTTGTTGGTTTGCATTTATATATCAATGTTATTTTGTCGGAGTTGGGAGAATTTATCACGGCGAGGCTTTGCTCGTTATGATAAGTTCTCCAATCTTCGATCAGTATCCTTGAGATTTAAGACACTTATATATCATTCTATTTATCATCAAATCGTGTTCCAGTGATTATCATTATTTTTTTTTTTTCATGAAACGTCTAAAATCATAGAAATACAGACACGTGATTAAAATTATGAATATGCATTTTCCTTTAATATAAGACCACATGTTTCAGGTCATTAAATTGAAATCTTAGTTCCTCGGGTAACGATCTATTCTGACTCGAAGCAGCAAAGATAGTTCCGCCAAATGTCTAGGTCGCAATCGAGGGTCAACTTTTATCTGGAGAACATTTTAGTTCTCAAAATATATGTGTAGGAAAAAGGATTTGCATATGATTTGAAAGAGGTTTTGTCATTAAGTAGCCTTGGAGCTGAAGGCTTACTGTCATTATTATTGTTTCGGACACTCGCCATAGGTCTTATTTTCACTGTGACCGTTGTCCCTCATGGTCTAACATCGAAGGATAATCCTCAAATAGCTCCATTAAAAGTGGCAGAGAGAGGCCACCCATCCCGAGGCTATTTCCAGATTTTATGACGACAACTCATCACAAGCTATTAAATTAAGGACGGCCGCTCATCCATTTGGAATTTTCCGCCATTAAAACGAAAAGCTTGCGTTCGTGTGGTCGTTATCTAACTGTGAATCGATATTCAAATTATGTTTTTAGATAGAGCTGCTTAGAAGGTTGACAAAACACGCAAAAAATTGTATAAATTGAACAATTTATTTTTTTCACCAAATTTTTGAGACATTTTTTTTCGATTTCTTGAGTATTCAGAGAAACTACACGCCAGTATTCAATATTACACCTTGCCTATTTTATGGAGGGAGAGCAAATAAATCTTATGAAAATGGTGAAAAAAGAACCCCTACCTCATTTCCCTGAACCAAAATACCACCAGATTCGTTATTTCCAAAATTGAAAATTGTGTTTTGGAATTTGATTATTTTTTGTGAATTACCTCCCTTTATTTTAACAAATAAGTCAAAATATGTTAAAAATTAAGACTTGTTACCCCAGCTTTTTTCATATCAAATTTTTCACAAATGATTTTGAAAGTTTAAGAAAAAGTTTGATAGAGGAAGGGCACTTAATGTTTTGTGTACCTATTTTCATACGGCATTGAGAAAAACAATAAGCAAGGTGACCCTATTTTTTCTTCTCAAAAATTGAAAACACATTCTGATCTATCGGAAAAAAGGGGGGGGGGAAGAAAAGTTTAATAGTAGGGAAAAACTCAGAGAACTTCCCTAAAAAACGAAAAAAAAAAGAGAGAGAGAGAGAGAGAGAGAGAGAGAAAAAAACAAAAAAAACATCGATATCTTGTCAAATTTTGAAGGACCAATCTATGAATTCGTCGTCCTGTCTTAGTCTTAATATGTTTTTAAGCTAATGTGGAGGAATTAAAACAACAACAAAAATCTCTTATCGATCTAATCAATCAATAGAATGTTGAAATTCAGAAGATTTTCTATATAACCCCCATCGTAAGGCCGTTGTACCACTGTTTCAGTCATGTAATCCTTTAGTGAAGGATGGTGTAAGATTTTCCTTCAAATTTAAGAGCCAGCCCTGTGGTCAGGACACTGTGTTCAGCGCAAACAATTTACCAACAATACCCCGCTTTTCACGCAAAATCACGTGCAAAGCAGGGTATAATTGGCTAACTGTTTACATCGATTTCACATCCTGAAGGCAGGACAAGTCAAATACTCAAAATTCTTTATGACAATACTTTGCGGCTATTGAAGTGTCTACATGCCTGCCCTTCACGCACATGTGAAATGATCTGTTATTTCAATCCCCATGTCTAAAGCTTAAAGATGATCTATTTTTACATCACGGATCGCAAACATTGAATATGGGCAAATCCATAAATTGATTATTACATTGACAAATGACCTGGTCATATTTACTCAGACCAGATGGGGTGACCGGTACAGAATTATATTTTTTTTATTAAACAAACACTGTAACATTAGACTTAAAGGTCAGACGGGCTATGATTGTGTTCCATTCAAGCAAACATATCGATCTACAACATTTTGAAAAAAAAAAAAAAAACACGATACAATAAGGCCGAGTAATCTTAAGGTAGCAATGGACACATGGCGTCATTTTTTCCGCCCGATGAATTTTTTTCTTGGTCACATATGTTGTAGATTAACTTTGTGTAGTCATTATATCAAAATTTGAAGGTACCTTTCCGCGCTCGTTTTCATGCTAGAGTTATCTGCCCTTGAGTGGTATAGGCCATTTTTCAGTAGAACGGTTATATTCATTTTAGTTCTAGTATAAATCCTAAACTAAGTTATAGCTATAAAACAAATACATTTTGATAGACCTTATACATGTACACACTGGCTATTGACTAGAAAATTTCTCTTTGATCAATTGCATTTGCGCAATTTGCGTTCAAAAGTTAAAAATGCACTAATTTTTGTAATTTTATTAGGTAAAAATGCCACAAAAACCTATTTTTTTGAAGAAATTACCCAATCAATTTTTCTTATTTTCCGATAGGTTTATAATCCATATTTTCCCTTTATTTGGTAAAAAATTCAGCATACCTTTCCATGCAAATAAGAAGGTTTTTCGTTATTTTTCAGTGTTCCCCCCTAATCGAATGACGGTTTTTACGCATTTTTATTGTTAAATTTAATAAGATCCAGTCATTCAATTAATATCAAATTTTGAAAAGAAGCTAAATTATGAAGTTTTACTAACATTATTCTACGTTATTTCCATAAGTAGAACCTTACGAAAACCGGTCTTTTTAAACAATGCGCAAAAAGAGCCGTAAATAAACGAAAACCCACTTCCGGTTTATAGAGTCGGGAGCCCGCTGTCCATTGCCACCTTAACCAAGATTGAAATAAATACAGAACTCTAGCCTGGCTTCCAAGCTGTCAGTGAGTGTTTGATTAAATATATATAAGCGAGACCACTTATATTTTACTATTTCAATGGCCAACTATAGGTGTATTTTCAAAACTGAGCTCTGACGAAGGCGTTGAGTCTATTACCGTAGGTATATCGGGTATATTTATATAAAGCATTTGATAGGAATTGAACGTGATACCCCCTTTTCAACTTTGGAAGTACATGAATGAGTAAACCTTACGATGTTAGACAAGCAAAATGTTTTATTTGGAAGGTACTTTTTATCATTTTTAGGTATTGTTTAAACCCGTTTTATCTATTTTGAAAGAAAAGCACGGGAATTTAACTGTGAGAAGTAGATTTCACGGCTCACCGCGCAAAATCTACCTATATCTCCCATATTCTAAAAAAGTAAAAACCTATCAGTCCCACTTCTCGGCTAGTAAGAGGAATATAATCTGATAGCAAATTATCTTTCTTTAGTTGTGCTTTGCTCTCTTCACAACATTTCAGATCAGTGGGACCGGAGCCAGTATAATCGCACTCATTCCTCTGATGCAAAAGTCAAGGGAGCGAAATTTCTAGAGTTTGAGCGAGACATCATTCAGCGCCAAAACGTTTAATTTGTGTTTTGTGTGGCCAAACCGACGTGAATACTGCTAAGTTAATTGGTAATTTTTCGTTGTCAAGAAGCATCATTGACGATTTATTTCAAAAGTTACTGGTTTACAATTTCATTTCGGAATCAAGCGAACAATCTCTGAACCCTCAAGTAAAAGGCCAGGCTTTATAGTTTGACTATGCGAACAATTTTTACTGGAATCCTTTTACACGAGCGTCGGCGTTTTGTTTTGATTAAATTAAATCTATTAAAGCTCTTGTTCTGGTTTTCGCAAGTGCTTTTGTCATCATAAATGAATTTTGTACATGCTATATTATATTGTTAACGTATTATCTGTCACGAAACAAGGACTCATTTCTTTGATATTGTTTGGTGGCCTTATTTTCTACAGTATCAGTCTCAAGGAAAAAAATCTTTGAAATTCATTTTAGTGGAATTCTAACCCCTTTCGAACCTAAATACTCTATGTTAAGGTTCATGTAAAGAGTTTGAGCCCCATTTTTAAGGAAACTTCATTTGCCAAGAAAAAGAAGCATGTCTAGGTATATGATATATCAAAATGAAGCTATTTATGAGCTCAAGCATTTATGCAACATAAGACTGCCATAGCTTTAGTGATATAGCCAATACATTGAGGAAAAGGGTCATTTTGTAGAGAACAAGCAACCTTATGACTGTTGGATAAAATTGGCTCATATTTTAACAAAGTACAGTCTAAAGTACTACCCAGGTACTACTACAACCGTTGGTATAAAACTCGGGCCAAAAACGTAGTTATGCAACCAATTTATTTTAACTTATTTTATAAACACATATGAAATATATGTCATTCTAATTTTGTAAACGTGTAGATCTATTTAAGGTATGGTGTGTTATCAAAACATAAATGGACATTAGAATTAATGGTTTATATACCTGTAAGGTAGTTTAGCTACATATCAATTCCTATTTCATAAAATGATAAATATATAGTCAATTATTATTGATCATTGAATTAAAAAAAAGTATGATTTGAAATAAATCGCAGAAAATATTTCACAATATCATGGTGTGATGTTGTACCATACCTAACATCTATTTTAAAAACAGACCAAACCGGTTTGACATGTATGTTGACAAAATAAATGGAAATTGATTGTTTCAAAAGAGCCTTTTGAGACCGGGTTTTATATCTAAGGCTGTAGTAGTACTTAGTAGGAACATTTGTCTACATTCTGATCAAATTAAGGCAACGTTTATCCAGCCGTAATGAAGTTGTTGGTTTCGAATAAAATACCCCTTTTATCATATTGGTTTGGCTATTCTGTTATGAGGTTGGGCCTCTAATGTTGTGCATTTGCTCGTGCTCATCTACACCTTCAATTTGATATATTGTTTAGCTGGGCATAATGTCTTAAGTAAATAGAAGCAGCATTAGATTTCGTTCAAAATATCTTTACATGGACCTAAAATTTTTTCTAACAACTACCATGAAATTAATACTCTGGTATTCATATAATTGTTTTTTTTTTTTCCAAAATGTCGACATTGACCTGCTGTTACTATCCTATGCTTAAAATGGGTGTTTTCTTCAAGCGACAGCTCTTGTTTAATTCTTTGTTGCCTGCTTAAGAACATTCACCAAACAAACACAGCTTATTCGATAAACAAGACACCTATATATCTAAACTAATCAATTGCTATTTTGTCATCAAAGTCACATATGTCCCCAGTTGTATAAAAGATAACCATTATTTGAAAATAGACCGGAAGTTATTTTCAACGAATTAGGCGGGTTGTTTCAATTGTACCAATTAAAACAAGTTTAACCAGTCGTTATCTTTTATACAACGGGGCCCCAGATGGTAAAGTGGACCACACATGATCAATATTTATTGACAATAAGATTTTAATCAATAAACTGCACAATCTTCAAAATTGCCAATACAAAATCTAGTACTTTTATAATACAATTGTATGTGTTTGTACGATACTGAAGAGGGATTCAATTTCACAGACAATGCTGTTGTTAGTAATAATGATCGCCAATGCTTTAGACTATTTCATATGATAAATTAGAATTTGCAATGACATCAGCTACTTAGATAGTTTTGAATAACATATCCGGCGTCCTTAAAAATCTGAATTCATGATATAGTTACAACAATTATGTCGCCCATGTTTTAATAAAATTTTAGATGACAAATATTTCATTCATTTGATAGGGTCAAGGTACACATTCCGCCAACGCTCTTGCAGAATAATACATGTACTCTCAACTTTATAGATAAGACTGAGAGGGCCTTTATTAATATTACAAAGACAAACAACTCAGTCAAATTGGCTTAAGATAAAAAACGCCTACACGAAGTGTTTGATAAAAATGTCCAACTTAACCCGACGTTCGTCAAGAAATAATAATTCTAATCCTAATCTGTTTGTTACAAAAAGGCCTCTACGCATAGGAAATGCAGCTATAAAAATGTGTTTACCCCGCGTACGTGGCGTACGAGGCGTACTTAGTTATCTAATGCTTCCTTTTTTCAAAATATAAGACATTGTCAGGTTAACTTAATGTACGCACACGTTTGAACACAAGCATGTTCATCTTTCAGTATTTCTACCTTTTTTTTAAACATTTTACCTTTACTAAAATATTAGTAAGAATTGAATACAACTTATTAGCTGACAGAAGACCTTTCAAACTGAAAGCAGAAATTCACGCAGACTTATGCAATAATGCGGTGTCCTTTACTCCAATGTTGTCGGCCCCTAGGCTATTGTGTGACGACCCAGAGAGCAGGATGCAAAGACTTTTTGCAAACATTTAGAAATTGTACCACGCTTTGCACGTGAATACGTTTTACGAACGTTTTCGTTCAGAACGCGGACCGTCGTCATAGCGCAGTTAGTAGCGCGTCAGACTGTCAATTTAACGGTCCTGGGTTCCATCCCCAACGGCGGCTCTCATCCTTTCCGACTATTCATCTCCAAACAATGGGTCGATAATCGTAGATCTATGTTCAGCTGGAGGCTAGGAAAGAATGTAATGGCGGTACTGGTGTGAGAAATACCAGGAATCTATCGTTAGGTGCTCCAGTCGCAGAGATATAATTGGAAGATTGTTGAAAGCGGCTTTAAACCCCACTCAAACAAACAAATCGTTCGGAACGCATGACAGGTGGTAGTGATTCCATATAGTCAGCTGTTATAGTTACCATGACAATACAAGGATCACTTTATAAATTAAAGTATCGATCCCCGTAATTACGGCAACATCTGTGAATTGTTTTAACCAATGCTCACATCTTGTTTTATGGCCAAATGAACTTCGATTTATCAATTCCTGGTATTTCTTTTTTAAACCCAACCCCTTTTCTTCTGATATCAGTTTTATAAGGAAATCAATGTTGTTAGATATTCAATTCATTGTAGTAATTCAACTCTAGTTTATGTCCATCAGGGTCCGTGGGTTCGGATGAAAGCACAAACAAACAAACAAACAAACAAACAAACAAAACAAAACAAAACAAAACAAAACGTTTTATTTTGCAATGAAAATAATTTTGTGTTCGCTGCTTTTTTTAAGCTTCCGGATCAATCAGTCCAATTAGAACCCGTCACATTTTGGAGAAAACTATACATTTTGCTTCACAATGTTCAAATGAAAGATAAATAGAAACTTTTTTTTAAATTCATGGAGGTATGAAACTAAAATTCCAACCATACAAGCGTATTGATACGCTTCGGTTAATCATACAGTGTGAAATGGTTATAATATTCATGTTTCAATGGAATAAAGAAAGATATAAACTCCCATCATCTTTTAAATGCTAAAATGATAATTTGATTCTTTTTTAAAAACTGGATAGTTTTGTCCAAAAGATTTCTCACCCTTCTCAATGAACAACCAGATCTAGAATGAAAAGCTGTTACCTTTTAAATTACATGTATATTTATGCATATAAGAACATATCACTAGACAAAGTCATAGCGCATTTGGTAGCGCATCAGACTTCAATTCTTCAATAATAGGGATTGCGGATTCGATCTCCTGTGGTGGCACTTATCCGTTCTTACATTTGTCTGCCATCAGAGGGTTTATTATCGTAAACCTATGTGGGATAAAGTTTGGCCGAACGATTGTTAAAAGCGGCATTAAGCCACACTCAAACAAATGAAGTACGTTTTTCTTTCCACATTATTATTTATGACTGACTAATCTTATACAGATAGAAAGCTGGGAAAAAACGGGTTTTCGAAATTACACCGCAATGTAGGTCTCGTAAACAGATGGAAAGTGTGAAACAATATCTGTTTACTTTAATTGTTACAAATGCGTTTCTATCTATGATATCGTATATATTATAACATAATAGACTGAATATCATATTTCTTGCAGTTTGCACAATATTTTCTCATATTTCTGTCTATCATCACCTGTTAACGAAATCAGATTAATATGTATACCCTATCCGTCACACAAAACAGTAGGACCATCACGTATATGGGATAAACCCTGCGTTCAGGATGCAGAAACGTTTGCGAACGTTTAGAAAATAGATGCACAGACTTGTCAGAGGCTTTGCTTTGCGCACTTGAGAAATTGTTAGAGATGCTAGTGGCATACTCAAGTAACTTTCCTCTCGCCAAAATTCAGTAAGCCATATTGATATGATTAGCAGAAATCGTCCTACATGTAATTTACTTCAAAAGAGTCTTTATGCCTTTTCGTCATTGACCAAATGTTTATCTGTTTGTAATCTTGAAAAGCTCGAATGACGCAAAAAGCATTGTGTGTTTTTTTCGTTTTAAGTAGAGCGCCTGATTCTTTTGTGATCACTTCCGTAGGACCAAATTAAAATTGTTTTGTTAGGACCAACACAGATTTCTACAGTTTTGTATTTATATCTAGACGCCCTGTGCACCTATCCATGGTATGCTGTCGTTTCTCGCGCCAGTACAACCACATTTCATCCGAGCCACGAACTGCTCATCCCACTTAGGAGAATGTCATTCGCCCATCAAATTTGCAGGGGAAAATTGACGCGTTGTCAATTGTCGGATGCAAGTAGGCACAGCCGATTGATTAATCGAATGGATTTTTATGCCGCTTTCAACACTTTTTAATTATATCGCGCCGGCTGGAGCACATAACAATGGATTCCTGGTAGTTCTCTCACCAACACTCCATTGAATGAAGGGGACAAGGCTAATTGAATAAAAAATTATTCTATAAATGCACGAATGAAGCTTTGCCCCTCTATATATATGCATATATTCGAGTGAGAGATCAACGGTCAATTTTGTCTATAAAGATAGACAAAATTGACCTTGATCACTCACTTAAACGTGTGCATCCATAGTCGAAGAGCGTTTAAAAACAAACTGGTAATTGTAAACTCGCTTTTCTAACCTTAATAATGGTTCGCCTCATTCCAGCATTAACATACTAATTGAGATCACAAAAGAATAAAACCACATTGATGTTAGAATAACGACACAAAATTACCATATAAACGTTTCATTAGGAGTTTTGTGGTCGGGTGGGGTACACAAAGCCACAAAACTCATCATACTGACCTTGTCTTTTTTTTGAAAACTAGAATTTTATATTGACGTATACATGGATATTTAATCTCCTGATTTAGGGCCGGCAGTAAAATAAAATTGCAAATTCGATAGAAAATCAAGTTTTCAAACAGGGCTTATTCGGGGGGGGGGATGCTGGGGGTAGGGGGTGGACTCAAATCTAGCTGAATTCTAGCATAGCTAGCCCGAATTCACCCCTCCCCCCTTCACACACACGCACACATAAATAATCTTGAACAGTTGAAAAATTCTCAATTTAGCCTACCAGTTACAAAATGCTTTGTACGGAGCCGTCAAATTCTAGGCTCTTTGGACTTAAGTAATAAAAAGCACTTGTTTTGTAGCATTACTGTCGTTTTAGTATAAACGAAGTCAAGGAAAAAGAGATGAACAAGCAGTGTTGGATAAAGGTTGATTATCGTTTTAGTATTCTTATATCAAATAAGGCGGTTATCCTTATAAGGGTGATGTTAAGGTAGCGGACCCGTAATAGTTTTCAAATGTCTCAAAAGTAATGAACTTTAACAGTGTCAACCGAGGTTTCCTAATGATTTTCATTAGGAAACCTCGGTAAACATTGTGAAAGATCATGCGTTCCGAAACGTTGCGTTACTATTACGGGTCCACTACCTTAAGACCCTTTCGACAAAGTATTGGAGTTTATTTCGCGGCTCCACCAGGACATGACGACCAACTATAGTATAAGTTACCCGTAACATCCTATATCAGTTTGTCAGTCATCGACATCCAATAGAGTCACGAGATATTAAGTTTACAGGATATTATTAATTACTAATAGTAAGTGATAGTTAGACATTTAATTGATATTTGATTCGTCAAGCAAGCAAGCATAAATAAATGTATAAAATGAAAAATAGAAAATAAATAAAATTAATGAATAAACTTGGAAATCCATGAAAGAGATATATATATATATATATATATATATATATATATATATATATATATATATATATATATATATATATATATATATATATATATATATATATATATATATATATATATATATATATATATATATATATATATATATATATATATATATATATATATATATATATATATATATATATATATATATATATATATATATATATATATATATATATATATATATATATAATACGTACTTTGTGTATTATATGAAAAAAAATATCTAACGAGGTTGGGAGAATTGATCATTATCGAGGCTCTGCCGAGACAATTATCAATTCTCACAACCGAGTTTGATATTTTTTTCATACAATACACTTAGTACGTATTATATTTATCTTATAACCTCTTTTGTCTTGTTTTCGTCGACGTTTCTACATGTAACTGAAATGTAAGTTTCTGAAAATAACTGCATGATATTATTGTTCTAAAATAACTATGTGATATCATAAAAAATATCATACAGGTTGTTATCACACGGATATTTGTATAGTTATAAAATAAATTTGAAAAAGAAATTAGTTCAGGTCGAGAGCGAACGGAGCTGTTATTTCAAAATATTCTGAAACAGAAAGATAAAATGGTCATTCTTTTCTGAGAAAATAAACGAATGGCATATACGTTTCATTTTTTTAATAGATGAGCAGACGACGAAAAAAAGTTTGCTTAAATAAGGCTTTAAAAGGAACGAATGCACGAAAAATTAGCAGTAATTTAACTGTTCCTTTCATAAAAAAGTAAACAATTCTTAAGGAAGTAGATCCGTAATAGTTCCGCAACATTTTGGACTACATATTAATTTACAACGTTAACCGAGGTTTCCTAATGAAAATCATTAGGAAACCTCGGTTAACATTGTTAAAGTTCATTGCTTCCTAGATGTTGCAAAACTATTACAGGTCCACTACCTTAAAATACGATTTCATTTTTTAACATTGAAAAGATGATCACAATGAAAAATGTTTTCATTTCTGTGAAAATTAGAAATCTTCTGAACAAAGCCAGGCGAATTATCTGAACCACAAAGCAGAATTCATTTGAAAACAATGATAAAGAGAGAAAACGAGAGGCATAAATGAAGATGTTCACCGACTGCACAATTTTTATGAACCTATTATAATCAATCTCACATGACTTTTTAAAAGCGGATCCACGACTTGAGATCGGGGGTCTATAATTTAAGCAAAAATGTGGTTTCAAACTGAAAAATATTTGAAAATTCAGGTATAATTTAGTCTGTGGGCAAACAAATTATGTATCTACACTTTTGTTGAAGCTAAAACTAGCGACAGTTTTAATCCTCGTCTATAGTACGTATATTTTAATATGTAAGTTACACTGTGGATTTGACACCAATCCCTCCCCCTAAGAAAGAAATCTTGATCCGCACATGCTTACGTTTCACAGCCTCGCGGTACAAGAACACTTTTCGCTGGTCGCTTGCATAAACATATGTCTTGTTGTTATTTACAAAACCCGAAGAGAAGATTCTAGGCCCGAGAGCATTGAGTTTAAGAGTCCCATCAACAAAATTGCGTCCCAATGACTAAATAGTTAGGCTTATCAGAATATGAAAACCTTGAAACACAATAAGTTCTGCTAAATTCTAAATTCTAAAGCCTTGAATTAAGAACCGATTGCGACCATAATGCATAATTTTACAGATTTTCGTTCGCACGGATGGTTTCCTCAAAATGATATAATATATTAAATTAAAGTGGTTAGAAAATATATGAGACACTTTTGTTACAAATAGGGTAAACGTCAGTCGCTAGCTTCAATTCAGTAATTAAACTTAAACAATTACGGTGAGGATGATTCAAGCCTTTTATTTCCTGGTGTAATTATTGTATATCTAAAGGTCCTTGAACTTTTGAAACAGTCTTTCTGCAGCCGTGTCATTAGAAATAAAGATGTATGATAGAAGTATTGTTGGAAAAGTATAACAGCGTTTCTTTTATGTGCCTCCCCACAAAGAAAATCAAACAAACAAGAAATGAATAGTCTAGGACGTATAAAATCGAAAAAATGGTCTACGGCTTTCAGATATGCTTCACGCCACTAAAGTATTTTACATAAATTTAAACTAATTTGATGAGCATGGTAATTGTCACCCTACTACATGTTAAAGGTTGAATAAATTCATATATATATATTTTCATTTGAAAATAGCCCTAATACTTTCACTTCCTACTAATTTTTGTACGAAAGGAGAGCCGGGTTAGATCCCCGACGGCGGCACTCATCCCTCCGACTATTCGTCTACCACCAATGGGTTGTTAATCGTAGACCTATGTGCGATAGCAGCTAGAGGCTAGGAAAGGATGTGATGGTAGTACTAGTGTGGGAAATGCCAGGAATCCATTGTTAGGTGCTCCAGCCACCGCGATATGACTGATATAATGTTAAAGGCGGCGTAAAACCCCATTCAAACAAACACACAAACGAAAGGAGAGGGAAAAAAAGAAAAATCGTTCGTTTGCCTTTTCCACTTCATGACCTCCTTCGACTTGGTGAGTGTTTTGTCAGTTTTCGTGTTGAATCAATAAATCTTTCACTACGCGAGCAACAAAAGCTATATTTCACTTGCTGCTTCGCCACTCCTGAAAATATAACTTTTGTCGTTCATTGGATGAAAGATAAATCAATCTTACATTTAAACTTATATATTACTTGAACAGACTTATATACAGTTAAGAACATCGTGAAATTGCCAGGATGAATGATTTTGGAATGATTTTGGAATGAAAATGAATGAGTGTGTAGAGCGAGTTATGAGTGAAATTAAAGGGAGGTAAACCAATATGGCGTTTTTGTTCTAGATGAACAAAATTAGCTATATTAATTACCCCCCCCCTTTAATAAAACATACGCAATTTTCTGTTTATTTGTCTTCATGGGACAATTAAAAACTTAAAAGTCCACTTAGGCCAATAAAATCGTTGAATAATTAGATAGATTTAAATTAGATGTTGAAAGACTTGGTCGATTTCGAAATGTTTTCTAAAGATTTTTGAACATTTTTGATCGATTTGGGTGAGGTTTTTGGAGTGAATGAATGCAGTAGTCAGTTAGCGATTCAGAATGATTTTGATCGGAATGATTGTCAATTTCATGATGTAACTAACTGTAATGGTGATGATTATAAAAATCTCAAATGGGACACCGTTCTATGCTTTATAATGAAAAGGTTGAAAGTGAACACCTCGTATCTATTGAGAACTTCTTATCATTGAACTAGTTTTCAATTTTAGAAATATTTTAGATCATAAACGTTGTTCAAGTGACTTTCAAGTTCAAGACTAGATAAGACTATAAATTATTGATCCCTTGTTTAAGATTAACGCCCAAGTGATAAGCTACGTCTGAAATATGAAAATCGTAAAATCAACGTTTGTTATCATCGACTAAACTTATCCGAAAGTTCACAAATATAGGTACTAAACCATTTTGCATATATCATATTTTTTCATTGGGCTATATTTACAGGGGAAACTGAAAGTGTTTATCTATAATCTTGTTGTGCGTTCAGGATGAAGACGTTTGCAAAACGTTTATTAAATGATTTTCTGTTTTGTACGTGTACTTACGTACAAAGCGGGATACCATTTATAAGCGTTCGTTCATGTTTTTGAACCCTAAACGCAGGCTCGGTTTTGATATGGTTGTCATCGCCGACGATGATTTCTTTTTCATCGACATGCAAATATAAGACATTAATGAAGTATGGATAAACTATAGCGTCAATCAAGAATGGTTGCTAATGTTCTACATTTACAGTTAACACATCGTGAAATTGACATTCATCTCGATCAAAACCGTTCCGAATCGCCTGCTCAGCGTTCCATTCATTCATTCCAAACACTCAGCAAACCATTCAAAATCGCTCCAAACAAACTGAAAAAGATAGAATCAACAACGTCATACAAAATATATAATGCTAGGAAAAAGATCGCAATTTCACTCACATAATTCAAATTGTAAGCGTCTGATAGGTTCAAGTTGAAGAAATAGGAAGCTATTTACAGAACTTACATGATTATTTATTAAAGGGAGGTAATATCGCAAATTTTGTTCAACCTGGATGACCTCCCTTTAATTTCACTCAAAACTCGCTCCACATACTCATTCATTTTCATTAAAAAACATTCACCTTGCCAATTTCACGATGTTATTATCAGTACCCTTGTCCTTGACTATTATATTTTTTCCGTTTCTATTAAAAAAGGGGTCAATAATTAGCTTAAAAAAATGAATGAAAATTATTATTTCTTTATGATCCTACTTTGAATTCTGAACAATATTTTCAAATTATCATACACGAGATTATACACATTCCTATTTCGCTAAGAGAGGACGGGTTATAAAATATTTCAATCAAATATTGAACATGAAAGATCGAATAGGGGACGGCCTTATCAGTGAATTTCTTCTGTGCATTTCAAAAGGAGGATGATAATTTCATACAAAAAATGTCAAACGACGGAAAATAAATGCCGAGCTTAAATGCAATATAAAAAATTGTCTATATAACTGCATTAGGATAGAACCTTTTCTGAAACTAGTATTGTATTTCAAAAGGAAGACGGTTAAGTCCCACAAAAATGTTAGGCGACTGAAACTGAGCGAAAGCCTTGTAGCAAATGCGATTTTGGCAATTAAATCTTCATCTTTGATTTTCTGAAATCAAAAGATTATTTCGGAAGAATTCCTATAACACCGTCTCTTTGTAATGCTGCCCATCTTCCAAAGCCAATGGTTCCAACTCAACTTTGTTCCTTACTAGTTCGTAAGGAACAGTATGGTGTTTGAACACTTGGTTTGCTTAAAGATACTTCGTCACCCAGAAGATTATTCAAAGAGGTTTTGTATAGAGGAAACTTCTAAATTATAAAATAGTATAAATTAATTCAAAGGAACACACTGGAAGAATTCTTGTAACTCCGTCTCTTTGTTAACTCGCCCATCTTTCAAAGCCAATGATTCTAATTCAAATTTTTTCCTTACTAGTTAGTAAGGAAAAAAGTGGAGTTAGAAACATTGGCGTGCTAAGAGATAATTCGTCACTAGGAAGATATTTATAAATATGACCCATCACGCGAAAAGGGACCATCTCTGAACTTATTGAAATGAATATTTGAAAAAGAGATTATTTCCAGCGTAGGCCAACCAGAGGTCGCAAGTCAAAAATTCTTTCACTGGAAGGTAGATTGATCATTCTAGATACAGAAAATAAGCACATTTCGAAAATTTTCGACCCTAGTCAGTCTGCGCAGTACGCGCAGTCTGACTGGGGTCGACACTTTACGCGTTACCTAGATGGTCCCTTATCGCGTGACGGGTCACAAATATGCTATGTATAGACGAAAATTTAAAGTTGTAAAGGTATTCTTCGAGAAATGATTTTATTGATAAAAGTTTTTATACAGTGTTTTAAGCGTCCTGAGGTTCGGAACTTATTGCTTCAAAGAAATATTGCTATAGTGACAATAATATTCCACCAAGTCCTTAAGCAAATATATCCTGGATCTTCAGGGCCCGAGGTTATAAAACTCAGGCTCAATTTTCTCAAATTTTAAATCAAAATAAATGTATGAAAATTAAAGATAATATTAATAAGTTGTTATTTATAACAAGTTATTAATATTATCTTTTATATAAATACATGAAAATGAGTAAGAAAACTGAATTACGGCTTTAATCTCATATTGAAATTTGAGAAAATTTTGAAATGAGTCTGAGAAAAGTTTTATAACCTCGGGCCCTGATCCGCATGACCACAAATAAGTGGATGGTTTAGTGATGGGTTTTATTATGATTATACAACCCTCAACGACGATTTCAGAGGTCAATTCAAAGAGTTCAAATCTCAGCAAGGGACGTCACTCTGTATGTCTTAAAAAGATAGAATAACAGCATGCACGCGTTATGAGTACCTTGACCCGTATTGATAAGAGGTGCAATATGAAATGCACATGACATGCACGAATTGGGAATGTTCCCCTTTCTTTGGATCGATTAGCTTATCCAGACACACAATAGGGGAAAGAAACCGCTTTCTTCATGTATAAAGGGACCGTTTCGATCCTACTTATTGAGCGCATAAATTGGAATCAATCAATCAAGACGTATCGTAGAATCAGGTTTAAAAGCATTAGTAATGGTATCATTTGCTTTGTTTTCTAAAGTCAATGACAGGCTTATCATAACCCAGAGCATGTTGTCATTTCCAATCAAATTCCGTAAGTGTGTGGGCATGTATTTTTCTTTTAGAACCATTAACAATATTGACCAGGGTCCCAAGTGTTAATTATTGATACGGAAAACAAACTATTCGATAGAGAATGCTGAATTTAGACCTATTCATTCATCTACCTATATATGTGTATTTGTTTTATTGATCAAACCAAATTATCTCCGTAACAATATGTGGCGCAGATTCCCTAGTGAGACGTAGAATCAATTAACATTTCAAATTGGTGTTCTGGTTATTCAAATAGAGCGTGTAGTCGTACGGCACGAACCGTACAAATGAGCGAGCATTGTTATCAAAGACCCGGAATCCGTGGATCCAGGGGCTTGTTTTACTAAACATCTTTCGATCATTTTTTGAGTCAAAAACTGAAGTCGCTTCTAAACATGTAACTAAATATGGCATTCTGCAATGCATCATCTCATTGAAATTGTCTTCTAAAGACGATTCCAATGAGATATTGCAAGGCAGAATCAAACAACGAATGAAAACACCAGATACGATTTTTGATTTTGACTTACGATCATTTTTTTCGTAAGAAGTTTAGTAAAACGAGCCCCTGAGGACCGGACTCCCCCCCCCCCCCCCTTACAAAGTAAAATGTATTGTTATCAAGTCGTATAATCTGTAAAAACAGTTTAATTTTTGGTCAGTGGGTTTTCCTCAAGCTGAGCTTCGTAATTTTGCGTGCTTTCTTAGTTATATACATATTACGATAACAATATTTTTCGGAAGAATTTCTCTGGGAGAAAAAAATTTAAACCGCGCTTGTTTCGATTGCTCGTCAATTCGATTGTACCTAAAGCGAATTCTCCATATGCATACTATTGAATGAGAATATGGGAACATATTTCCCAAATCTATCCAAGCAGCCAAATTTCGTAAGACTAAGTCAAACAAGTGCATAAATACCATTACGCACATTACGCAAGTGCATAAAAGAAATAAATCCTCTTTCGAAAGATCTCGTTGGTGAATGATCATAACATCGAAACTAAAGCTTATTCAGATTTGTCTGTCTGATCATTCATCAACGCTCAATTCATAGAAAATGGCAGCGGATGGAGGACATTCATCATTTGGAATAGTTCTCATATCGCTTTTATCCTATATATTCTATGTTGGTCGCCTTCTGAATGCGTTTAAATTTCAAAATCCTATTTACGCCTATGTTAAAACAGAATTGGTCCAACAGCAAGATGGTTTGCTATTAAGAGTCAACTTGCCAGCTCCAAAAAAGAGATAAGTTAACTGATATCTTCATTTAAAACAACTATTCAAGTTATGATATAAAATAAGTATAGGTAAGAGGCAACATCCATAAGAGATAGAATGAAGCTAATAGTACAAAATTACGCCGACAAGTTCATTTAACCAAAACAAATTGGTGAAGCTTAATCATGTTCTGTGTACAACAACAACGGCAACACCGAAAAATACAATGAAACTAGGCACAGGCGAATTTTAGATTTCAATTAGGTGACCTAGCGATTGTTATGCTTATTAAAGACGAAATTTGTGTTTTAATATTTGAGAATACGATTTGCTGGACTAAGTCTATATAACCTTCTCCTTGACTTGTGATGTTTAATTTATTTTATGACACTCCATATCAGACTAGGCTTGTTTACTTTTATGTCCAAGTTTGTTTGTCAACTGAGTTCAGGTATTTAACCAATTTTTGCTTATTGAAAAATTGCCTTGGACTTGAAAGAGACCTCGATATTACATATAATTTTGTCCGTGGGTAGTTAAGATAATGTGAACCTGTGAGTGGCATTTCCTACAATTTTACTTGTGCGCAACGTTGCTACTCAGATCAGTCTGTGCGCCTGCACAGTCTGGTCAGGGTCCTAACTATGCGCAAAGTAAGTGGCTACGGACCTAAAATCGCTGTTCACAAGCCAAAATTAATTTTACTGCACTGCGTGAATGTCCAGGCTACTAAACGTGTTTCCAACACTCACACACGAACTTGTTGGAAATGTAACTCGCAGGTTAATATAATAATTTCAGCACCATACGCGAATCCAGAGGGGAATGGAGGACGGATGTTCCAACCCGACCCTTTCGAATTTTGGCAAAATTTTCATTATTTTGATGGAAAAATCTAAAAATCAAAATATCTCGAGATCAATTGACAAGCAAAAAGTCGTTACTGCAGCTTATGATATTTCACTTGTCTACTTGCTTAAATTATAAATGGAAGAAATCTTTTATTAAAACCCCGCCCCCCCCCCTCCCTCACCGGCCGAGAAAATCCTGGATCGGCGCACGAAATCTATTAATTTTTTAATGATGATATTTCTGGATGAGGGATGCAAGCGCTCGGTTAGCCATAAGAAACCTTCAACATGTATATCAGCTCTGACGGTTCAAAGTTAACGAAATTCTCGCGACCTCTTACGAAATCATAATGATAAACATTTTTTTTGCTTTTAAACTTTGAATGTGTCTTTACTAGGGATGGGAACGAATATTCGAATACGATTTCCGAATACGAATATTCGTTTTCATGAGACTGAATTTGCGCATTTGCCTTTAATTTCTGTAAAGAGAAGTAAAAGAAAAGGAAAGTAATTTCTCAATATTGAAACAATTTTCTCACATTTATCTACAATCGAATGTATATATGTGTCAAAAAGGTACAAGGAAAATCAATAATTATGACAGGTTGCAAATCTTCTTATCAGCAGTCTGTCAGAGAATTATCGACCAATGCATAAATGTGTTAATATAACACCTTTGGAGAGTTGAAACCTATTTGCAAATTTTCGTATACGTCCAAATAATTGACGATACGCCTGAATGAAATTTATTTGAAAACCGACGGCCGCGCGGCGTTTGTTATACGATTTTATCTCTTGACTCGATTTAAAAGAAAAGTAAATGATTGTCTTTTCACCGGCAATAAGCCAAGTGCACAACCATGAGTGATTTGCAATATTCGCCGATTTGCGACCGATTCTTCTTTTTTTCCTCATAAAATATTCATAAAAGTTACATCTTAGTTATGACGCTTTGATTGTCCATCGAGTATTCGACGTATTCCAATCTAATATTTTGTTTCCAGTGTTTTTGTTCTATCATACAACAATTATGAATACATCACAAAAAAGTGTCAAATCATGTAAAGTCGGGGAAAACGAATTCAAAAATATATGTTCTGGTCTGTCGACGCCAAAAACGTCGTAATCAAAACTCGAATCACAATGTTTCCACGAACTTTTGATCGCACATTTTTCACAGTACAATTATTTATATTGCCACATGAAAAGGTAATTTAAAGTAAAATCAAGAAAAATACATGAAATTCCAATTTTATTGTGATTGGGTTCTCCAAATAACTCGCCATTCTACAGGGTGTGAGGAACGCAAGGAAAACCCTTCTTGTGGATTCAATGACGTCTCGGGTCGCGCCTGCGGAATTCGGTAATTTTTATTTTCATTTCTATAAAGCATATTTAACGTAATATTTTTTTCTGCAAAACAAAGTCAGAGAATCCGATTTATATTGAATTGAATCTCTTTTTTTATTATTCATTATTAGTACAAGTTAAAGTAACCTCCAACAAGAAAAGGAACAATAATCGGATATAACCAATACGCGGATATTCAATTTGATTGGAACCCAAACGAATATTCGAATATATTCGAATATTAAAAACGAATATTCGAATATGAATTTTGCTATTCGTTCCCATCCCTAGTCTTTACACTTTCCTTTTAACAAAACCTAAACTTCGATTTTTTTTTTTTTTTTACTTTTGTTAAATATTATTTCAGTTTATCCTATTTATATGCCTTTTTGATTTTGTTGCATCTAGTCAAAAATTTCAGTTTTTTTTTTTTTTTTTTTGTGGATGTAGTGAAGACAATGTCTGCTTTTGATTAGACTTTTTGCCCAAAGTCAAATAAGACAAAATTTATTGTCGATCTAATTTCTTTGCGAAGCATGACTACAAGCAAGTACACGTTTATCGACCTTGTTTATATATCAATAATACAGGAAATCAATGTATTTGCCGATTATTGCATAATTATGAACAACATTGTTAAATACCATGCATAACAATATCACTACTACCCTTCGCTTGTCGTAAATATGAAAAAATGGCAATATTGTCAAAAAATGAATTTTTAATTTTAATAGCAAATTTACATGTATGCAAAGTTGTGTGAATACACATATAGTATCATTTAAAGTTATTCGCCCTTTCTTTTCGTAGATATTTGGATGAAATAGTAGTTATGAATAAACGTGTGACCCGGCACGTTAAAAGGGGCCACCTTTTGACCCATGAAAAGCATCAAATAGAGGCAGGCTTTCCGAAAAGCGCAGGCTGATCAGGGCCGAAGCATCTTGCATTTTGCTGATTTTCTTAACATCAAATTAGTACACTGCCTTCATGAAAAGTTATTTTTGAAATAAGACCTGCGATCGACCTCTACACGAGCAAATGTCTTCTTCGAATGGTCAATTTAAGAGATTGTAGATTGTAAGACGGATCACAGTTGAATATTTAGTTACAATCTGATTCGACGAATAAATCCTGCATTCAGGGTGACAAAACGATGCAAACTGTTTGCAAATTATACCCCGCTTTGCACACGAACTTGTGTACAAAGTGGGGTATAATTTGCAAACATTTTGTACCGTTTTGTCATCCTGAACGGAGCACAGTGTAGGTTTGTGTAGATAGATTCTGTTTTGGGAATGATTTTCTAGTTCATTCGAAGTAAATAAAATCAATGGAAAGTGAGAGAATGAAAAATACCTAATGTACAATACACCGTATTTGGAATTAGTTTAAGTGGATTATCGTGCCAATATGGTATGTTAAGTTATAAATATTCCAACGTTTTGTTAATATTTATGATTGAAATAAACATTTCGTTGAAATTAAGGTAGTGGACCCGTAATAGATCTGCAACATTTTGGAAGTATTGAACTTTAACAGTATTAACCGAGGTTTCCTAATGATTTTCATTAGGAAACCTCGGTTAACATTGTGAAAGATCACGAGTTCCGAAATGCCGTGGAACTAGTACGGTTCCACTACCTTAAAGAAAAAAATATTTCGCAGAAAAAATTTGAGTACTCTATCTTTCTTTGCACTGTGCAACGAGAAAGCGTTTCTGTGCTACAGCTAACGAAGATACACGGTGTGCTATATTTGCGAGGCTACGCTGATCAGGAATGCTTAAAAGAAAATTTAATAGTGGGGTCAAATAGAAAATGATATTGTCTTATAATCTAACGCGTAAGTTAAATTACATGAAAGTTGTAACTTCAGCCTGAATAAGCTGTAGTTCCGACATCTGGGTCAGCCATCGACGATTTCATATTTTTGTACCCAGATTTTTAAAATCTTGAAACGAAACCCTCGCCGAAATTCTAGTGTGGAAGGTCACGGGACTCGACCCCCATAAGAATTAGCAAATGCGCTTTTATCTCATGGGAGCTGCTATGAAGAAATGAAATAAACAAAGTGCTGAAAAAATGCTTCTGTCATTTTTCAAACTACACTCCACTGTTTTTTGTTGGTCACTCCCTTTTTTCGATTCATCCCCGGAGACCCGGGGTCTCCCTATTTACTACGCTATATCCTCGGGGTATTCGAGGATGTTTTTGGTTGCAGGGCAGGTCAGTTAATTTCCCTTTTGAGAGAAGCGAAGTCACTTAAGCAGCCTGGTCGTCAAGCTTTAAGTCAGTATCTGTCTGCAGTGTGCAATGCGAAGACTCTGACCAGACTGTGCGAATGTACAGGCTGATCCCAGTCTATACCTTGCACACTCGCGAAATCATTGAAAATATCGTGCAACGAAACTATTTATATCTTAATTCAAACATTTTTTTTAAAATTCTACATCGATTGAAAAACAAGAAGACCAAAAACAGAACAGATTCTTTATTCAACAATATGACGTGAATACATCATGGTTCATAGTCAAATACATTTTCATACATAATAAAACATGCATTGCAACTTAGATCAATCCCTCTCATTTCTGCTCCCCAGAGAACTCATCACTCCTCGCTCAATACAGGTTTTGTCAATGAATATGGCCGACGGACAACAAAGATTAATCACCATACTCTTCAAAGTGAAGACTTTGACCGGACCTTGAGAATGCACAGGCTAATTTTAGTCTTTACCCTGCGCACTCGAGTTATCGTTGAAATCGTCACGCCAAGAAACTATTCATGGCTAAGTGTAAACAAATCAATTTTACATCGAAAGGGAAACAAGTTCTTACAACTTAGATTAATCTCTTTCGATTCTGCTTCCCAGAGAACTCACCACTCCTCGCTCAATACAGGTTTTGTCACCGAATATGACCGGCGAACTACAAGGATGAGGCGTCATATTGTAATATTATTCAACTATTTATGCAAAATAAATATCATTCTACGTAACAGATGTGCAAACAAGGGTATTGTGTTTCAGAAACAATAAAAATCCGAACAAAAACGTCATAATACAATAAATCTTATTCAAATATAACCCACATATAATTTTCTTAGTTTTGAGAAAATAATCCCACAGACCGGGTATTTTTCACATTCTTGTTAAGATGCTCTTCGGTTGCATTAATTAGATTAACCACCAAAACAAAAAACAAAACAACAACAACAACAAAAAAGAAACGCCAACCAACCAAACAAATCAAATAAACAAATCAAACAAAAAATAAAAATATGCAATTAAAAAAATCTTTCTTTCTCCAGTGTTAAAATCTTCTACTCGTTGCTGGGATCTGAACCGTTTAGTAAATGTGATCCAGTTGGGCAAAAAGGGACCACCTGGGCAGTGCGTAAAGTCACTGTGTCTCGAAACTTCTATTGTGGCGCGGATGCACAGGTTCACAAGGGTCGAAACTTTTCGCGATTGGCTAATTTTCTGAATCTAGGTTGACCATCCTATCCTTCCGCATAAGAATCTGTGAAATGGGACTTCAAGTTTCCACGAATGGAACAAATCTCATTTCCACATTTATGGCGATCCGAGATGCTATATTTTGTAAAGGCTATCATCTTCCTTTGCAATTGTGAGAGATTGCAAAACGTTAGCAAGCCCTTCACTATTGAAATAAGACTTAACAAAAAGAATACGTGCAGAGGTTTAAAGCTCAAAATGTATTCAAATTAACAAAAAAACGTGCTTTTACGCGAAATATATATAAAATGGATCGAAATGGGAATTTGAATGCAGGAAGATATGCAATCACACTTATGTATGACACTTATTTGAGTTTAATACAAAAGCATAAATAAGTTTTCGTAACATATATCTAATGGACAAAAATTTTCTCTCCGTCTCTTTTTGGAAACCTTGTTTAATCATTTGTCCTCCGCTTTTTTCAGGAGGGTGGTGGCACGATGCCGGACAAAAAGTTTATTGAAGAGGTGGTTAAAGCTCACAACGAGTATCGCTCAAAACACCAGGTAAAGTAACAAGGAGAATAACTCATCTTTAAGGTAGTGGACCCGTACTAGTTTCGCAAAATTTTCGAAGTCACGATCTTTCACAATGTTAACCGAGGTTTCCTAATGCTTTCATTAGGAAACCTTGGTTAACAATGTGAAAGATCGTGAGCTCCAAAATATTGCGGATATATGGGTCCACTACCTTAAATGTTCGTCCGTTATCTTTTTACAACCCCTACATTCAGGAGGATTGTAGCACGACGCAGGATAAGTAGATTATTCAGACGAGGTGGTTAAAGCTTACAACGAGTATGGCGCGAAACATCAGGTAAAGATACAAGAACGATTACTCGTCTTAGATTTTACGATTATGAAATGTTTTTGTTATGCACTCAATATTCTGGAGGTCGATGCCGGATAAAAAAACAAAACATATGGATGAGGGCTTATAATACCGTGAGGAGTACCGCTCAAATAGTCAGTTACGCTAACGAGAAAGACAACTCAACTAAGATTATTCGTAAAAAAAACCTTTTGTTATTTCCCGTACATTTGGTCATAAATCTAGTAGAAGCGACTGGCTAGTATTTTATGGGTTTTGCTAAAAAATGTTCATAAAAGCTATGGAAAATTCGGCTGTTTAAGAGTAGCTTTCACGCAGAACTTCTCAACGGAAAAAAACCCGATGTTTTTTAACCATAGTTTCTGTTTACATGCCATTCTTTTGAATAATTTTAGGTTGACTAGAGTCGACATTCTCTTTTTTTCGAATAAAGTTTAAATTCTTTCATAAAAATCTACAAAATTCTACCTTCAGTATCTTTTTCTCGTTCACATAACAGGCGCTAACATGAACTTAATAACTTTCTTTTTTATATTTCTATAGGCTCCATCCATTTCTCACGCTAAAGATCTCACGGACTACGCCCAGAAATGGGCGGACCATTTGGTAGCTACGAACAGTTTCGCTCACAGCACGTGTGACCATAAAGGACAGAGACTTGGGGAGAACATCGCCATGAAATGGTCCTCCAATCCAGGAGCGTATACAGGTAGGTGTTCACGTAATTATATCTTGCGTTCTGGATACGAAAACGTTTACAGACGTTGTTAAAAATGGTACCCCGCTTTGCACGTGTGCTCACGTGCAAAGCGGGGTCTCATTTGTAAAATGTTTTGCAAACTTAGAATGTAGGTACATGGTTATTGAAAAGGTTGCTTTTGGCTAACGGGAAGACTTGAAAATAAATAATGGCTTGGAATTGTCCCTTAGGTTTCTTGTAGCTATTTGAAAGTCATAAATCAGTGTACATCTCGCTTAAATCGTAGACGATACGGCACACATAAGTTCGCCGTAGAACCAACGTACAGATCATACACTCTAACAAGTAACTGTCTTTTATAGTTTTCTATGTCAATGGTTTAATGTTATGTAAACGGGTTTTTTTTTGTTATTATATTTTATGGAGAAAAAAAACCTTGTTTGAAATAGTTGACAGGGACTAATTAGAATGTTTTTCTCCTCAAGATGCGTTTGATAGTATAGATATAAACCACTTCAAAAAGGGACAATGAGGGAGGAAATACATACTAAATAGCGTATGTGCGGTTACAAAAATGGTGTCACGTTTTGGTTGGGATAATCATCTAAATGTGAAAGGTTTGATAATCTGTTATCTTGCACAATCGAGTATATACATATTATTAGGCTGTTAAATTATTATAAGCATTCTCTTCTAGACCAATGATGTGACAATTAAATTCATTCCAGTCCTTAATCA
Organism: Fragum whitleyi; assembly: GCA_948146395.1. Taxonomy (NCBI): domain Eukaryota; kingdom Metazoa; phylum Mollusca; class Bivalvia; order Cardiida; family Cardiidae; genus Fragum; species Fragum whitleyi. The sequence continues at coordinate 84,791,506 of OX411543.1, read as the reverse complement.
ATTCGAAGAGCGAATGACTCACGTTTTCGCTCTTATATACAGTTAACAACATCGTGTAATTGACAAGGTGAATGCTTTTGAATGCTTTTGAAAAGAAATTTAATGAGTGCGATGACTGCGTTTTTGAGTGAAATTAAATGGAGGTAATCCAATATCGCTAATTTTGTACCTCGCTTAAATAAAATGTGCATGCAAGTTCTATAAATATTTTCTTATTTCTTCAAGAACCGATCAGATATCAACAATTTCAATCATGTCGGTGAAATCGCGATTTTTTTTCTATTTATATATATTTTGAATGAAGCTGTTGATTTATTTTAAGTCGTTTTCGAGCGTTTTGATCGATTTGAGTGAGTGTTTGGAATGAATGGAGTGCTGAGCGAGCGATTTAGAATGGTTTTGATTGAGATGAATGTCAATTTCACGATGTCGACATTAAGTGTTCAACTATTCATGTAATCCGGCCCCGCATTAAAGTTGAATACGTTCGAGAAACGTTTGAAAAACGCTTCTCCGCTTGGCACACGTACTCAATTAAACATTCGTAAACCATTTTGTATCTAGAACGATGGGCAGCTTTTTTCCTCCTTATTTGAGAAGAATATTCATTATATCCATTTCTCAGTGCAATTCGAAGAAAAGGCTTAAAATGCAAAAAAGAAAATTATCGTTCATTTTAAATTGCCAAAGGATCATTTTAGTATGTTTTAAGGATTTCTACATGTCTTATCTCTAGACATTTTAATAACTATTTTGAAAAAAAATAAAGAAGACGGTAGCTCCTTACCAGACAAGTCTGCATTGAAAACGAAAAAGGATTATAGTCTTTTTTAGTGCGTTTGTCTGCTCCGTTTACGTCTTCTCAAAAGCTTATTTTGATATTCTTGGTTGAACATGACCATGGTTACTTTCACTTGAGTAAGACGTAGTTTCGATGTAATGGTCATCCACAAACGATATTTTTTTCTATTACACATGTGCCTATTTTGCGAAATATAACTTACACCTATACAAAATTACCCATTGTTTAGTTATCGCCAATGATAATAGCTTTTATCTTATAACTATACAAATATCCGTGTGATAACATCCCACGTATGATATTTTTTATGATATCACATAGTTATTTTAAGAACAATGATATACTGCGGTTATTTTTAGAAACTTGCATTTCAGTAAGAAACAATGCCGAAAAGAAGACAAATAGAGGTTTTAAGATAAATATAATACATACTTAGTGTATTGTATGAAAAAATGTCTAACTCGGTTGTGAGAATTGATAATTGTCTCGGCAGAGCCTCGACAATTTTCAATTCTCCCAACCTCGTTAGACTTTTTTTTCACACACAATACTAAGTATGTATTATATATATTTTATTTCAGGTCAGGAGGTTACCGATCAATGGTACAGCGAAATAAAGGACCACACATTTGGAACCGAACCCAGATCTCTAAAATCAGGTACGATAAAATATTCCATGTTTGAATTCTGATTTGCTAAATAATTGGTTCCATATTTCGATTAAATCAACATTGAGTACACGGCTTTTTTGTCAGCTTGTGCACAAGGTAGTCCAAGAAGAATTTGTCTCAACATGGAGAAATAATCTCAGTTTTAATTTATGGTATTAGATCTAATTGAATTTTTAAAAACGAATTTTAGTATCTATTTAATTCATCTAGTAAGGAAACAAAAAAAACACAACTACACTAATGAATGAATTAGCTTTATGTATTCATGACATGATTAGGTCTTAATCTTCAAATTGCTATTAACTCAAATAATACTCTCTTCACCTCTTGAAAATCTCCAACACCACCTTTTTGAAATGGGCGATGAAAACAAAAAACGACCATTCCACGGCGAATTCAGGTTGAAACGGTTCGCGATACGTTGTAAGATTTAACCTAGCTAAAGCAAACCTTTTTGCATCCTTAAAGCAAGGCCGGTCCAACGGCGGCTTCAGGGTTTCGATGTCGACCTAGATAGGGGTACTAAGGAACTTATTGCTTAAACTACTGTGGTCAGACAAGACACAGCTCTGGCTGAGCATAGACGAAAATTGTCGCTTTTGACTCATCTCCTCAATGTAATGTGTTTATTCATATTGAATATACATCTTCGTTGAATAAATGCTGTATCATGAATGATAAGCTGTAGATAAGGCAATGCATTTCTTGGTCGAACCGTGCTGGGCGAAATCCCTTTGTTTTGGTATTATTATTATCATTATTATTATTATAAATATTATTATTATTATTATTATTATTATTATTATTATTATTATTATTATTTACTCTTATCATTATTATTATTATTATTATTATTATTATTATTATTATTATTATTATTATTATTATTATTATTATTATTATTATTATTATTATTATTATCATTATCATCATTATTATTATTATTATTATTTACTCTTATCATTATTTCAAATTTCATTATTTAACGGGGTTCAGAAATGGTCAAATTACTAATGACGAGGCACAGAATATCTGTTATATAGTTTTACTTGTAGGTGTAATGACTATAAAATAGATATCGTTCAACTTTTAACGTAATATTAATGTGATCAACAACGACATTAAAAGATCTTAAAATATCTATTTCCCATATCCTTTTACGATGGATCAATAACTTTCAGACCAATAATACCTATTTTTCAAGACACTATGGTCTATCGAAGGCCATTTTGAAAATTGTTGCTCAATAAAGATGGTTGCTTAATAGACGCGATCGATAGCCACAAGACGGAATGTATTTGTCTTTGCTGTATCGATATTGAAATAACTTTCTAAAACCGAATTAGTATACCCCTAACAATCTGCCATGACTAGCTAGCATAACATGCGTTAATATTATTTGATCCTGTATAAACATGACATGTCCAACAGGTTCACATGTGTGCAAAGCAATGCTTCTGGTCATCCTGTGCATCCGCCCGGTCCGATTAGAGTCTTCACTTTATGCACTCGGTAGAAAAAAGGTCTTATTCCCCACCAGGCAGTCAGCAAATATTCGTACTGACTTTGTTGCTAAAAATGTGAATAATGTGGAATTGTTGGAAGTGTCACACACGTGCTCACTTTTTTCTATATTCAGGTCATTTTACCCAGGTGGTATGGAAGGAGAGTGTCGAGATTGGTGTGGGTAAAGCCACTGCCAAGGACGGTAAAACTATTGTTGTCGCGAGTTATCGCCCCGCCGGTAATATGATGGGCAAGTTCGCTCAGAATGTGCTGCCTCCTAAAGATGGGAAGATTATAGTACCTGTTGATCAATGTGAGTAATGTAGATGAATAAAACCATTCAAAAACTTCCCAAAATAACGTAAAAAGATAAGATCAACAGCTACATTCAAAATAAAAATAGCTAGAAAAAACTCGATTTCACTGACAAAATATGTAATTCTAAGCATCTGATTGGTTCTTAAAGTAATTTGAAGCAATTCATTGAACCTGTATGCATATTCTATTAAAGGGAAGTTATATATCATATCGGTTATTTTGTTCAGGATGAATAAAACTAGAGATATTGGGTTACCTCCCTTTAATTTCACTCAACACTCATTTGATTTAATTCTAAATCAATTCATAAATCATTCACCGTGTTAATTTCACGATGTTCTCAACTTTAATGATATAGCTGGGAAACAAGAAAAGGTGCAACATTGTCTTGAAAAAAGGCTTTTACATTTAGATGTCACAAGGTTACGTTTGTCAAACGTAGACAAAAGTTACGTTGTTCAAATGCTGCAACGTTGTTGCTTGACATTTAGGAAACACCAATGGACCTTATATACTTTCATTATCAGCGCTGCGTTCATGATTGAACGTTCACGAAATATTTAACGAATATTGACCCACTCACGCGCAAAGCAGAGTACCATTTATTAACGCTTGCTTTTCGATTTTAAATCCTGAACGCAGGGGTTATAAAATAGGCATTAATTTTGTAAATAATTTTGTTGTTCGTTTATGTCAACGATAGGTTAGATGAACGAATGTTGTACTAATTTATAGAGTATGTTTAAATTCTCTGTCAATCATTACTACTACAGATTTCATTTGCTAATGATTCATGCAAAGAAACAAAATTTAGTAATCCCAAAGGAAAACTGTATTAATTAGACTGGTTCAATATTTTCGTTTTTGTGTCAACTTATAGGAAAATATAATAATGTTTCTTTTTCCGTGGGAAAATCTCTAAATCTCATAAATATTTGAATTGGCAAAAGTGTGCATCATAACTACATATATGTACAACAATATTTGTAAATCTTACACAGCTAAGATGAGTGGAGGAGGGACCCCCTTTTCAAGTCGTCTAGGTGGAGAGGACCCATTCGGAGGTGCACGAGGGGGAGGTACTGAGAAGAAAACAACGAGGACTTATACTACCACAGAAGGTACAATTATGCTGAAAGCTTCATATTTGTGATCCTTCACGCAAAAATAGCCCATTTCGGAATTCAGTGAAATATACAATTCAAAATGAGATTGATTCTTGTACAGGTCAATCAGAGCTCTCATTCCAAAAATTCTTTTATGGGAAGGTAGACCGATCATTCTAGATTCAGAAAATCAACTTTATGCGCGTGAAGATTCACATTAAAAAATAACAATGAATCATACTACTACTAATAATAATAGTGATGATAATTATAATAATTAAAATACCAGTATTATTAGTATTAATTTAATCATATTAATTCTAGTTCTATTGGCAAAAGTCAATTTTGGTATGTGTTTTTTCCAATTTTCTTTTTATTGAAATTTCAAATTCCAATGCGATCCGTAAAAAAGAAAAATGACAAAAAAAGTAGCAAAGTAATCGAATATTTCATGCAAAGACTTGGTCGTGACTATTTATCGATAACTAAACAGTACGGTGATAATGGCACTTTTTTCCCCGCTTCACTCAAATGTATACGAAATGCTTGGAAAACTTAACGCAAATTCTCAAAGGTCTTTCATTCTATGACACAATATACTTAGAACTCGGTCGCTTATGAACTTTTCGCCTGAAAAATTTCCTATTTTGTACTAGCTATTTTTCTCGAACTACAAGAAACATAGTCAACACGGAAGTTCACTTTGTTCTTATCTCTGGCACGTACAGGTAGCGGACCGAATGCAGTCACGAAGACCGTCGTAGAAGAGACCATAATTAAAGCGGACGGGTCAAAGGTCACGACGAAAAAAGAGACCGTCACAACAGGTGACGCGGCTACATCGGCATTTAAGGTAATTCAGGTCGGGGTCAACTTAGAACATAATAATCCGTCTAGGTCTATGCTAGCTATCTACTCTTATGTGTATAGCTGAATGAATATAAGCATGAAATATTATATGACTTACCTAGCGGGAGTGAAAAAAAAAACAAAAAAAAAAAAACCAAACAAACCCGTTGAATATTTTTAATATTACTAGTTTGTTGTCAAACTAGTTGAAAACATAGGGGTCCGAAATAACCCCCCACCACCATATAGACTAATAATATAATTATTAGTCTATATGGTGGTGGTGGGGGGGTATAATTATTAGTCTATATGGTGGTGGGGGGTTATTTCGGACCCCTATGGTTGAATACCTATGCAAATAAACCAAGAACGTATGGCAATGCTATATTTTCGTCGTGAAAATGACGTCATATTGCATTTGCTGACGTCATTTTGCAAACGACGTATGTTTCGCGGAATGGTTTGACTCGATTGATTTCCCAAAATTTCTCGATTAATCGCAAAAAATCATGTCATTTTATATATAGAATATCATTTTTTATATCAAATGTATCATACTCGTCATCTAAAACAAATAAAAATTTGGCAAAGCCTCCTTTTTATCTGTTTAAAGATTACTCGTTAGATATATTCGGTATTCAATATCCTCGAAATAACGAATTGCTGAACCTTGGTAATTGATTGATCACTGGCCCAATCACAACACATCCCTCGGAAAGTAAAATGCCATATGTCTGCACAATCAATTGTATATGATCACGGACATTAAAGAAACAGCAAATCGTTGGAAGGCGACCGAACCGAGTCCACAGGATACGCGCATCCATCAAAGCGATCAATTCTGTGTGTCGATGAATTAAGTCCAGCTCAATATTTCGATTCTAGCATGGTATACATACTTATCTAAATTGCATGTGAGTGTTTGTCACGAGTGTTTTAGGATCTTTGAATTAATGCTTTGTATTAGAAGGAGTCGATATTTAGTCAATCATGTCCTCTTGCAAAAAGTACGCCGAGATCATTCACAAGATGAACAAATTAAAAAAAAAGATGAAAGTATCCTCATATACTTGTAGTCTAATACAAATATCTAAAGAATCATAAACAATAGGTTTCTTCGGCGTTTGAGAGAAAACGAAATAACATGAAAACATAATTATAAATGTTTTGAAGTAAAAAGAAAAAAAATAAGATAAGAAAACGAAAACAACAACAACAACAACAACAACACAAAAAAGGGGAAAAAAGTTTCAAAATAATTTATAATCGTTATGGAGAGGAGCACCTTTTATTTTTTCAATAAAGTATCCTTTTGAGAAAAGTATTTACGCTCGAATATTTATGAAATACGCGATACAATTTCTTTTATCATTCCATTTACTGTAATGTTGGATAATGGTATAGTCAACAACATCTTTAAATTGACATTCACTTCAATCCAAACTATTCTAAATCGCTCACTCAGCGCTCCATTCATTAATTCAAAACACTCAAAAACGCTTCGAAAACATTTCCAATAAATCGAACTCGTTCGAAACAATCAATTTCTTTCAAATCGACCAAATCTTTCCATGATTTGATTGGTTGGTGTGGGTTTTAAAGTTTCTACATGATCCGTACATACGCTAAAACGAATGTATATCAAAATAAATGGTCGTAAAAATATCGCTCATTTCGTCCAAATGGTCGAAATGGGCGGTATTTGATTACCTCCCCTTAATTTCATTCAAATCTCGCTCCTCCTTTCATCCCATTTCATCCGAAAATCAATCAAAAGGTTTTCACCTTGTCAATTTAAAGCTGTTGGAAACTGTATACGGGAAAATGTTATGTAGAACATGTATCAAATATACCGCTCATTTAGTCTCTTCTGTAAATATACATTGTATGTGTATATAGACTTTCCTGTTCTCCCTCTATTTTATTACATGCATGCTCCATTATTACTTTCATATATACAAATATATACAGGGTGATGACCAGTTCAGTCGGCTCAGCCTGCAGGATGACGGGCCACAGGTACGGTTAAGTTCTATTTCAATGAAATATAACTTTTATATGAACTTTTTAATCATTTGATTAATATTTCATACTTTGTTCTTTAAAGAATTCAACAGTTTTCTACATGCAGCAAATCAAATTTTCGATTAATCGTCGTGTCTGTTTGAAGACTTTTTAGTGCTTAAGAAATGTTAAGGATAAGTAATAATAAAGAAACTGTAAAAATATAATAAATGTCAATTGTACATAGTCTATGATACGTAGTTTTTCGCTAACTCAATTCCTTACTCTTTGCATTGGGAGAAACATGTATTTTATCTTGTTAGCTAGGATATTCCATTAGCTAGAAGTATATAAGTAATTGTAGGCTTTGTAACTTGATTCAATAACAGGCATTTGAAAGAACAATATCATGGGCGAGTCCAAATTATTTTCTCAGGGAAAGGGGGTCCAACCGAAAAATATACTTATTTTGTGCGTTCGTCGATGGACTTGCAGATTTTTGTGACTACAGCTTGAGCAAAGCGTAGTTACCACAATGTCCTCGCACACAAACGATATGATACTTTGATTTCGAGATTTTTTAACCTGATTACCGTAATTTAGATTTTACTCCAGGAAGTAGCCGATTCCCATCTGAATCCGGGAATGATTACTAATTATATTTATATTTTATATTTATCCACGAATACGCACATGCATTACAGAACGCCCAGTTGAAGTCGACCTCGAATCCACAAAAGAAAGCACAGAAGATGTCTGACTTTATAGACGAAGCTGTTAAAGTTCATAATGAACTCAGGTAATTACGATAATTTATTGCAAACAATAGTGCCGTTTTAAACCAAAATGTCGTAAACTCAATTTGACTTAAATTCCTATGTAAGGCGTTGCATGGTGTTTAATTCATTTCTTTTTATGTGGGACACAATGTCTAAAGTTTTGCCTGACTGTTAACAAGACCTAACTGACACACGAGCCAATGTGTGACTTTGAAGACTTTTTATTTTTGCATGATGAAAATGTACGCTAAACGTTTATGAAAAAGTATCGATTTCCAAATGTCCCCTATCGCTTTTGCAAGGCTTGACTGTCAGACGGTGACCCATAAGAATTGCGTATTCTAAGAAGACTATCCAAGGCATTGCTTACCTCAATGAGTCACAGTGAAGGCTGACCAAACTGTGCGGATGCACATATTGACCAGAAACTTTATAATGCGCCCGGGTTCAATCCCCGAGGGCGGTACTATTTCTTTCCGACTATTTGTCTCCTACCAATGGGTCGATAATCGTAGACCTATGTGGGAGTGCAGCTAGAGGCTAGGAAAGGATGTAATGGTGGTACTAGTGAGAGAAATACCAGGAATCCATTATTTGGTGCTTCAGCCGTCGCGATATATCTGGAAAAAAAATGCGTAAAACTCCATTCAAACGATCAAACTTTATAATGCGAATACGTGAAACCGTTATGTATGTCAAGCATAAACAAGACCATCGACCTGTTTTTCTTTTTCAGGAAAAAACACGGTGCTGATAAACTCAAACATTCCAAAGATCTGTCCGAATACGCTCAGAAATGGGCGGAGTATCTGGCTGCCAACGATAAATTTGAACATAGCGATTGCAATCATAAGGGTGACAGACTGGGAGAAAATATATGTTGTAAATGGTCATCTCTAGGGGCTGATTACACAGGTATGTCTTTTTCGGGTATTAAATGTAAAGAATTTTGATTTAACTAAGACCAAGGTCGTAACTACATTTACGCACATTACGCAAGTGTGTAATAGAAATAAACCCTCGTTCGAAATATCGTTCATGAATAATCATAACATCGAAACTACAGCTTATTCAAGCTGTAGTTACAATGTTTTGATTATTCACGAACGCTCAAATAATAAAAAAGAGGAGCGACTGCAGGGAGGAGGGGGGGGGGGGCATTCATCATTTATATTCTTTCTTGATCGTTTTCTGTTTGCGTATAAATTCCAAAATCCTAGCTACGCCTATGAAGACATATATTTTTTTTTCAACAGGACATGTGCCGAGTCCTGTTAGCCCAATCAATAACGCTTTGGGCTGGCAATTCTCGGGCCATGAGTTCAAACACCGGCTCTGCCAACGATCATCCGACATTTAAATAATGTCAGTGTGGCACGCGTCAATTACGTAGTTCCCTCTAATAGAATAATGTTAAAGTTTGCCTAAATGGGACGGATAGCTGGTGACTCGGAAAAAGTCTGGTTGTACTGGTGGGAGAAACGACATGAAACCATGGGTATGTGAACCAGATACAACAGGAATGCTGTTTAAAGCGGCGTCAAACCCCATGTAATCAATCCAGAAGTCTGTAATTAGAAGCTTGACCATGAAACAACTTTAAGATTTGCAATAAGAGTCCTTTTTGTTTTAACAATTTGATGAAAAAAAAAGGTTAAGTTCTTCTCGACAATTAGAAAATTCTTAGAAATAAGCAACTTTTGTGAATTTCGACATTGATTCTTGTTCCATTTATAATACCCATTATTTTCAGAACAAGATTTACTATTATTTCTTTTTGTTTTGAATTCTAGGTAAAGAAGCCTGTGAACAATGGTACAGTGAAATCAGTAAACACGACTTCTCAAGGGAGACAAGATCTACTGGATCAGGTCAGTTATGCCCCGTATATCGTGTTGAAGATTTAGTTCGTTTCAATGAGGTTTTTGAATGGTTGTAGAATTAATATTCTGGTCTTTAACGACCCGGGTATTTTGTTATTTGTTACTTTTCCAATGATAAATGCGTGTGTGCGAGAGGATGACAATAAATGAATACATTTTCTCTATGAAATTATCGAAGGATTGGTTTTTTTTTTACCAAGAAATAAATGTATATAAATGTATTTTCTTTTTGTTTTTATCCGAGTATAAATGTTTTTTTTGGGGGGGAGGGGGGGGGTGTCTTTTTTATTCGTTATTTTTTGCCAACGGAAAAGTAAATAAAAAGAGTGTTTTTGCTAGCAGACAAAAAGATTTCTGTCTGAACTTGTCCAACTATAAGTAATTTTCTTTGTCAACGAATACATTTTCCTTTCTTTACTTTCCAAGTACAATAATTATTGTGGTTTCTTTCTGTTCTTGTGAATAGTGGATCTCTAACGGTTATACATTATTTTTCTGAAATTGTCCATCGTGTTTTATTCAAACGGAACTCATGCGCAGATTATAGCATCCGTTTTAATTCAATCGGGTTTTCACGGATCTTCGTATTTCCTAGTTAAAACAATCTTGGTCGTGTTCAGTTAATATAGAGTCCAAGAACATACTCTCGAGTTCTTTCTAGCTGAAATAAATGTACAGTAAACAACATTGTGGAATTGACAAGGTCAATGCTTTTGGAAAGAATCTGGAATTGAATTGATTGAGCATGTGGACAGAGTTTTGAGTGAAATAAAGGAGGTAATCCAATATCGCTATTATTTTTTCAAGATGATATTTATTACCTCCCTTTAACAAAAAAATACACACAAGTTTTTATAAATAGCTTCCTATTTCTTTAAGAACTTTCAGACACGCGAATAATTTCAATTATTTAAGTGAAATGACGATTTGTTTTAGCCATATTTATTTTGAATGTAGTTGTTGATCTTTTCTTTTAACTAAGTGTGGAGTGTTTGGAATTAATGAATGGAGCGCTGAATGAGCGATTTAGAATAGTTCTGATTGAGATAAATGTCGATTTCACGAAGTTGTTAACTGTACCTAAAAGTCATTGTTCTACCCTGATTTCAACAATCATAACGTAAGGTAGTGAAACCGTATTAATTACGCAACATTTCGGAATGCATGATCTATCACAATGTTGACCGAGGTTTCCTAATGAAAATTATTAGGAAACCTAGGTAAACATTGTTATGAAATTCCATTACTTGTGATACTTTTTTGGAGCTATCACGGTTCCACTACCTTAACATAAAATTTTACTATACATGTACTTTTTAAAAAAAATGTTCTCATATTTCATTTCAGGCCATTTCACGCAGATGATGTGGAAAGGCAGCAAAGAAATGGGCATCGGCAAGGCGAAAACCGCGGGCGGAAAATGTATTGTCGTCGCCAACTATAGACCAGCAGGCAACATTCTTGGACATTTTTTGGAAAATGTGTCGGCTCCCAAAAATTAATTTGTGCAAGTTGTAGTCATAATTATATTCCATTCTAGACAATCTTTGTTAAATCAATTATTACTTGATAGGCCACCCAAACCCCGAACTTTACACACGAGGTTTACAGAACAGTAAACAACATCGTGAAATTGACATTAATCCCTATCAAAACCATAAAAAAACACTTGCTCAGCACTCCAATCATTCATTCCAAGCACTCACTAACTCAAACCATTAAAAATACTCAAACCTCACTGAAAAGGATAGTACCAACAACATCAATCAAAATGCATATTACTAGAAATAAATCGGTTTCTTACTGAAATAATTCAAATTGTAATCTTCTGCTAGGTTCTTTGAGAGATAAGAAGGTTTTTTATAGAAATTGTATGCATTTTGTTTTACTAAAGGTAGGTAATAAATATCGCTTTTTTGTTTATTACCTACCTTTAAATTCACTCAAAACTCGCCCTACACTCTCATTCTATTTCATTCCGAAATCATTCCAAAATAACTCACCTTATCAATTTCACGATATTGTTAACTGTATATCACGCCAAGGTGACAAGTATGTAACTGTAGTTACGATATCTTTAATGACCAAGTCAGTCGATTCAGACATTTTCAACATTCGTATCCGTAATATCCAATTAATGAAATTTATATAACAATGCCTTGGTTAGTTGAAACAAATGTTCGGTTCATTGACAGCTCTCGCTAGGAAATTTAATATTAAAACGTGTCTTCTTGTTTTTGAATAATTTTAATGTCAAATGAAAGATACACGGCTCGACCATTAATTGGGCCCAACAATTGACATTCCATGAATAAGGACCAAACAGTTGCAAATGTCATGGCTCGATTCTTTGTCAGCCACTTCTGCATTCTCAATCTTCTTTTTTTACCCTTATTTGTTAAACGTCATTATTTATTATTTTTAATTCCCGATATATGATCAGGTTTATTAAGATATGATTTAACGCAAATTGTATGGAAAACTGGGGCCTACTACATCTTAGAACCAACATTCCATAAGATTGCATAAATATTCTTACATTCCATCGTTTTACTTTACGTGTGAAGCCCATTTTATGTTCGTTTTTACAATTCAAGTTTTAAGTATGTATTTCAGTATGGAACTTGTCATTTTACTCATTTACATGTGCCCTCATAAGTATGCTAAGATTTTTACATGTCATCGTTAGTGGACCAAAACCCCGCGTATTACAGTTTATCCAAATCATTACAAGCTGTAGTTGTGTGATTTCGATGAAGATTATTTGAGCCTGTATGAGACATTTCCAACGATTTCAAATGTGCGTCAACCAAAGACTCTGGTCAGCCTGTTCATCGGCACCAGGGTCTTCACTTTGCGCTTTGTAGAAAGACAAGGTCCAATTGTGCCTTTAGAAAGTCAGGCAAACATCTAATTATACTAGGAGGCAGTAAAGGTTGTTTATGATGACCCTTCACGTACACGTCAAATTGTTGGAAATGTCAAGCACAGGCTTATATATGGTAAAATTTTTGTTTGAGTTGAACAGTCTTCTGTTCTGTATGTCAAATTCTCTCTATCGTTTGCTGCCTCAAAGCGTATTTTCATGTAAATGAACGCATTGATCTGCGCTGCGTTCAGGATGAAAACGTTAGCGAAGCGCTTTCGAAATGATACCTCGCTTTGCACGTATGTGCACGTGCAAAGCGTGCTATCATATCAAAGCGCTCGCGAAACGTTTTTCCATCCTGAAAACAGGGCTGCCCTGCGTTCAGGATGACAAAACGGTCCAAAATGTTTGCAAATTTTATCCCGCTTTGCACGGGCACTTGCGTATAAAGCATTGTATAATTTGCAAGCAGATTGCACCGTTTTGTCATCCTGAACGCAGGGCTCGTAAACATCTTTGTAAAAGAACGTTTGCAAGTTTTTGTCCTTATGAATGCAAGGCAGACTTTTGTTTAAAGCTTTTCAACATGTGCGTTCTGACATAAGTCCTTGATTTATTAATACCTTGTTAATGAGAAATTAGCTAGGAAATATATGTTACTGTTATGATTCCACAGAAAGTTGATTATTTTAAATCGTGTACTTTAATAAAGGAAATATAAATTTTCAAAGTCTTGTTGTACTCAAAAGTTTTGAAATGATTTTTAACGCCTCTTTCGCCATTATTGTAAATATGCCACACTGGCTGGTGCACCTACCCAGGATCTCCTGTTTTTTCTCACATCAATACAACCGCAACATTTCATCCGAGACTTAGCTATTTACACTGCTTAAGCTTCTACATGTATGCCTATTGATGATAGACAAACGACTCGTGTTACGAAGACTTTTATCAAACGTCGGATGGAAATTGACGGATTGCTCGAAACAAAATTTTGTCAGCGGGCGACCAAAATGTCGTTTCTACGGCTTTACTGACGTAATGTTATCAATAAGCCGACTGGGAGCCCTGCTTAAGATGGCATTCGGGAATCGAGATTTTGTGGCCTTGGTGGTTAAAATGATGATAAACCGTCGCCTTTTGTTATAGCGGTAGTGCGTTACAACATGTTACAAGGCAAATTTCATGAAAAATTGATATTTACCTACATTTAATCGTCGGTCAGTGGCAGATCCAGAATTTCTGTAAAGGGGTTTCGATCATACATAAAGAGAGTTCGTTTTTCTAGTCTGACACAATTTAAAACCTTATTTTGCTGAACTGAACTATTTTTCAAAATAAATTCAAAATAACAATATAAATCGACACAGCCATTTTATTTTATCTCGTATAATGATTTGAGATTTTTGCCAAAATATTGAAATGCCGAGTGTTTTTATTAAATGCAAATTAGGAAATACTTCTGGGTTATTTCAACAAAAATCAAATAGAAGGCAGATAGTAAATGCTAAGACCAGGCTGCACAACTGTGCAGACAGATCTTATTCCATGCTGTCAGCCAACGTTTTGTTTACAAAATGAAAACGTCGTGAACAGCAGGAGAAGGGTTAGATGGAATTACACATGAAAAATAAAAAAAATAAAAAAAAATGAGCTCAAGAGTAGGTCCGTTTGAAACCCACCTACCCCCGAACCCCCTCTGGATCCGGCACTGAACCATCGGTTACTGATTATTTTTCTTCTTGAGAAGCGCTATAATCATCCCTACAAACGGAATGATATTTTTAATGTGTTTTTTTTCGATCACTGGCCGTAATAAAAATGATCGATCGGTCCATTTAACGTAATTCCAAATTTCACATGATTTATGCGGTTTACTCAAAGCTAAGCACGATTTTATAAAGTATCCAAAATCTTCAAATTACTAATATTGTGATGAAAAACCCAATACAAATCGATAAATTTGTAGAAGGCAAGTTACGAATTTCCGTCACTTTTCCTACGGCTAATTATAGAATTGTCCTTTAACCCTTTCCTGTTTTACAAAATATTGGACCTGTCCAAATTCAAAGGTTTTGCAGACAAAAAATTAAAGTTGATTTAATTTGAAAAATAACCATTCAGTAGGGTAGAAAAAAGTGTGGAAAAAGAAGAAATTGCTTGTCAGAAGCAATTTCGTCTTTTTTCACAATGTTTTCTCAATAATAAAATCACAGACACGTAAAAAGCAGGGATTAAATAGCAAAGGGTTTATGTAGCCTGTTATGTTCAGTCGTGATAATGATGAGTTTTCGTCGAAGCTAGATATCAGACCCACGACAGTTTATGTTCTAGCCGGGGAGTCACAAGGGTGTCCACAAGCAATATAGTAAGTAACGATATTGAGGATAAACGTTTTTTTCAGAGTAAGATCAATCTATATTTCATTGAGTGTAAAATAAAAGCTATATTTTCACGATTTGCGACGCCATGCCAGTGAAAATATAGCTTTTGTTGTTCATGGAATGAATTATCAATCGAACATACTCAAAAACAAACGGTTATTCTATTTCTTTGACGCAGAAATGGGGCAAAATGAAAACATTTAAGGAAAACTTTTCCTACCGCGCGTCATTTTTCACGTGGTTGCTTAGATACGATAACGTATCCCTCCTTTGATAATCTGATGTGGGAGGACCGGCAGCTTATCAGAGCGAGGGATACATTATTGTAGCTAGTGGTTGCTATGCAATGCTCCCGATGACGTCATTTTTTGGCACCGCTTTGATAATATCAAATAAGATGAAACGGACGTAAGCGGGGTATAAGTTTTTTTTATAAATTCAACAATTAGGCGGTGCGTTTATCAAATAATAATTTACCTTTATTTCTCGACAATCTACCGAAATTCATTAAATAATGAAGGTTTAGGGAAAATGACTGAAGTCAACATTGAAATTCTCGCTGTAGTTACGACATATAAGATGTTCATTAACAACATTATATTATCTGTATGAATATCGGCAGACACCAACCCCTCCAGATTTTATCAAACGTTTTTATTAAGTTTTATTTGCAAATACGACCCGTCAATTCAACTTCAGTCAAGTAAAAGATAAATTTGGAGTCGTGTGATTTCTCTTAACCTCATCCCATGGTATCCCTGATTTCAAAATAAAAAAAAGGAGGGGGGGGATGGGGGGGGATTCTAAAATTTTATGCTCGTGTGAGAAACATAACAATTTCGCCGCTGTCCGCAAGAATTTGATATCTGACACGGGTAAGTCATCGAATTTTGTCAGTAAAAGGAGTAATTTCCTAGAATCTTTTTGGTAGAATTTTTAAAGCGCGACTTTTGTGTCTTTCGTAAGTGTGTTTGTGTGTGTGTGTGTGTGGGGGGGGGGGGGGGGAGGCTTTTAGCGTTTGTTGAAGATACCTAGAATTCATTTTCGAAACCATGATTTATTATTAAATGACTACAACTATGTTAAAAAATGCTAAAACAAGATGACCGTTTAGAAGATTCTTTTGGTAATTTGAAATCCTTAGACATTATATGTGACCTATTAGGCGAAAAGGGATCACCAGGTAGTGCGGCTCAAGTCAGGCTGCGCGGACTGCGCAGACTGTCTAGGGTCGAATCTCATCGAGTTATGTTCCTTTTCCTAATCTTAATTGAAAAATCTACCTGCTTGTGAATGAATATTTGAAATGCTGCCTCTAGTTGACCTGTACTTGAATTAATCTATTTGTTTTTGTTGTTGTTGTTGTTGTTTTATATTCCGAAGTTCCCAGTCGACCTCTTTCCGTCTCTGCGTGACATTTTGAAAGGTCTACAAGTAAACTTAAACCATTCGCACAAAGTGAAGTCCTGCATTCAGGATAACAAAACGGTGCAAACTACTTGCAAATTACCCCGCTTTGCATACCCCGCTTTGCACGTTCACTTACGTGCAAGGCGGGGTAAATTGGCAAACAGTTTTCCCTATTTGTCATCCTGAACGCAGGGCATGTGTAGGACACTGTTGGAAGACTATATCTCAAGTCCACTCAATGACTTTTTAATTTTTTACGTATTTTTCTACCAGAAGTGTTGAAGAGAAAATACAATATTTGAGGACAAGTCATGAAGTGGTCTATCTAGGGTTATTGTGTACAGTTTTTTGACCTCGGTACAAAATGAAATTTAGTAAACAAATATTCGATGGCTATTTTAAGGTTCATGTAAAGAGCTTTTGAACAAAAGTTAATGCTTCTTCTATTCACAAAAAATCCAATTGAACCTGTAGATTATAACATTCAGTTACACAACATTAGCGGCCACATCTCATAAAAGAATAGCCAAACAATTATTGAATAGGGATATTTTGTTAAAAACCAACAATTCATTACGGCTGGATAAAATTTGCCTAAATTTGATAAGAACGTGGACAAATGTTCATACTAGGTACTACTCTACAACTTTCGATATATAAAACTCAGTCTCACAAGGCTGTTTTGAAACAATCATTTCCATTTACTTTCTCAACAAACATGTCAAACCAGTTTAGTCTGTTTTAAAAATAGATGTTCGGTATGGTGCAACATCATGCCATAATATTGTGAAATAATTTCTGCGATTTATTTCAAATTATATTTTTTTGAATTCACTGATCTATAATAAATTATCATATATTTGTCAGTCAGTGAAATAGAAATTGAAATATTGCTATACAACCTTACAGGTATATAAACTATAAATGTCCATGTATGCTGTGATAACACACCATACCTTACATAGATCAACATGTTTACAAAATTAGAATGACATATATGATATATGTGTTTGTAAAAAAAGTAAAATAAAAAAAAGATGATTGCATAACTACGTTTTGGGGTCGAGTTTTATACCAACCGTTGTAGTAGTACCTTGCTAGTTCTTTAGATTGTACTTTGTTAAAATATGAGCCGATTTTATGTTGCTTGTTCTGTACAAAATAACCCTTTTCCACAATGCTTTGGCTTTACCGCTATAGCTATGGCTGTCTTATGTTGCTGAACTGTTTGTTATATAAAAAGCTTTATTTTGATATATTATATACCTGGTCATAATGTTGTTTTTTTTTCGCAAATGATGAGCCCTTAAATTTGGGTCTCAAACACGAACCTTAATTAACATTAAAAGGGTTTCATATAACTGCCAATAGTTGGACAATGTGAAGTTAAATCTCTTGATATTGTCAATAATTCAACAGAAGACAATAATATTCTTAATAATCAATGGAAAGTCAAAAAATAATGAAATGCCTAACACTGATATCAATCCATGAAAGGATGCACAATCAGCCTTCAGCCAAATCACCACAAACTGAAGGGAAATAAAGCAACAACCTCTAAATACCAATGGCCTCTCACAAACAATTGAAATTGTTTCAAATTACAATTGAAAAATAATTCCACTGTCAAAACTAACAAAGCACAGGCAACAACTCAGACAGAACCGGTCAAGCTGTCGACGTGTCTCGACGTGCCTCGAATCCCCTACAAATTACCGGGACTGGGTTGTATAACCGGAACTTAATAATAACTTGAGAATTAAGATAAAACTCGTTGAAATATGACGGAAAATGATGGACCAAAGTTCGCAAATTCCCAAACCTTTGTTAATGTCCAAATTGTTCTAAAATATTTCGTTAAGAAGAAAAATAGTATTTGATAGAATACTCTGCAGACACTTTTTAAAGTATGTAGTGTTCGCTGTTCGAATTACAAGTTGGATTTGGTGTTTGTTTTAAATTGCATCATGTGGGGAAATCCATTGTTATTTATTTCTGTATAAAATGCAATAGGTCTTTTGGGAAACCCCCGACATTTCGATCTGCAAGTCCTGTGTAGTAGGAACTCGAATAACCCTCGTTTCCTTTCCACAACCTAACGTTGCTGTTAAATCTATCAGAAATCAAGATTTTTCGAAAGAATTGTTGATAACGGGCTCGCAGTCTCGTTTCAGAGCGATGATTACAGCGAGTCGACGAAGACCATCAAGCTACCCCCTCATTTTAATCATTATCAATATAGGCACCGAATGTCAGCGTTGTGCTACATGTACTAAAATATCGAAACATCAGATTATATTCAAATCTTTTAAACGTTACGATTGTAATGGCGAGATTTATTTTCATGAATGTATTTAAGTGAAATGCGAGATCCTTTTTCCTTGCTTGCATTCCTCTAAAAAGTTAAACTTATTTCTTAGAGAAATAAGAGAGAGAGAAAGAGAGAAAAAATGAGAGAGAGAGAGAGAGAGAGAGAGAGAGAGAGAGAGAGAGAGAGAGAGAGAGAGAGAGAGAGAGAGAGAGAGAGAGAGAGAGAGAGAGAGAGAGAGAGAGAGAGAGAGAGAGAGAGAGAGAGAGAGAGAGAGAGAGAGAGGAGAGAGAGAGAGAGAGAGAGAGAGAGAGAGAGAGAGAGAGATTCTGACAGGCTCGCCATCCACATGGACTTTTAAAATAGTTTGATCGGGATACCATTCAGGGCTCCGGAAATTTTACAATCTGAATGGAACCCCTTCCCAATCCCAAACTGAAAGTACGCTCTTTCTTTGACTAAACTGCACATCAGAAAGAGACAAATGATTTAACATCGCCGTTCTTGACTTTTCTGTAAAAAAATAAATAAAAATTCAATAAAAGGGTATTAAAATTGTTCCGCGATTTTCATTCTCAAATGAAAAAAGGTAAATATTTATATGAATACGTACATAAATTGCAGACACTTGTCCTGATAAATTCTCTCAACCTCGACCAGATAACATTGATATTTTAAGACACTAACATTATTATTCTCTATTTGATTTTGTATGTACCGAGACAATGTGCATAGTTAAAGTTACTTTGATAAACTTTCTTTGTCTATGTCTATGTCACAATAATTGGACGGGTCCAAACGTAGGTGTGAATGTATATAACTGTTCAAGTGTTCGACCACGCAATCACAAATCTTTTCGTGTTTTTTTTTCAAACAAGATATACTGTGTATTTTTTTTCGGAGTAGGGACTGATTCGATTTTAACACGGACGATAATTTATTCTTGCGGTGTGCTGCAGTCTAGTATGGATGCATGACGGTCCCTTTATCAGTGGCCAAATTAACAGATCGCTTCAGTCAATCAAACAATCAATTGGGCAATCAACGCCCTTAATTATAATGGATGACTGTTGAACTTTACCAGTTTGAAGTCCATTAGACATCAGGCGACGGAGTTTCGCTCCGGATTTAAACGTAGATGCCGATCAACGGATGAGGGACGCCCGGATAACCGGACACCAAGGGTGATTGCATTACACGTCCCATATTCGTATACATATTTTAACCCATGCTTAAGTAATAACCCACTTTTCCCATGGGTTTTCTTGACCTTTTTGTTACTTAATGACACTAAAATGAGTTCGTCTTTATCCATTGGAATCTTTCTTTCCTTCTGACCTTTTTTTTTCATTTAATTATTCGCTCTTTTCGGATTGCACATGAATGTTTTCACTTTTGGTAAGAATATATACGAGTAAAACTGTTAAATGCAAACTACCTGTAACATATTTTTCTCTGTCTACCATTTATAGTCAAGTAGAATACTGTTACGATTCTAGATACCAAAATAAAAGTGTTGTTAGTATATACGTAAGCACTGGGAAAGTTTACAGGTGGTCGAAAAATGTCTTATCTTTATATAGTCTCGAAGACTGTAAGCCAAGGAACGATTTTTTATACTTTTTTCATTAGGCAGGGAACAAAGATAGTGTCAGGATGAATATATGTGAGTTTGTTTGGAAAGAGTTCACTCTTTACTATGTGATTATTAAAAAGTTGAAGCATATATGAATATCATTGTCTATTTTTTTTAACTTTACAATTTTTCAGTATGATGTCGTTCTGCGATGTGTCAGATGACAAAATGTTTTTGTGTTCACCTTTATAATTTTCGAGATACAGGAATAAGAATTATAGGGTCAATCGTTTCCAAAAGTGGTATTGCAGTGTGATTGTCTTCAAAAAATACTATGAAATTTTGGCATTAGATTCACAATGGAACTTAATTCTTATGCTTTTTAGCCTCTCATGTTGCTCTATAAGATTCAAAGTGAGCATTAGATTCACAATGGAACTTAATTTTTATGCTTTTTAGCCTCTCATGTTGCTCTATGAAATGGAAAGTATTTACATGAAAGTACTTGCATATGATTGTTCTTTCTCGGCGTTATAGATTAATCGCCCGGATACTTTGGTTTAATTTAACCTAGTCACAAAAAGATTAATTTTAAAGTAAGATGAAAAATTATGTTAAAGCAATCTTTATATCATAAAAAACTCAATACATACATAGAGGGTCTAAATACAGAGTTATTTTGATTAACCTGAAAACCTTGGGTATTCTAAAGTCTATGTTAAGGTTCATGTAAAGTGTTTGAGACCCAATATTTAGGGCACTTCATTAGCCAAGAAAAAGCAGTATGTCCAGGTATATTATATATCAAAATGATGCTATTCGTGAGCACTAGCAGTTAGGCAACATAAGACCGCTATAGCTATAGCGGTATAGCCAAAACATTGTGGAAAAGGGTCATTTTGTACAGAACAAGCAACTGCATGACGTGTGCATAAAATTGCCCCGTATTTTAACAAAGTACAGTCTGAAGTACCATCCAGGTAGTGCTACAACCTTAGAGATAAAACTCAGTCTCAAAAGGCTCTTTTGAAACAATCAATTTCCATTTATTTTGTCAACATACATGTCAAACCGGTTTGGTCTGTTTTCAAAATAGATGCAAGGTATGGTGCAACATCACACCATAATATTGTGAAATATTTTCTGCGATTTATTTCAAATTATAGGGTATTTTTAATCAATGATCTACAATATTACTATATATTTATCATTCTGTGAAATAGAAATTGATATATTGCTAAACAACCTTACAGGTATATAAACAATTAATGTCAATTTATGTTGTGATAACACACCATACCATAGAAAGATCTACACGTTTACAAAATTAGAATGACATATATGACATATGTGTTTATAAAATAAGTCAAAATAAATTGCTTGCATAACAACGTTTTGGGGCTGAGTTTTATACCAATGGTTGTAGCACTACCTGGATGGTACTATAGGCTAAACTTAGTTAAAATAAGAGTCAATTTTATCCAACAGTCATGCAGTTGCTTGTTCTGTACAAAATGACCCTTTTCCACAATGTTTTGGCTATACCGCTATAGTTATAACAGTTTTATGTTTTTCAACTGCTTGTGCTCATAAATAGCTTCATTTTGATATATAATATTCCTGGACAAATTGCTTTTTCTTGGCAAATGAATGCCCTTAAAATTGGGTCTCAAACTCTTTACATGAACCTTAATTTTAGTTGAATTTTACTTGTACAGTGCAACACTGTACAGGTAAAAATCTATTAAAATTAACATGGGGGTACCCATAACCCGTTGTATTTTCTATTTCAGTCTCGGCAGTTATCCTTTTCAGCACCTATGTTTTCATCGGTAAGTTAAGACTAGTGTAGGTCGATTCAGTTTATAATACATAGCACCTATGTTTTCATCGGTAAGTTAAGACTAGTGTAGGTCGATTCCGTTTATAATTCACTATGTTTTCATCGGTAAGTAAAGACTATAGGTTTATTTTCAAAACTGAGCTCTGACGTAGGCGCCGAGTCTATTACCATAGGTAAATCGGGTATAATTAAAACGCAAATGATAGGAACTTAACCTTGTCCCTTCACTGAAATTGTGAAAATATATGTATAGGATAGACAACGAGTGCCGTGGTATATGGGAAATAGACACGAGCTTCAGCGAGTGTCTATTTTCAATATACCGTGGCACGAGATTGTCTATCTGACTTAGACCACGCTTTCCTAACATTGTCTGTCATTTCAACCCGAACATCTGGACAACGAAAACGAGTAAAATTCGCTGATATATTACTGTTATTCTGTGTAAATATGCCGAAACTATATTAATTAATCTATTATCGTTACTTATTGCAGCTATTTTGCATGTATGCAACTATAGAAAGTCTTTTGGAAAAGCGATCATATAAAAGGCTCGACACTTTCTTAAAATGACACGGTACACAACATCTGTCAAGATTCACGTGCACGACACACTTTCATTGTATATCTTTAAATAAAATGCTAGGAGTTGTATCTGTGATTTATATTTTTGAAACACTGCTCTCTGATTGGCCGATTCGCTTCAAGCGTGGTCTAAGTTTGGTTGAACCTTATGTTTATTAGACAAGCGATAACGTTGATTTTAAACTTTCTAAATGCATTATTTTTACCTGGTTTATCTATTTCGAACAAATGGCACGAGAATCTAACGGTAAAAGTTGATTTCACGGCTCACCGCGCAAAATCTACCTATAGTGTAGGTCGATTACGTTTATAATACACTATGTTTTCATCGGTAAAAAAAGACTAGTGTAGGTCGATTCCGTTTATAATACACTATGTTTTCATCGGTAAGTAAAGACTAGTGTAGGTCGATTCCGTTTATAATACACTATGTTTTCATCGGTAAGTAAAGACTAGTGTAGGTCGCTTCAGTTTATGATAATACATAGTGCAAAATATGTTGAACATCTATTGGCTACATTCAGTTACTATATTATACTATTTAAATTCTGTAGGATTTCTTTACATCGAACTATGGAAAATGTACTAAAAAGTTTCGACTTATAGATAGTTCGAATGATAGATAATCGATGTACGACAATAGTTGACAGAAAAAAAATAACACGAATAACGGGAGGTAAAAAGAAACCATTTGATTTGCGTTTGTTGCTAATTTATTGAGAACATGTATATAAGAGATCTGTATAAACTGATCCATAGATGAAACTTCGTACTGGAACAAAATTCTTTATATAGAAATCTTTTGGTGAAAATGCTATTTTTTTCACTGAACACCCATTTTCTAAATTGGTGTTAAACACCAGTGAAAACAATATTTGAGATAACGGCGATACGTTCTCCCATGTGGAGCTCCAGACATAGGACCCCAAGAGCAATTACGAAACATAACTTTCTCTAATCTGTTGGAAATGAGTTTCCGGATATGTACCTGTTTACACTCGGGATACTCCGGCGAATTTACGGAACAGACCTCGGAAATAATGAGGGCGCAGACATGAAAGCGCGTCATATCGCACGTTGATTTTTGTGAAGTCACAGACATTACTGAACATGACGTTGCATAAAACAAAATAAGCGAAATGTTAGAATTGGGCATTATATAATTTGATAACAAAACGCAGTGGTTTACTGCGTTTTGAAATCAAATTATAATATTCCAAAAAGATTTCAGACGATCGAAGCGCATTAACGAAACGTGTTTTTTCTTCAAACGTATTAACCGAAGTACCACCAGAAGCCGAATTACCAAAAAACGGCCTTAAATTACTACACTTACGTCCGAGGCACTTTCGAGTTTACGGAAAAGTCCGAGCGATGTTCCGAATGGTCGGTGTAAATACAAGAGTTTGAGTAGTTGTCTGTGCTTTCTTTGAAACTCATTCCAAAGTTAGCTTTTGTCGAGCAACCAAATTTTCCGAATAACTCGCGTGTTCCGTTCTCCAGTTACAAGTTACAACCAAGTTCGTTGATTTAAAGGTTCCAAAGTTACGTGAAAACCCGATATCCGTTACTAAAAGCATGGCTGATTACACTGCTAGAAATCTTAAAATTCGTTTTGTGTCTGATTTGGAAGAAAATCTCGGAGGTTAATGAAAACTGAGACCGATAATCATTTTTTTTTCTTTTCTATTTTAACTCCAGCGCATATACTCATGAAAATAAGGAACATTTAATTTTGATCTACTGCCAAATTCTTCCCATCGATTGAAGAAAATACCAACGCCATACAGAACCAATTCAAACAGCCAAGCAAAGATAACATCTTAGGTGTTATTTTTTTCTTGAAGTCCATTATAAAGTGATTATATTTTATTGGCAGGAATATTGATCAAGCATGTGTCAATTTACAATTGTCATGCTGAACCCGGAATATTCCTTTTTTTGGCAGAAGGTATAGACAAAGATCAGACTACACATATGTGTAGTCTGGTCATAGATTATACCAGCTGATTTTTCGTTTTAAACTAGAAAAAAAATGAAGTTGAATTTCCGAATTAAAGGATTACATACAACTAATGTATTTGGTGCTTTTACCACTGTGAGTGCAATCCAAATTTGAAAATGGCTTCATTCGTCATGACAAGGGTTGAAACAGGAGAACTTCTATCATATGGTTGTTCAATTCTATTCTAGACGCGGCCACAGCGCCACCACCAGTTGTCAATGTTAGCGCAGCTGTCCCCACAGTTGGTCCCCCGGCTGCTGGCCCAACCACCGCTGCCCCCTCTGGTGGAGGGTCGGGAGGATCGGGCATCGTACCTACTGTACCGTCGATCAGAACTACGACTGTCGATCCCGACGTGATTGAATGCCACAAATGTGTTAATGCTAAAACATTAGCCGATTGTACAACAATTGAACGATGTGACAGAAAAATACAGGTAATTGATGAGAGCGATATTTTTTGTTTTGGCGTAATAAGGGTTATTTACACTTTCATTGAGCCACGGGTAATAAATAAAGCTTTTGTTGTTCACGAAATGAAATGATCCGTTCTCATGGAAATTCTTTCTAAATGACGTAACTTAATTATTTACAAGTCTATTACTTAGATATTACAAAACAAACAATCCCAGACTTATCCAATATCAAAAGGATTGCAGACGTAAACTCAATGCGCAATAAAATTGAGAAAAGACTGCAAAAATAATGAAGAAAACAATGAGGAAAAGCAAAATTGCTTGAAACAATCAAATTCTCCTTTTTTCTCAATCTTCCCCCCTTTAATTACAACAAGTGCACAGAACTCTCGGTTTGTGCGAAATGGTTTCATAAACAGGTGTGAACTATTCATCTGTTTTAAAAATAACATTTTTTTTTCTTGTTATACAGAAAAAAAATGAGTACACTTTTTTGAGAACTGGTCTTTATGTCTATATTCAATTTTATTGTCATTAGGGCCGGTTTTCTGGGATTCGAATCATTTTAATCATTATGGACGGTCCCCATGTTTGACCAACAGGCATCTTTGGTATGTAAACCGCCGTCATAGCTCAGTTTGTGGTGCGTCGGACTGTCAACCTATAGGTCCAGGGTTTGATCCCAGACGGCGGCACTCGTTCTCTCCGACTATTTGTCTTCTACCAATGCGTCGATAATCGGAAACCTGTGTGGGATAGCAACTGGAGGCTAGGAAAGGATATAATCGAAGTACTAGTGTGGTAAATACCAGGAGTCCATTGTTAGGTGCTTCTGCCGCCGCGATATAACTGCAACATTGTTGAATGCGGTATAAAACCCATTTAAACAGACAAATTTGGTATGTGCGTTCCGCAATGCACACGAATGACACAAACTGTTAACCGTGAGCGCATTTAGTCAGTATAAAGTGGCATTTATTTCTGTGATGTGAAAGCGTGTTCTTATTAGTCGCTCTAGAATATGCTTGCGACGGAAATTCTCATTAATTTGAAATGTGGGGCGGGTTTGCTGGGATGGAAGAGATGTAAATGTTCATAGAATAGGAAATAAATTATCCTTCCGATCTTAAAAAATATTCAATTTCTCTAAACCCGGAAAGCTTCTTGCTAGTATTCTACGTTATTATTCAACTGGCAGAGTGAAGCTTAGTCGTGACGTAATTTGACCAATTTATTTTTCGATATCAGAACAGAACAGAACAGAATTTTATTCAGAAAGACTACTTGAACACATAGGTTCATCGTCGACATACATACATAATACATAACATACATGAGTATGGACATAATATTTACAAATGACACTAATTCTGAAATGCGGAAATACTGAACAATGAAAGGTCTTAACAAAAAAGAATTTGTTTAAAGTGTTTAGTATTATTCTTAGTTTGAAAATCAATTTGAAACGTTGTTTAATTCAAACTTTCTTTTTTCCATCGCCTTTGTATAAAATATTCCAATACCGTTCAAAGTTTTGATATTTTCAGATTTTAATAATTCTACCATTTTAATCATATTTGACCTAGTAAAATGATATTTCTTCAAATATGTATTTCTTAATTCTGTATATGACGGACAAACAAGTAAAAAATGGAATTCATCCTCCAGTTCGTTTTTGTCACAAAGTTCACAGATTCGTTGGTTTCTAGGGATATTTCTATGACGTCCTGTTTCAATTAATAGTTGGTGAGCAGATAATCGTAATTTTGTCACGGCATTTCTATACTTACTAATTCTCATTTTTTCTAAATGGGTCGAAATAGTAAAAGAATCTTTTAGATTCTTAAAAATAGTTAAAGATGGGCGGATATTGATATCTCGAAACCAATCATTTATGCATAAATCCCTCAGTCTATTGCGGAATATGGGTAGGAAAAATTTAATATTGACAGATGCAGGAAATAACCAAACATCATAGAAACCAATACTTTGTAATAAATTCTTTACTTTAAACGTCCATGAATTAGAATTGTCTTGAGGTCCTTCAAAAGTAAATCCGCAATTATCGTTAACGCGTGCAAACAACTGTGCCCTAAAACCAAACGGATCAAGGATTTAGAAAGACTAAAAATATTTTTATATTATATATAAAAATTTGGTTACCAAAGTCTCGAAACTTCGGCTTGGACAAGGTAAAGTAACGAGGGTTTGATAACAAACCTTTGACTTTAGGTCTCAAGTTATTGATGTCGACTATTTATAGAAGTAAGTAGCTGTAAATAAAAGCTGATTTACCTTAACCTGCAGTGCAACGACCCGTTACGTAGGCTCCGCCCTGCCAGGGCAATGATCATGGATTATATGTTTGAATTTTTCTCAGGAGATTCCGTGTTTTGAATTACTCTTATACTTTCTTTGTTTTCCTTGTTTCCTACAGGATTGTTATATCGACCAGATCATTACAGACTCTGCTGACATCATATACAACGGTGGATGTCGAGCCAAGGATGTAAGTTAAGTTTCCGCACAGATACCAAACGTTGATAATATCATGAACATATGGTATTCATCAACCATATAAAGAAAATTGAGCCACTGCGAGAGATTTCCATCAATTTCAAATATGCTCAAAGCAAAGTCTCTGACCAGCCTGTGCATCCGTACAGTCTGACAAGAGTCTTAACTATGCGCTTAGTAGATAGATATTGTCTCAAAGTATCTGTAGTCCATCAGGTATCTTAATGTTTGTACCTCATAAACGTTTCAAATTGTTGGAAATTTCACGTACATGCTCTTTTCATAGTTGCGATAGTTAAGAAATTGACAAGGTGAATGATTCTATAACGAAACTGAATAAATACGATGAGTTAGTTTTGAGTGAAATTCGGGAGAGGTACTATATTATTGCTAATATTTTATTTTATCTTATAAATATACAAATAACCGTTTGATAAAATCCCATATGATATTTTTGATATCACATGGATATTTCTAGAGCAATGATATAATGCGCTTATTTTTTAGAAACTTGCGTTTCAGAGCCTTGCAGAGCCTTGACATTTATAAATTCCCCCAACCTCGTTAGATATTTTTTTCCAAACAAAACACTAAGTACGTATTATATATATAAAGGTGTTTTTTTTTTTCAAAACTGAGCTCTGACGTAGACGCCGAGTCCATTACCAGAGGTATATCGGGTATATCCTAAAACATATGAAAGGAATTGGGCCTTATCCATTGGCTTCAATTATAAATGTACATGTATGAACCAAAAACTTTCATTTGAAAGGTAAATTGTAACCTTTATAAAGTGTTGTTTAAACCTGTTATATCTAAATAATAAAAAAAATGGCACGGGGATCGTACGGTAAAGTAGTTTTTACGGCTCACCGAGCAAAATCAATACCCCTTTTAATAAAATGTTCTTTTTCTGTGTTTCTTGACAGACAAATCAGTCTCAAAAAATCCAACACAAGTCATTAAAAAATTTGATCGATTTAAATACTCGTGGATCGTTTTGCAATCAGTTAGATCCATAGAGGTTTGGTACCAAAAAGAAGCCTTCGGAAATGAAAACACTCGCAACTTAGTTATAGAAGGGAGTACGGTTTTATCAAATTGCTTTAGACCTTGATCTTGATTCAGATTAAGGTAGAGGACCCGTACTATTTCCGCAACATTTCGGACCACATATTCTTTCACAATGTCAACCGTGGTTTCCTAATGAAACTCATTAGGAAACCTCGGTTATCACTGTTTAAGTTCATTACATTACTTCTAAGACGTTGCAAAACTATTACGCTTCATCTACCTTTAAGTCTTTATATAATAAATTGTTTTACACTAATTCCAATTTCAGGTATGTAAATCCGCTGCTAGTTCCGGTAACTTTGGTCTAGGTTTGGGAAGAAAAAGAGACCTAACCTCTTGCTCAAGGTAAATAACAGTAAAACGTCGATTTCGTTTAAAACTCTAACCACAGCTTGTATAAAGCTGTGGTTACGAGGTATGTGAATAAAATCGACGTAAATCGAGTAATTCTGATATCTGTGTCTGAAACAAATTCCACAAAATAAATATTCAAAAGTAATTATTGAGAATTCAATTGCATGAAACGGTTCAGTTTTCATAACATTCGGCATGAACTCTTTTAACGTCGTTTTAAAAGGAAGGCAACCCAAGAAATGAGTTCGCTCAGGTTCTTAAGGTGGCAATGGACAGCGGCCTCCCGACTCTATAAACCGGAAGTGGGTTTTCGTTTATTTTACGGCTATTTTTGCACATTGTTTGAAAAGACCGGTTTTCTTAAGATTCTACTTATGCAAATAACGTAGAATAATGATGGTAAAACTTCATAATTTAGCTTCTTTTCAATATTTGATATTAATCGAATGAAGATTCATTAAATTTAACAATAAAAATGCATTAAAACCGTCATTCGATAAGGGGGGACACTGAAAAATAACGAAAAACTTTTTTATTTGCATGGAAAGGTATGCTGATTTTTTTACCAAATAAAGGAAAAATATGGGTTATAAACATACCGAAAAATAAGAAAAATTCATTGGGTAATTTCTTCAAAAAATAGGTTTTTGAGGCATTTTTACCTAGTAAAATTAAAAAAAATATAGTGCATTTTTAACTTTTGAAAGCAAATTGTGCAAATACAATTGATCAAAGAGAGTTTTCTTGTCAATATCCATTGTGTACATGTATAAAGTCTACCAAACTGTATGTGTTTTATAGCTATAACCTAGTACAGAAAAACATACTAGACCTAAAACGAATATAACCGTTTTACTGAAAAATGGCCTATACCACTCAAGGGCAGATAACTCGAGCGTGGAAAGGTACCTTCAAATTTTGATATAATGACTACACAATGGTAATCTTCAACATATGTGACCAAGAAAAAAATTCATTGGGCGGAAAAAAATGACGCCATGTGTCCATTGCTACCTTAAGATATTATTTTCTCTTGACTTCCAACAACAAAACCATGATTCAAAGACCAAAGTCTCATATAGAATATTTTTTGTTCTTAGAGGGCTAAGTACTGATAAGTTCAACAATTAGAATGGCCGTTTCGTAAAGGTTGACGCTCAAGGATAATTTACTGAATATGACCTTACAGCTAAGAACATCGTGAAAAATGATAAGATGAAATATTTGGAACGATTTTGGAATTAAATTGAATGAGTATGTGGAGCGAGTTTGAGTGAAATTGAAGGGAGGTAATCAAATATCGCAAATTTTTGTTCAAGATGAGCAAAATTAGCGATATTAACGATCCTTTTAATGGAATACATACTTGTTCTATGAATAGCTTCCTGTATCTTCACAAACTCATAATACCGTTACAAATTCAAGTATGTCAGTGATTTTATTTTGAATATAGTTAGTAATCTTATCATTTTTAGTAATTTTGGAGCGTTTTTTTAATTGTTTGAGGGAGTGTTTGAAATGAATGATATGGGCTCTAAGCGAATAAATTTAAATGGTTTTGATCGGAATTATTGTCAATGATGTAATTAACTGTTTCCCATAACCAAAATAATTTTTGCCAAAATTCTTGGTTGAGTCCGGATCCCATAACCCAAACCCACACTTCTTAAGGCCCGCATGATAAACTAAAGTTATACATAATAATATTATATTTCAGATGTTGTAAATCAGACAATAAATGTAACAAAAGACTTTGTGGAATCCCAGAAGGTATTATTTTTTTTCATTCACTCTTGCTATATACAGCTTTTTTTTTTCAAATTCTAAAACGGAAACCTGAAAGACTTTTATTGTTATAATAAAAAAAACCCATAAAAAATCTTTGCGAAAAGAACACATCTATGTCATTTATGGCGTCATTTACGTTAGTATGGCACCGTCTGTGTAGTGATTTATCAAATTAATACAAAGTATTGTTTCAACTTTGTCTTTCGCCTCATTTAAAACCTACCGAAATAGAAACAACACTGAAGAACGATCAATCGTTCTACTACTCATTTATTCCTTTCGCATTTGGATAGCTTTTCACCGTATACTTATACTTATCCGGTTTGGATAAAGTGATGCGTCACTTAACGCAGGTCGACCTTCGGAGTTATGCGCAGACAACAATCTTCTGCTAAACCAGAGGTCTACTTTACGGTATTTCTTAATGTTACCATTTCGCTCAACGGGCCACAAAGTAAAAGAGCGTGTTCTTTTATGATTTCCAGGGGGTAATCGACATTTCTCGGTATATTTTGCGGAGTTTTAGTGTATTTCTAGGGAAAATCACATGTTGCCTCATTTCTTCCTTAAAGAATAAATGAGCCTGAAAGTGTGCGTGACTTTTCCAACAATTTAAAAATGCGCAAAGCAAAGACTCTGACCAGTCTGTGCATCCGCACAGTCTGTCCAGAGTTTTTACTTTACATTTAGTAAATAGATAATGTCCCAAAGTATCTATAGACCATCAGGTAACTTAATATTTACAGTATGCTGCTTTCTACGCTACTCAATGTTTGCACCTCACGAAAATGTCAAATTGTTGGAAATGTCACGCACAGGCTCAAATCTTTTCTTTGGTAAACAAGAAAAACTACATTTTCACTCGTGGCTCAGTCGCGATTGACAATTTTGCTTTTAATTTTTCACTGAACGAAAGATATAGAGGATTTTGAATGAGTGGTCATTGAATACCGAAATTATTAAACGAGTCATCTATAAGCAGATAAAAACGAGGCTGCGCCGAGGTTTTATTTGTTTAAGATGACGAGTTTAATAAATTCTGTATTTTACGAGCCCAAATTATATATAATCTTTTTATGATATGACCCGAATTTTTGCAAAACATCGTCAAAATTCTTGAAATTTAATATTTCAATTTTCAGCGTAACTTATAACGCCGTTTAAAACTGACGTCACAATATAATATATATTATGACGTTGTTTGGCGTTAACTAAATAGCGTTGCTTTTCGCCCCGGGCTCATTCGCATAGTTATTCCACTAGTGTAATAACACCAATATAATATAAAAAATATTCAACGGGGTTATTTCACTCCCGCGACGCAGGTTATATAACAATAATCGATCTTACACTTAAACAATCATCCTATTTATCATTCCAGGTGATGTACTTGGTGTACCCAGCTGTTATACATGTGACCATCGAACAGCCAACGCTGAACAGAACGAGGTTCGAAGACCAGAGGACTGCGTTCATACCGCTCTCTGTGGACCTAATGAGGTGCGAGCTTAAACCGTAAAGCAATACGTTTCATTTGCTATTTTGCTTGATCATTTTCACGTTCCCAAATACATGGGGTTGTCCCAAACTACGATAACGTAGCCGACTCTCGCATATAAGCTTATGGAGGGCAACACATATAAGCTTATGGAGGGGCCCTCCATAAGCTTATTATAGAAATTGATATGTTATCGCATCTACATTGGCCCCATCCCCGGTTGTTACTTTGCACTTAGATACCGTCAATCATCTCATTGAGTACACAATAATTCCTTCAATTACGTCCAAGTTCGGGTCCCGAAATACAACAATGTCCTAAAAATTCAATAACATAACTTGAAAAATGAGTCGATAGCAGCTATCGCACATTTCATAATCATGTTATCAAAAAGGTACATGTATGCCTTTTCTTAACAAAATAATGATACTTCTGTGCCCCAGTAAACCTATTTGGTTTGTTTGATTGAATTGGAGTTTTCAGTCATATCGGTTGAATCACCTAACAATAGTTTCCCCCTATTCCTCGAACCAGGGGCCCGTTTTACTAAGCTTCTTACGGAAAAAAAAAAAGATCGTAAGTCAAAATCACAAGTTTATGGTATCTGGTTTTTTCATTATTCTTACATTCTGCCTTGCAATATTTCAATAGAATCGTCTTTAGGAGGCGATTCCAATGAGATGATGCATGGCAGAATTCCATATTTAATTAGTACCGTAGAAGCAACTTCAATTTTTTTAAATCACGCAAAAAATGATCGCAAGATGTTTGGAAAAAAGGGGCCCCTAGTACCATAACACCTTTTTTTGGATCCCATCTTCTATCCCATCTACATTAGGTCTACAATTACCTAATCATTGGTGGGAGCCAAAATTAATGTCGAAAGCATATGTTCCTCCACCGAGGATCGAAGCCACGATCCCATGGAGGAAGTATGGGAGCCTGATATGCTACCAACTGCGCTATGTGAGTGAACGCAGTCAACCTCTTGTATGAGGAAATACTTAATAATGACGCATTTTACTTTTTATTCCAGGCCTGTCTCGCCTCAACAAAAGTTGTTGGTGGCAAACCAGAGTTCGTATTCGGCTGTTACAACATTGGCGTAAGTATGTGTAATGTGGAATATTTAAACATTGGTCATTTTGCAATGACCTTTAATTGATCCTAGAACTTTTAAAGGAAAGAAAAATCATATCTGATTTTAACAAAAATAATCGCTCTGTCCCAAATAGTCTCGTGGTTTGAGCTTTTGGTCGACTCGCAAACTATCGCGGTCCGGATGTATAAAGGTTTACAATTTGTAAATTTTAACGCGAAGTCGATTTCGGCCTACCAGGGTTCTTGTTTCTATCGCTACAGTTGAAGCAACAAATCTGATTGGTTGAAAATGATTTTCAATCCATATTCAACCAATTGTTATCTTTTATACAAGTGGGGGCGGATGTCGAAATTCATTAATTCGAATCACACCAGTACGTAGGTGTGTCTTGGGTAAAGCACCGGCAACCAAGCCAAGTACTGAAAAGATTAACAAAGCATTCGAGTAAATGGTGCCAAACACGCGGCTTAATCAGAATCGCACGATATCTAAATGAGAAAACGAAGACGACGTCAAATTCATTCACTCAAAATATCGAAAATCATTTTTTATGAGGCTCCAATGATCTGATTTTTTCACCTCGCTTTAAAGAACGCATCTTAGAGGTGCGTTTCTTAAATAAAGATTTTAGGAATCTAATTAACATTTTTAGGATGAATCTTTTTCTAGATTAAGTTTCTTAACCAGCTATATAAGAATCTTAAGATATCTTGTTGAAGAAACGAAGATTGTCTTGAAAAGCCTTAAAACGAGAAGCACATTTGGCCAAAAATGATGACGAAGAATGTTTTCACTCGAAATTTCGAAAATCGTTTTTCTGTCTTCTAAATAATTTTATTTAGCGGGAATTTTCATCTCGCTCTAAAATCGCACCTCAGGTCTTTGTAGATGACATTTTATTTTGTATATGTGACCAATCACGCGAAAAGGGACTATCTGGGAATTTAGTATAATAAATATCTGAAAAAGAGATTGGTTCAAGAACAGGCCAACCAGAGGTCGCATTTCAAAGATTCTTTTATCAGAATGTAGAATGGTTATTCTAGATTCAGAAAATAAGTAAAGTGCGTAAAGTTGCCACCCTTGTCAGTCTGCGCTATCCGCGCAGTCTGACAAGGGTTGACACTTTACGCACTTCCCAGATGGTCCCTTTTCGAGTGACGGGGAGCTATTGCTCTTCTGAACTAAGATAATAATGTCCATATTTGCAGGCTGATCTTTAACTATACTTCTACCCAAAGCAGGAATATTATTGAACGTCCTCTATTTCGTATATAGGTCTGTAAAGTATTGATGAACCAGACATTTGCTGATCTCGAGCGATGTTACGGCTATGACCTCACTGACCCCAACCTACCCGATGACGTCAAGGAATTGTGCGGTGGCGTTGAGCCCACGTCTCCACCCAGCGGCAGTGGCAGAAAACGATCTGGACAAGTGAACGTGTGTCACGCGTGTTGCGGGGACTCAGGATGTAACTACGGTGATTGTAGAGTTCTTAGAGGTAGGCATCTTCGCAATCGAGGGGTTCTTATTCCACTATGTTCCTTACGAACTTTCGTAAGGAACATAGTTGAATTTGAATCCTTGGCTTACGGTGATGAGATGACAGTGGCAGAAAACGATCTGGACAAGTGAACGTGTGTCACGCGTGTTGCGGAGACTCAGGATGTAACTACGGTGATTGTAGAGTTCTTAGAGGTATGTAATTTTCGTTCTTCTTCCACGTTGTCATTCAAAACACCACACGGCCAATCTAACGATCAACTTCGGATGTACAAAGACGGACTATTTTGCAGTTTTGCGGAAATGGCCGAGGGAAGTTTCGAATGCCACGTCGTAAGTGGGCGACAAAAATACAGTAAAAAGTGCATTTAGCGACTACTTACGGGACCAGCAATAAGCGGTCGTTAAAGAGAACGGTGGATTAATGCAGAAATAGAAAATTTAATGGGAAATGTATGTTATTGCGAATTTCTCAATAATCATATGATGTTAAAACTCAATAGAATCGTCTCATTGAAACTTTTGACCTTTAACAACATAAGACACATTTACAATAGATTTTTAAAAGACCAAAATATCTACCTTTCAAGATAGTTTGATTTTAAGGAGGGGATTTTGAAAACAGTCGATTAATGAAAATAGCAGCTTAAAAGACGTGGTCGCTCGAGCAAAATGAACTGTCCAACTGTGGTTTGAAGTCTCTGCAGTTTCTATGCTTGGCCGGCGTGATGTTTGCATGTAACATAAAAAAAAACTATCATTCTCTAACAACGCCCCTTGGGAAATGACGGAGTCACCTTGTTTGCTCTTTTTAAATTCTTAGATTGAGTGACCAGTAACTTTCTGTCGATCGGCGCAATGTCGCAACACCTCGCATTACTAAATAGAGGCAGGATAATAGTATTTTAGGTAGAAATTTATTTGAATACAGCCTTATTTGATCGTAGAAGAGTTATTCATCATTCGTTGATGTTCACACGCGTCAACATTCACGCCAATTTACGCTACACTTAAGAGAAAACTATAAATACCGTGTTCCTTTTTCTCAAATCATCGCTGGTTAGTTCATCAAACGAAATTTAGTAACGCTACGTGAAATTATTTTCGAATGTTCAACATTGAAATGTGCACAAACTCATTTCGATTCGTGTAAATTTAAAAGGATTTGCCATAAGTTTGTCATGAATCCTTATGTATCACCCAGCTTTAGAACTATCGCGGATGTTATTTTTTCTAATTCATACAGCAGCCAGAGTGTAGCCCTTTTACCGGTAATTATTGTGAGCCAAACTAGTTTTTTGTTTCAATAGATACAATTGGAACAAAAAATCTGATTGGTTTAAAATATCATATTTTTTTAAAAATCAACCAATTGTTATATTTTATAGAAATGAATGCTGACAGAATATGCTATATATTTTTTTCAGAGCAAATGTATGCCTACTACAAAAATAACCTCTTGGACTTCGACACCCTTAAATACAAGAAATCACCTTAAATACCGAGCACCAATACAGAGTAGAATTGTACCATCATTCCTGTGTATATTTTACATTAAAATATTTTATCTTGATTTATGTTTAGTTGTGAATGATTTTTTCCCCGAAGAAAGTGGTATCTTGATTTTTGTATTTTGTTATGGTTATTTCATTCCGGAGAATATTTTATGTCGACGTTTGGGTTTTATTTTTATTTTATTTATTTCTTTTTGTTAGCACTGAATTTGTTTTAACAAAATTTTCAATTGTAGATTATTCAGCTATAGAATGTAAAATTAGTTCTTGACCATTTTTGTAAGTGCAAATATAAGCACTGCAAATTTAGGAATACTACTCATTGATTGCCAATGAAACGTTAGATGAATCTTAGAATCATCTAAAAAAAAGTGTAAGATCCATTCATTGAATATTCGGACATACAGATTTTATCAGACGACTCGTTTTTCAGCAGATAAAATAGGGCTTGAGATAGGATATTATTAAGGAGAAACGCACTATTTGGCAAAATATTACAATAGAGAAAGTGCAAAAAGGCTTTGCCAAGCAAAAAAATTCCTTTGAGTCGTAATAAAACCCCGAATTTGTAAACGAGTCATCTATATACCGAAAATGGCTAGTCTTTGACAAGTTTAATTTGAAAATATTCGAATAGAAGGCTTCACTTGTAAAATCAAGAATGATATCGGGGCCCTAGGTAATAGAACTTTTCTCATTCTCAATTCAAAATTTTCTCAAATTTCCATTTGATATTAAAGCCATTATTCTGTTTTGAAACTCAATTTAATGTATTAACTTTAAAGATAATATTAATAACTTGTTACAAATGACAACTTATTATTATAATCTTTTATTTTCATACGTTTATTCAAATTTTAAATCTGAAAAAAGTCTCAGCGGAGCCTGGAAAAACTTTAATAACCTCGGGTACAGGTCGAAAAAACGTGTGACGTGTTGTTTTTCACTCAGAGGATAGCCAATTTAACTAAGAGGGTCGCAAAGCTGTAATGTATTCATTCTTCTTCTACCAACTTTCAAAAAGTAGGTGAACTTGGGTTCTGTCTTTAAAAGAGTCCTACCCAACGACAGAACTCTAGTGAACTCGAGAAACAACCATCTTATTACTTTTCGAACGCGTTAGCCAAATTGCAATGATTTTGATAAAAATGACAAACTTGAAATTAAGAAAAAAGTCTTTATTATTTATACAATGTACAATCCAAACATCATAACCCGATTGATACAGTCCTACGTTCAGGATCACAAAACAGTGTAAACAGTTCTCCAATTGTACACCGCTTTGCACGTGTACTTGCGTGCAAAGCGGGGTACAATTGGAAAACTGTTTACACTGTTTTGTGATCCTGAACGCAGGACAGAGTAAGTGCTGTTCATCACGCTAGAGGGACCCATCTATTTTAAAAAAAAATATTTGACAAAACCCTGTGTTCGCGGCTTGAGAAGGATAGAACTCTTTCCCTTCACAAAACTTTTTTTGTGTATAATCTTGTATATTTTTTTGAAATATGAGCCTGTGTGTGAGATTTCAAACAATTTCAACTATGCGCAAAGTCACAAATCTGAACAGCCTGTGCATCCACAAAGTCTTACCAGAGTCTTCACTATGCGTTTAATAGATAGATAACGTCTCAAAGTATCTGTAGACTATCAGGTGACTCTATATTTACAATTATATTTACAGTATAAATGTATGCTTGTCTACGCTAACCAATGTTTGCATCTCACGAACATTTCAAATTGTTGGAAATGTCATGCCAGGCTTATATATCTTTGTGGGTTTGCAGAAAACATAGATTCTGGTCTGACTGCACAGTCTAACCAAACTAGATACTTTTTGTTTTGGCAGATTTTCTGAAACTGAATAATACTTTCTTTTTTTTTTTAAAAAAAAGAAAAAAAGAAATTTTGAATTACTATCTTTGATTGACCTTTGTCGAATCCAATATGTTATTCGAATATTTTTTATGCTGAGTTCTTAGATGGTCCCATGTCACATTTTCCGCTTATGGAACCCCTTAATGGTCATTTTTGCGAGAAGGTTCTAAAACGACAATAATATTTTAAAGTTAATATACAATTGTCTTTTAATATGCATATATGTACATCGTACACACGAGAGGATATTTTTAAGTGGTTGATAATTTTAGATTTCAAAAGTGGCGAACGTTTCATCTTATTATTTGAGAAGTATTGAACACATTAACTTGTGAAGATAAAATCAAAATTTGTCCGTGGCCATAAGACAAAAAAAATCACCATAAAAACTTTCCATCTCTGTTTTTAAACATTTATAACCACTGATTGCTTTATACTTTGCGTTGTCAAAAGACATGTTGTAAGACGGTTTTAAATGAATATTTTACACATCAAAGCTTTCTTCAGTTTCTTCGTTTATTTCCCTAGACAGCTCATCTGAAAAAAAAAAAATAAATAACAGTCACCGTTGGAGATAAAAAGACCATCTACAGTAAAACTTGTGTTAAGCGACCACCTAAGGGACCACCAAAAAGCGGTCGTTTATGGGAATGGTCGCTTAATACAAAATGTTATAATAAATGTGACAGTTCATTTTGATCGCATTTATAGATTGTCAGTCAGTCGTACTGAATCCTATGATGTTTAAACCCATTAGAATCGTCTTATTGAGACGATTCTATTGGGTTCAAACAACATAAGATTCAACAATAACCAATTTTTCGTTAAGAATGTCTTCTTTTTCAGAGATTTTGCTTATGTTGAAGGGACTTTTTTGGTGGTCGCTTAATAAAATTGGTCGCTTAATAGACGTGGTCGCTCGGGCAATATCGACTGTAATTAGTGCGAAATATACCGAAAATGTTTCGATTTCGTGGACTTTACGCTTCACCCTTTTCACATTTTATGATAAGATAAGATAAAATTTATTTAAAGTCGGCAAGACAGCATAACAAGCAAACATAAGCTAACAATAGCTTTTGAACCGACTAACATATAAAGCATTCTAAGGTTAACATAATACATTAAGCATACATGGGTTAGAAAAATCATATGACATAGTTAAAAGCATACATTTAAAACAATTTCAACTTACAAAAGGGTAATGAAATTTAAATGAATAGAAAGCAGGTTATAGATATTAGATAATCACAATTACGTGTACAATGATTGTTTATTGACCTTTTAATTTTAACAATCTATATTAGGAATTTTCATTTGTCTTTGTACTGTGTCGGTTCTGATCATTTTTTTCAATATTTTTGGTTTTATGAGATTTCCGTA
The DNA here is from genome assembly GCA_948146395.1 of Fragum whitleyi. NCBI lineage: Eukaryota > Metazoa > Mollusca > Bivalvia > Cardiida > Cardiidae > Fragum > Fragum whitleyi. Next base: position 84,751,579 of record OX411543.1, on the reverse strand, counting down.
CGGTCTGTTGAAGAAATACAGGGTACTTTAAAAGTATGGCATAAGAATAATGCGGTTACTTTTATACCTAATACAAAAAAAATAAAAAAACAACAAATCAATTAGATCGGTTGAAATAAAACGATATCTGAAATAACAATAAGGTAAGAGTGTAAACAGAAAAATAAATTCCCGAAATTAAACTTTGTTAAATACTATGTTACCAGTCACGCGAAAAGGGGCCGTCTTGGAACTCTGTAAAATGAATATTTAGAAAAAAAGAGATTGGGTCCAGCATAGATCAACCAGAGGTCGCATTTCAAAAGTTCGTTCACTTATAAGTGATGCTTTCCTGTTAATTTGCTGTTATACAATAAAAAAAAGTGTCGTTTTTTTTCCAAACATATGTAATAATATGTAAACAAAGAATATAAGTAAAAAAGGCTGAAAGTGTAATGACAGTAATTAGATATGTAGTCTCATTTATTAAAAGGATATCGATATGGCTTTAAAGTACTCTATAGATCCTGAAAAAGTATGGTAAATTAGTCTATTTTTTAAATATTCCTTATTTGTGTGCAATTCAATGTTAAATATATATATATATTCAGCGCGTCCAATCCTTATACATATATTTATAATACGTACTTAGTGTTTTGTATGAGAAAAAATATCTAACAGGGTTGGGAGAATTGATCACTGTCGAGGCTCTGCCGAGACAATTATCAATTCCCACAACCGAGTTAGAAATTTTTCGTACAATACACTAAGTACGTATTATATTTATCTGCCTTGTTTTCGTGGATGTTTCTAGCAGAACTGCAAGTTTCAAAAAATAACTGCATTATATCATTGTTCTAAAAACAACTATGTGATATAATAAAAATATCATACGGGATGTTATCACACGGATATTTGTATAGTTATAAGATAAAAGGCAATATCGGACAAATTTGGCAATTAGGTTTTATAGCACCTTATATACATTTTCATCAATTAGAAATGTGTGTCAATCAAAGACACTGAATTTGTGCATCCATAAAGTTTGGCACGAATCTGAACTTTGCGATTGTTTTCTGAATAGTTCTGTTATGTATTTTGACATTTAGCGAATGCTCTTATTTCACTGAATTTCTTTCTAAGCTGGTTCGATTCCCGACGGCGGCACTCATTCTTTTCGACTGTGTCTTCCACCAATTGGTTGGTAACCGAAGACCTAAGAGGGATAGCTGCTGGAGGCTAGGAAAAATATACAAGGAATCCAATGTTTGGTACTCCAGCCGCAATATAACTGAAAGGTTGTTGAAAGCAGCATGAACACACTTTCTTACAAACAAACACATTTTGTCTAAGCTGCTCTTTGTTTGTGCAATGAGCAAGTTGCTCGAAATGATATTTTTATCAAGGAAAACTTGCATAAGTTATATCATTACGAAATTTCAGCTGTCTTATCCAGGTTTCACACAAGGAATAATTCTAGACTAATTAAAATTGAAAAGATAAACCATAAATTCATTGTGCATTGACAAATAAAAAGAGATTACAAATTATTCTAGAAAACATCGAAAAAGAGAAATTGCTTTAAAACTAGCAATTTTTCTTCTTTCCTCGATGCTTACCCTTTTTATTACCTTCGGCGCATAAAAATTCGGTATGTTGGAAACAGGGACAAAGCATCTTTTTTTTCTATTTCTTTTAAGTATTTTTCTTGTATGTTTAACAAGAAATTTTGCATGTATTTATAATTTGAGTACAAGTCTATTTTGAGTTCCATTGGGTTTAAGCAGGCTTCCCCGGATAACTGATCAAATGCTAAATTCATTGTTCGCGTGGAAGTAATTTATCGATTTCGTGTGCAGTCGTGTTAGAAAAAGCTATGTTAATATATACAAATCAGCTCACATAAAGAGTAAAAGAAATTGAAATGCATTCTACCGGGTATATGTCTATGGAGTAAAGATACTATGCTTTCATATTTCAACATGCTGGAAGAGTACGTCTATTTTTAAAGAATCATTTCTACAGTTCAGTATAAATAATCATGCTGTTTTGATGCGTTGCATTTAACATTCCAAGCCAATCAACATGTCAATTTGCCTTACGCATAGAATTCCTCGTCTGTCATACTAAGTTCTTTTGTTAAATCACTTAAAAATTCGTCCTCCGGTTCGTCTTGTTGTTCATCGCCTACGTCTACATCCGGGTTATCTTCTACGTCCTCAATTATCGCAAGATCTGGATTTACGACAAACTATCACATTTATACGTCCGTTTAAATGAACTCAGTTGGTGTACATGTCCGTGTTTATAACGGAGTATTTATATTTAACAGTGTCAAAAATAATCGAAAATGTCCTCAGCCTGCACTTAAAATATGAGCATGCGCATGACATTTTCACCAATTTTCTCATGATTGCTTAGCAAAGACCAGCTTTGCATAGCATGTTAAGAATCTTCACTATTCGCTCATAGATCAATATGAGCGTTGAATATCTATACACAACCAGGCAAGTTTCTTGCAACCCTATATAGCTGTCTCGGCTGCTGAATGTTTACGCCTCACTCACATTTCAGGTTGTAGGAAATGTCACACACATGCACATAATTTTGCACCTGTAACCTCAATAACAATCACGAGAATTTTGCCTAAAATTCAAACATTAAAACTGGTTGTAAGATTTATTCCATGACAATTCTTGCACATCTTAAAGCCAATAATCGTTGTAACTTTGCAGGAGCTCTACATAAACCAAAGGATAAAGAACGAAATCCATATTAACATACTTACTTTCTTGTACATAATACTGTAGACCGGCCATACAAGATGTATCTGAAAACGAAAATTCATATTTTTTACTTCTCATCTTTTTCTTAAAATAATGTTTGCAATGAGCCATTTGCGTAGCAAACTGTGCGCAAAACCACAGTCGTGGACACAACGTGACTCAAATAAAATAGAGAAAAAGAGATAAAGCAATTATAGCGTAGAAAATTGAAATCTTACTAGAAAAAACTGACATATGTTCACAATTCTTGCATGTAGTAGGGTTTACCTTTAATTTTATAATGTAGCCTTTTCTCTGATAAGCTGGTGTAGTTTATCTCCATCAGTTTTTTCTGTTAGATTGCTATATCATTTTTTTTTTATTTGCAGAGTCATAGTGAAGTATACATATAATTTCTCACAATAATTTACATATTACACATTTACTGTTATCTTTACAGACGTCGCGCACGCTAATGCTTAACATTTTGTAGCGTCGATTTGCTATTTAGACATTATTACACCATGTACTTTACTGAAGCGCTTCTTGTTTATCGCATGTTGATTTTTTCATGCATTTTTATTTAAATTGCTATACAAGTAGTATAAAGAGTAAGACAGGATATATTTTTTTTCGCAGGAAGCAATTTTATCATCAATCAGCTTTAATGTAATCATTAATTGATCAAAAAATACAGCGCGCAATGTAATGACGTAAGACGTTAAAAACATTACGTTTTTAAAAAGTGTGTCTACACAAACAAATCTTAATAGCTTAATAGTTTTGATATTTTCAAATGTATATCTACGAAGTATTTCCAGGTGATTGTACGAAAAAATAATATTTCAAAAATATAAATGGATTTATGATACTCATTTTGATAATGAAACGCTGCAGCGAAACATTTTGAAAACTGGCTATTAAATTCGCGTTATGCAGAAATTGTGTCCTCACAGATTTTCACTTTTCATTTTGTTGTATATTGCGTATTAGTATTTTGGACCACATTATCACAAACTAGAAAAAAATAGTATTTTTGTTTTGAAATTTCTCAAAATTTTATAAATTATTGATACAGATATTGAGAAAACTTTGTGAAATTTCACGCCGATTTTTCAGTAAAATTTGACGTTTTACAACTTTTGAATTGTTAAATAAATCTCTATCAATTGTTTCTTATTTTACCGACAGGCGTCTTAGTTCATATTCTAAGTTGGTGAACCTTCTTGTCCAAATAAAAAAATTCTCAACATTTTTCACGAACTATTTTACGCATTTTACGGGTCTAAAGGAAATCCACCAACACATAATTTGTTACGTTTTACAGACGTTATTTAAGAGTTTTTGTGACAAAGAAACTTAATTTAACGAGAATTTGTTTTTTCTTCAGTTCACCTAACAAATATTCTTTTAAAGTATGCTTTTTTGTTGTTCATTTGCTATAAAGAACATAGAAATTGGCTAACAGGTTTGGAAGAAAAAGCAGATTGAACTTGACAGGAGAAGTACGATTTTAAATGTAAAGCATAACCGTGCGCGACGTCTTCAACGTTCACAATAACATCTAACAATGCCTTGCCTTGAGTCTTTAAGCGGCGTTTACATATCTTGGTATGATTTATTTCATTATTGATTCTAAACAATCATTCAACCACAATTATTTGTCTTAAGTCAAAACAGTTTCATATGGATTATAACTTAGTGTAATATAGAAAGATATAAAAGACATCAAGATTAACTAGTGACATATTCAGTGGCTACTGAATTTTGTCAAACGTTACAGGCGACATTAGAAGCAAAATTCTTTTTGGGTTTTAGATATTTTTCTTCGTTTTTTTTCAATGAATAATCGAGATTTCTCGGTATAGTATCGTAAAAGAAAAACCAGTGAAATAATCAAAATATTACCAAAACACTGCTTTCTTTCATTTCACAAAATTACCCGTCATAAAGGCGGGGACCTTTCCGCCGATAATGCCATAACGTTGCCAAATAATAACATGTCGAATGATAATTTTTGCATTAGTACATAAAATGTACGTTTTCGGGTCGTTATATGCATACGCTAACGGACAAAAAAGGGCGTTAACGGGAGAAAACGTGGATTAATCAGTAAATTCACGTGCCGTTAACGCCCGGCTTTTTTTTACTTAAATATTCTCGATTTGGGCTCATACAATTTAATCAATTTCAATGGTTATTATTTTTTTCTGTAACATTAGTTTGTCCTCAAAGGATTTTTTATGCATTATGTTAAAAAAAAATATAAGACCAAGATGACTCTAAGCATTAATTAGTAAAATGCGTGAAAATTAGCCATGTCCAATATTTTCAAAAAGCATACCTAAAGACGTTGCTCTTATTCCCATGTTAAATTGTATGGCTTCATAAATTTATCGGACTACGTTGGTATAAACAAAATGGACGGTGTAATGCATTACGAAATTGTTCTGGCATTTTCACGAGTTTGTGACTGGTTTTATATAGTTTCTATGAAATTGTTTCGCTTTTTATGTTTGAATTGACACTCTAATCTAGAGTATGCAATAATAACGTCAATTCACATTTTTTCGGGCGTTAACATTTGCAGAGACTCCTTAAAATGATTTACTTTCTTTTAAAAGAATTTTTATATAGCCAAACAGACTGATATTTGTATTTTAATTAATCCGTCATTGTTTGTCCATTTTTACATAGATGGACTAGGTTACATACGTTTTGATTTATCGAGAAAGTGTCCTAAAGTGATAACGGTCACGAAGCCATGTAAAAAATAACATTAGCCCTTATCCCGAAATTTATGATCAATTTCTACTGCCCACAAAGCTATGACAACCAGTGTAGTCTAGGACCAGGCTGCACTGATGTGATGTGCAGCCTGATCTTAGTCTACTCTGTCTGTCTTAAACTTAATAATGGCGGAAAATAATGGAAACGATTAGTTGAAATTTCCTAAAAAAATGCAATTTGTTTAAAAAAAAAACACATTTACATTCAACAGAATAAGGATTGAAATACCTAGATCAATAAGTTCTTTATCAAAGAACTGTAAGTATTTTTCTGGTTCCTCATTTATACTAAGTATATCAAGACAGGCCCACTCCCCGTAGTCCAAAACCTCTAGCACCTCCTCACGGCTTGCAGATGCGTTCCGCGACCAAACGCGGGTAAACAGGGCATCGTCTGCACACTGTCCGTCCGCCCGAATGTACTCGCACACAAGTGTTAACATGAATCTATCACCGTCAGTGTGCACAATTCTGTAAGGAACTGAAAAAATGCAGAAAAAAATATCGTGGAATTGAAAAGCAAACTTTGTTTTTGAATAGATTCAAAATGGTATGAGAGCAAATTTTTAAAAGACACCAAAGGGGTTGGGAGTATTAGTTTACCGGCTTTCATTAAAATTGAACAGTTTCATAAATAGAACACATGTACTGTTCTTTGAATAAATACATGCGTCAGCATGAAAGAATCAGTCGCTCTCCAAGATTTCAGCCATTGAAATCATGGAATTAAGGTCGATTGGATGATATGTTACGTTCTGAATATCGATAGGACTTTTCCGTAGACTGGAAAGTACCTCGGATGTAACATTCGGAACATCGCTCGGACTTTTCCGTAAACTGGAAAGTACCTCGGATGTAAGTGTAGTAATTTCTTAGGTTCATCGGCTTCTGGTGGTACTTCGGCTAATACGCTTGTAGAAAATCACACTTTATTAATTCTCTCCGATCATCTTTGGAGATCTTTTGGGCATACTATAATTTGATGACAAAACGCAGTAAACCACTGCGTTTTGTTATCAAATTATAATATGTCCACTTTTAGTCTTTCGTTGATTTAATTTTATGCAACGTCGTCCGTGGCGGGATCGTTGATGTTTGTGACGTCATATAAACCTACGCGCGAAATGACGCGCTTCATAGCTGCGTCCGTATTATTCCCGAGGTCTATTACGTAGAATCGCCGAGGGATCCCGATTGCGGATGTAAGTGTTGTAATTTTTGGTCATGTTTTGGGTAATACGGCTTTTGTTAGTACTTTGGACAATACTTTTTAAAAAGTGAGATTTGTCTGATGCTTGTCCGATGTCCATGGAGATATTTTGGGTATATCATACTTAGATTACATTACGCAATAAACACTGCGTTTTGTTATCAAAGAACAATAAGCTCAGATTTAATATTTCGTTGACTTTGTTTCACTCAACGTTACGGAAGTAATGAACTTTTAGAGTGTTAATCGAGATTTCCTTATGATTTTCATTAGGAAAACTCGGTCAATATAGTGAAATTTCATGAGTTCCGAAATGGTATGGAACTATGACGGCCCCACTACAGTCAGTAACATCTTAAAATTGACTGTCATTCCGACCACAACCATTCTTAATCGCTTACTCAGCGCTCCATTCATTCATTCCAAAGACTCCCTCCAGCCATTCAAAAACGACCCAAAATCACTGAAAAAAGATAGTGTCAACAGCAATGTATAAAATCAATAAAGCTAGAATAAATAGCGAATTCTTTGTCCTTAATGGAATTGTTATCGTTTCATAGGCTCTAGAAGATAAGGGAAGCTATTTAATGGAACTTGTGTGCATATTTTATTAAAGGGGGTAATGAATATCACTTACTTTGTTCATCCTGAACACAATTAGCGATATTGGATTACTTCCCTTTCCATTAACTCAAAACTCGCTCAGCACACTCATCCATCATCCCAAAACAACTCACCCTGTCAATTTCACGATGTTGTTAACTGTACCTTAAAAGAAATGAGCCTGTGCGTGACATTTCCAACAATTTGAAACATTCATGGGTTGCAAACATTAAGCAGCGTAGACAGCCACTTAAATGTAAGTATAATGAAACTTGATTGTGTACGAGTACTTTGAGACCTTATCTATCTACTAAACGCATGGTAAAGACTCTGGTCAGACTGTGCGGATGCACAGGCTGGTCAGAGTCTTTGCTATGTACATAAATAAAATTGTTGGAAATCTCACGCATAAGATCAAATAACTAGACAAACTTCATCACTTACTATATGTAATTTGCTCTTCCGTCTCATTAAACACCGCCAAGTAATCAGCTAATGGCTCCGAGCTACATCTAATCTTCAATGTTGTACTTTCAACGTCTGTACATATTGTATTTTCTCTACAATTAGACAGTGATTCAGATATGGTCGCCTTTTTCATGCAGTCAAATAGATTATCGGAAAATTTGGCTACATTATCTAATAGCAATTTCACCGTAAAACAATTTGAATTACTAAACATATGAGAAAAATCAAGTCAAACGTTACTGACTGTGCCAAAAATGCCCATTGCACTCCTTCGAACTCGTTGTTTGCGCTTAATAACACCTTCCTGTGAGATTTACTTCATATCAGTGAAAACCAATCTATTTCCTCTATATAGTCTATGTCTTTTTCTGAGATACCAAGAAGTATAAATAAGGTGTTGACGTGAAATACTTTGCTAAAGTCTATCCAGTCGTCTTTTTTTTTTACTAAAATTCTATAGCTTATTCGCAAAGTAATAATAGGATTCATGCGAAAGACGCTGTTACATAGAGGATAATCGTTTGTTTCAGTGTAAGATCGATTAATATTTCATTGAGTGAACAACAAAAGCTATATTTTCACGAGTGGCAGAGCCACGAGTGAAGAAATAGCTTTTTTTGTTCACGAAATGAAATATTAATCGATCTTACACGAAAAACAAACAATTATTCTATTTCTTTAGTGCAAAAATGAGATAAAATGTGAAATTTCTAGGACAATTTTTCGTAAAGCGCGTCATTTTGCACATGATTGCTATGCAACGTTCATTGTGACGTCACTTATTTCGCCCCGCATATATGACGTCAGATAGGGTTAAATGCACAAAAGCAGGGTATAAAATTTTGATGATATCACTGCTTTTGCGGTGAGATTATCAAGTGATAATCTACCGTTATTTCTCGATAAACCACCGAAAAGCATTAAAGGAAGTCTACCCATCTGACTTTTTCTTAAGATACCATAATCTTCAGTATAAAGTTGGACAAAGACGTGCAGTACGTGGTTAAAGTCTATCCGACTGTCTTTTCTTAGATTCTATGGTGTTTCTGCAGTATAAAGCAATGCATTGGCGTGAAGTACACTTCTTATCTAACTTCCCTTATACTAAGAGTCGTTCACGCATCTTTAGTGGGCAGTTAGACAAAGACATGAAGTACTGATCTACAGTCTACCTATCCTTCTTTGACACAAATGAAGGGAAGGATATTTGCCGTCACTTGTGATCGAAATCGTGATTCCGTGGATGAAGCTTCTACCAGCGCTATGACAGCTGCCTGTCCCCATATGTAGTGTAGGCTGACTATTTACATAGTGCACGCAGGTACACGTAGCATTCGGAACACCACTCGGCCAATCTCACGATCAACCTCGGATGTACATAGACGGACAATTTTTAAAAAAATACGGGAAAACCTTGCAAAAACTCGATGACGGCATTTAAAATGGCGTTAGCCCTCGAAACTTTGAGTGAAAACATTTGACGTCGCAAACGCTACTCATTTAAGTCACAGACGTGAAACCATCGTAGTCTTATATAATTATCTTAAGATGCCTGAATAACGACTGAAATATCTTAATTTTTGAGAATGTTTCGTCAAAAATAAAGATTTTTCAGCCGTTATTTACTGTGAAAGATATAAATCTAAAGATAGCACCGGTTGCTTCCCCGCTACTTTTTCTTACACTGTTTCCGCCTAACAAAATGCACAATTTTATTACATACCCATCCGCCTTACATACAGCCGAGGTCTGTTGCAGTTTACGGAAATGGCCGAGTGATGTTCCGAATGGTACACGTAGTCTACCTACCCGTCGGTTACTAAGCTACTGTAGTGTATCTGTAAAGTAGAGTTGTCCGATGACGTAAAATACGCTGCGAGTCTCCCCCAACTACCAAGATGAGAAATGTAGTGTGTACGTGCTACTTCATACCAAAACCCATACACCTGTCAAAAGATGTATGAGATGTTTTTTTTTTTTTTTTCCTTCTTCTTTTTTGGTAGATTATCGAGAAATAACGATTATCGTTATTTGATAAACTCACCGCCCGGAGAGTGAAATTATCAAAAACTTATACCCGCGTTCGTTCATTTCACCTAATCTGGCGTTATCGAAGCGGAGACCAATAAGTGACGTCATTATGATCGTTGCATAGCAATCATGTGCAAAATAACCCGCTTTATGAAAATGTGGCCGAATTTACTGATTTTATCTCATTTTTGCATTAAATACATTTTTTTTCGAGTAAATCGATTGGTATTTCATTTCATGAACACCAAATGCTTTTTTTTCACTCGTAGCTCTGCCACTCGTGAAAAAAGGCTTTTGTTGTTCACCCTATGAAATACAACTCGATCTAAACCCGAAACAAACGATTATCCTCTATACATGTTACTAGAAGAGTACTATCATCTAGTGACTTAAGTGTTGTCACTTCTCTTAAGACGGTGATACGTCACGCGGTAATTTTTCCCAAAGATGGGACCACATTTCTTTTTAAAGAAGGCTATACTTATCTGTTAAATAGGAACAATACCTTTAAAGTTTTTTTTTAATATTATTACTGAAAGTGATATAAAAGCTGAAAAGGGACAAAACACCTTTCAAAGACGCCCTTAAAATTCTTTCGAATTCAACAAACACCTAGTCCAATTGTTTAGCTTTATACGTCAAACTGAAATATCATGAGAATGATATTTTATGTGTCTTAAAATATAAATTTTATCTGGTCGAGGTTGCGAAAATTTATCACTGCGTTGCTTTGTTTTTCAAAAGTGTGTAATACTTGGAAAACGACCACCCCTTTCGAACAAAATAATTATCGATCTTACAACATAATTACCCCCCCCCCCCCCCCCCGAAAAAAAGAAAGAAAAAAAGTTGACATTTCGTTCAGGAATAAAGATACCATTATTTACATACCTTTTATCGAGTAAATAGGGACCGAAAGAATCTCGATATGTTTATTTTTCTTCCTAACTTAATTTATTTGGATAATCATCGGAATCGTAATTGACGATTTTTTTCGATGAGCGTCAATTTCACGGAGATACGATGATCAAATGACGAGGATTTTTAACCTATTACAAAAGGGAAAAAATGGAGACGACAAATTTCAGGCGTTGGTTTTCGAAAAATTAATTGTCAGGCAATCCCTTTTAATAATTTTATTTTTTTTTCCATCAGATGCGTTATAAAGTTAGATTGTGAGAGAATGGGTTACCCCTTTCCCCCACCCTATCCCTTATACCCTAATACCCGTCCCTATACCTTAAGGTAGTGGACCCGTAATAGTTTTGCAACATCTCAGAAGTAATGAACTTTAACAGTGTTAACCAAGGTTTCCTAATGATTTTCATTAGGAAACCTCGATTAACATTGTGAAAGAATATGTGGTCCGAAATGTTGCAGAACTATTATGGGTCCACTACCTTAAGCTTAGGATGTGGACTGAGTAGTATGTACTTACATCTTTCACATTATAATCCTCGTAATCTCCCATCACATACTGATCCCTATCTATATCGCAGAACGGGTTAGGATAGTCGTGAGTTACATTAGGAGGGGTGCACCAGCCTGGTAGAAAAAAGGAATGAATCGGTTGATATAGGAGATTAATTAATATATATTGATGGTGTGCAACGAAATTCAGCATTCCGAAATACAGTATTGAAATTATGTAATTAACTGTTACATTTAGCTTAGAATTATAGATGATATTGACCTTGGCAAACGACATTGATCTAGCCATCAACAGACGAGTATCAATATCTATCATCATGTCGCATATTATGAGCATTGTATCTTGGAAGGGATCATAAATGGGCAAGGTATATCAAAAATGTTTTAGTTAACTTTTTCCGACAAACGAAAGGACTGATAATCACAGGGCACAATAAATAAGTTCTCTTCTTCCTTTATGTATAATTTGAAACTAAGTGACTTCCTCTAGTTTATGTATACACTGTACATTTCAACTTTTATGCATGTGAAGCACCAAACTGGCCTCTTTTTCCAAACTTGTACAAGAAAATCAAATTAATTACTTTTTTCATACTTGACATCTTTCGGATTCATACACACGCTTCTGGCATAATATGGTATCAGATCAACTATTTCCTGCGCAAGTCTTGCCAAAGTGATGTCATAATCCTCATCGTCTTCGTCATCTTCGTTTGCGTCATCATTGACGTCATCATCAGATATATCGAGAATGTCCTCAATGCTACCATCGTCATGGTATTGCTTCAATAGAGCCTTGTGTTTAGTGTACACGTGAAACTCCGCCCAATTCGGATCACACGTGTCATCGATATTCCTTTTAGTACATGTGTACTCTATTAGAAAGTCATCTGTCAGGTTGAGTATTTTACTAAAATCTGTAAAAGATGGATCAAATTAATGTTAGAAATAAGTTGAGGTCGAACATGGTATCAATCGTTTTCAGACTTTATTAGGGTAAACCCGCCATATAGGCTTTTGGGTATATCAGTATTTAATTGCACATTGACGACTTTTGAGCCTTTTATAGACATTTACAACAATTCCATATGTTTGTAAAGCAAAAACTCAGGCCCGTCTGTGCATTCGCCCAGACTGACCAGAGTCCTCACTATATGTATCCCGCTGATAGAACAGGTCTTTACCACCCTTTTTTCGAACAAAGCAAAGGAATATCACTTAGTGTTTTTGACTAGACTTCAAAATGGTAGTACTTCATGAACTCTTTTTTTACTGTTTGAATTGATACGCACAACTTAATTTTCTTATTTTCTAACGAGAGCCACTTATTAACTTTTAAATAAGGTTGAAAGAACACAGTCAGACGAAAAAAGATAGGTCAGATAGTGCTAACTTTAGGAACAAAAGTTCAGAATCCATTATTTCTTCAACAAATATAAAACAAGATGGATATGTTATAAAATGAGGAATCTCTGAATTCAACTACCGTTTAAGAAAAGTGTTGGACATCTTTTATATACTTTTTCGAGTGTTTGTTACATAGTTATCAAGAGCTACCAGGAATATTACTGGTTTTAAATTTTTCATAACCTTACTTATCCCAATTTGTTAAAGAAACTATATTTAAATTGATTCCAGCGAACAAACATATCTGTGTTTGATATAAGTTGTGATAGATTCTTTTATTTCGATTTTGCTCGGGACAAGTTAATCTTGAGTTCGACTGTAAAAGAAAAAGAAATGGCTTATTTACACTCATTTATATTCTATAATCGCCAAAGATCTCTTTGTCCTAGCATTTCGATAGGATAGCTAATATTCGTTTGTACCGATTATTAAAAAAAATCTTATTTCAAGTAAAATTAAAATGTTTAAAGTATTTTCAAAATCGCTTCGGAATCGTTCAAAAGGATCAGCAACTTCAATCAACTTTTATTGGCTAGTGTGGAATTTAAAGCGTCTGATTGGTCGATGAAGAAACAAAAACAGAAAAATCGTAGATTTTATTGATGACAGGTAATGAAATATCGATATTTTCGCCCAACTCCTTTTTCAAAGCTCGCTCATTTCACTCTAATAATTTTATTCCGATATTATTCCAAAATCGCGAACCTTGTTAATTATAGTTAGTTACATCGTGCAATTAATATAAATCTCAAACAAAACCGTTCTTAATCGCTAGCTCAGCGCTCCATTCATTCATTCATTCATTCAAAACATTTACTTAAACACGCTCCAAAATGACTGAAAAGATGTAAACAACAGCTGCATACAAAATGAATAAAATAGAAAAAATAGTGATTTCGCTGACAAAATTGAAATCTTAACCTTAAAGAAATATAAAGCTATTAATAGAACTTGTTTGCCTATTTTATTAGAGGACTGGAATAAATATTGCTTATTTTGTTCATCCTGAACAAAATTAGCGGTATTAGAATACATCCCATTAATTTTACTCAAAGCTCCAAAATGACTGAAAAGATGTAAACAACAGCTGCATACAAAATGAATAAAATAGAAAAAAATAGTGATTTCGCTGACAAAATTGAAATCTTAACCTTAAAGAAATATAAAGCTATTAATAGAACTTGTTTGCCTATTTTATTAGAGGACTGGAATAAATATTGCTTATTTTGTTCATCCTGAACAAAATTAGCGGTATTAGAATACATCCCATTAATTTTACTCAAAGCTCACTCATCACACTAAAAAAATCAATTTCATTTCAAAGTCATTCAAAACTCATTCAACCAGTCAATTTCACGATGTTGCTAACTCTAAATTGTTAATTGTACATGTATAAGATAAAACTTACAAAAGTTGCCAGTATTTCCAACCGGTGGGGTAACAATATGCGTGCCTGTACCAAGACACATTTCTCGGGCTGTACTCAGATACTCAGTACACAATCTGCGGTAAAAAAAATGACATAAAAGAAATATTTTCAATGACGCTAGTTGTGTACAAAGTAGCATCTGTTCCCGTAACAATGTGAAAACATAGAGATTGACCTAGCACTGAGTGAAGCGTATATAAAGTATGCACCCGATTTGAGTCGTTTTATTTTATTTTTTTTTTTTTTTTTTTTTTGTCCAACTTAATTTTATTTGAAATTGAAAAATTGTGCCTCATATTTTAGATATCGTTAGATACAAACTTGAAAAGCATAAATATTTATTAATCTTATAACTATACAAATATCAGTGTGATAACATCCCGTATGATATTTTTTCATGATATCACATAGTTATTTTTAGAACCATGATATAATGCGGTTATTTTTAGAAACTTGCATTTCTGTAGAAACATCGACAAAAACGAGACAAATTGAGGTTATAAGATAAATTATGTATTGTATGAAAAAATATCTTCTTCTCGATTTTGGTCCAAAGGATAACTTCTAGAAGTGATCTTTATTGCTACACCCTATTTTTCACATCTGTAATATCTTTTCAAGCAAATGATTCCATTATTTAAACAAAAATTAATGAAATTGGCAATACTTATTTCTTACCTTCGACATATTTTCATAGACAGGTTTTTTTTGTTCAAAATGGAATAAATGTTGAGGCTCAGAAAAGTCATATAAAAATAATACCGTAATGGTAATTCTTTCACCAAATCGACCCAAAACGGTGTTATTTGGGCTGGTCATGTGGTTAAATCATACCTCGTCTAAACTCAATTCAACTATAGAAAATTCAGTTTAGACCAAAAATTCTAATTTTGGCTCATCCTTTCTATCAACTTATAATTTGCAATTCTCACTTTGTCTAAAATGTAGATTTAGTAATACTTCTTGTGCCAGTGTCATATGTAAGATACACATATAAATCGATTGTAAACCATCATTGCCTGATCAATTCCAAATCATCCCTTTTACAATCATTTCAATTTTATCATAATTCTTTTGTATGAATTCATTATTATTTATTATTATGTGGAGTAGCAGCTTGAGGCTAGAAAAGAATGTAATGGTAGTACTGATGTGAGAAATACCAGAAATCCATTGTAAGGGGCTCCAGCCACCGCGATATAACTGAATTAATGTTGAAAGCGGCGTAAAACTCCATTCAAATAAACAATAACTAAATTTACCATCATGGGATTCAGTAAGAGTTATGCGATAAACTTTATATGCTATCAAAATAACCAATCTTACTTTTCATTGAGTATTGTATGAAGCCATATTCCTACACGCGACCGCTTTATTGTGGTTCCCTTAGTTGTGTCCCAACAAATTTAATGTAGTAATTTAGTTTGGGAAACTATAGTAGACCAGAAGACATGCGTTTTTCACCGTCGTAATATTTATGTAGCATAAGATAACGTCATTGAGACGATTCTAATGAATTTTAACAAAACTTTTAGGATTCATTTACAAGGAAAATTAGACCAAACATAATCTATCTTTCAAGATATTTTGGTAACAAAGGGAAACTTTGAAAACGGCATCCTCATGAAATTGATGCGGTGTATTCAAAACTGTTTACTCACGAATCGTTATTCTGATCGAAGGCAAAGATACTAGAGAATATCGGGTCCTCCCTGTCGGAAACTTGTTTCTGGATCACGACCCCATGTAGCGACTGGTTGGAGTAACTGATGGACGCAAATAGGTACCAGGTACCCTGTAACTGTAACGTACAACACATGTAAACTGGTTTGAGTGACTTATGGACGCAAAAAGGTACAAGTCACCATGTAACTGTAAAGTACAAAACATGAAAACTGGTTTGAGAAACTGTTAGACGCAAATAGGTACCGATTACCCAGCAATTGTAAAGTACAAAACATGAAAACTGGTTTGAGAAACTGTTAGACGCAAATAGGAACCAGGTACTCTGTAACTATAACGTACAAAACAGGTTAACTGGTTTGAGTAACTGTTAGACGCAAATAGGTACCAGTTACCCTGTAACTGTAACGTACAAATTATGTTAACCGGTCAGAGCTACCCGTGTACACAAATAGGTACCGGTTACCCTGTAACTGTAACGTACAAAACATGTAAAATGGTTTGAGAAACAGTTAGACGCAAAAGGGAACCAGGTACCTTGTAACTGTAACGTACAAAACATGTAAAATGGTTTGAGAAACAGTTAGACGCAAATAGGTACCAGGTACCTTGTAACTGTAACGTACAAAACATGTAAATCTAATTGAGAAACTGATGGACCCAAATAAATACCAGGTTCCCTGTAATTGTGAAAAAATACACGTAAACTGATTTGAGAAACTGTTGGACGAAAATAGGTTCCATGTCACTTCTAACTGTAAAGTAAAATACAGACACGCAAACTGGTTTTGGTAACTAGCTGACGCAACTACGTACCAAGTACCCTCTAACTGTAATGTACAAAACATGTAAACTAGCTAAACTTACTGATGGAAGAAAATAGATACTAGGTACCTTTTAACAGAAACGCACAAAACATGTAAACTAGCTAAAGTTACTGATGGAAGAAAATAGATACTAGGTACCTTTTAACAGTAACGCACAAAACATGTAAACTGGTTTAAGTTACTGATGGAAGAAAAAAGATACTAGGTACCTTTTAACAGTAACGCACAAAACGTGTAAACTTGTTTAAGTTACTGATGGAAGAAAATAGATACTAGGTACCTTTTAACAGTAACGCACAAAACATGTAAACTGAAATTGAGTAAAGCCTCGTTTACATTTGGCCTACGGAGCCCGTACGGCGCCCGTATGGCGCCGTAAGCATAAAATCGTGCGGTGCCCGTGCGTTGACATACGGTGCCCGTGCGATCATTGCACGGTCCTACGGGCACCGCACACACCTGCGATCTCGTTTAAAAAATGTTATACACATCTTTAAAAATCGCAAGCCCGTAGCCTTCTACGGACACCGCACGGTCGCCGCATGGACATCGCACGGAAGCCTTGCGATGATCGCGCGGAAATCTCACGATATCTTAACTATTAAACATCCAAAATAAAACCCATAGAATCGTGCGATGACCGCACGACATCCTCTCGATATCCGTACGGAACCCGTACGATCTCCGCACGGGAATCTCATTAAGGTATGTTACCCCTCAAATATTACTAAAAATCGCACGGTCATCGTGCGGCATTGTGAACACAAACGCCGCAGACCGTAGCTGTCTGCGATGTCTAAAAAATCGTAAGAAAAATCGCAGGCTGCGATATCGTAAGGCGACCGTGGCAAATGTAAACTAGGCTTAACCGATAGATACAAATAGATACTAGGTACATTCTTACTGTAACGTATAAAGCATACGGACTGGTTTGAGCAACTGATGGACGTAAAAGGTTACCAGGGGCCCGTTTTACTAAACATCTTACTCAAATATTAATCGTAAGTCAAAGTAACAAATCGTACCTGGTGTTTTCATTCATCAATAGAGTCTGCCTTGCAATATTTAGAAGACGATTCCAATGAGATTTTGCATGGCAAAATTCTATTTTAAGTTACTACTGTTGAAGCAACTTTAATTTTTGACTCACGAAAAAAATGACGGTAAGATGCTTAGTAAAACGGGTCCCAGGTACCCTCTAACTGTAATGCACAAAATATGTTAGCTGGTTTGAGTCTTTAAGAAAACAAATAGGTACCAGGGGGGCAGTTTCATCAAAACGCTTAAGACGTATTTTTGTCTTACTGACGAATTTCGAAACAGTAACAACAACAATCACTTAAAATTGGTAATTGATAGACTGGTGATACGTGATTTTTGTCCTAAATTGTGGTAAGTCATCGGTAAGACAAAATGTGTCTTAAATATTTTGATGAAACTGGCCCCAGGTACGTTCTAATTCTAACGTTCAAAACATGTTAATTGGTTTGAGTAACAAATGGACGCAAATAGGTACCAAGTACCTTCTAAATGTTAAGTACATGTACTTATCACAAAAACTAGTTTGAGTAGCTGCCGGACGCAAAAAGGTATCAGGTATCTATTATTACCTATTACTTGTATCCAAGAAAGTCTACGTAAAAATGTCGCTTGGTAATTTTAGCTGCCTAAAGCACATTTTACAAAACAAATATTTTTAGAGTTATCTAAATTCAAGGAACTTCAACGGTAAATTCATATTGCGTGAAATTGAAAGACACTGCAAAATATTTTAAAAAAATATTGAGAAAAGAGAGAAATTGCTTGAAACAGGCAATTTCTCTTTTTTCCACAGTTTATTTCCACTTAATAACCATAAGTGTATAAAACGGTTTGTGGGAAATGATTATATAAACAGTTACAAAGCATTCCTTTTTTAGAAATCTTGTTTGATGAATAAAACATTTTGCAGTCTCTATAGAATTCATAGTGAAAATAAGAATTGTGACGATTTTCCGTCCAAATGAATCGTGACGGTTAGCCATCAGCCATCAGATACTCGAATGATTATAAATATGAGACCCGTCACACAAAAAGAGACCATCCAGGTAGTGAGTTAAGTGTCGATCTTAGTCAGACTGTGCAGACTGACGAGGATATATAGAATACGTACTTAGTGTTTTGTATGAGAAAAAATATCTAGCGAGGTTGGGAGAAATAATCATTGTCGAGGCTCTGCCGATAGATATCTTTCAATACAATACAATAGTTAGGTATTTTATTTATCTTATAACCTCTATTTGCCTCGTTTTCGTAGATATTTCTAACAGAAATGCAAGTTTCTTAAAAAATAACGGCTTTATGTCATTGTTCTAAAAATAACTATGTGATATCATAAAAATATCAAACAGGATGTTATCACACGGATATTTGTATATATTTATAAGATAAATAACTTTTCGTATTTTACTAAATTTCTGAATCTAGAATGATCAATTTTCCTGTGTTAGCATTTTTAAATGCGACCTCTGTTTGAAATGTACTTAAATCAATCTCTTTAAAAAATATATATATTGGAGTTCCCAGGTGGCCCTTTTCGCTAGACGGGTCACATTTATTACATTAATATTACCAGTGAATATTCGTAGTCCTCAGACGGTTGTATCTTATCAAAATAACACGGGGTCCTCTCTGCAAATAAATTTAAATAATTTTCCTATAAAAATGATTGAGTAGAGGATAGTTTACATCAGTGAATTGATATTGATATATATTTCATTGAGTGGACAATAAAAGCGAAATGAAGCTTTTTGTGTTCTCGAAATGAAAGATAATACGTTTTCACACGCTTCACACGAAAAAACAACGATCATTATTCATTATATTTCGAAAATGCAAATTTGAGACGTGATGAGAGTATCGTAGCAGTTGAAAACTAGGCAATCATTCAGAACACCACTCGGCCAATCTCACGATCAAACCTCGGATGTACATAGACGGACTATTTTTAAAAATTACGGGAAAACCTTGGAAAAACTCGATGACGTCAGTTGAAATGGCGTTAGCCCTCGAATCTTTGAGTAAAAACATTCGACGTCGCCAACGCTTCTCGCTTAAACCACTGACGTGAAACCATCGTATCCTTATATAAATAGGCCCTATCTTTAGATACTTAAATACTAGTAACGGCTGGAAAATCTTTAATTTTGAGAATGATTCATCATTCTCAAAAATTAAGATTTTTTCAGCCATTATTTACTGTAAAAGATATAAATCTTAAGATAGCGCCGGTTGTTTCCGCGCTAGTTTTTCTTACACTGTTTCCGCCTAACAAAATGCACAAATTTGTTAATTACCAATCCGCCTTACATACATCCGAGGTCTATTGTAGTCTACGGAAATGGCCGAGTGATGATCCGAATGCTAGGCAATGTCATGACGCCATGATAACCTTCCGATATGTCTTAAAAATTTACAGAAAAAGTTGAAAGGAGCAATTTTTGAATGAGATGCATCTCGCGAAAAATATCTAACCGGGAAGTGTAAAAAAAGCCGGACAGCCAGAATAGAAAATTTGGCTTTCCAAACCACTTTCCATTGCTAATTCTTTTGTTATGTATGCAACAGATAACAATAATGTTTATTAATTTACAGTGTTAAAATCCAAAGAAAAGGGCAATTTGAAGCTTTGACTCACCGATCTTCACTAAATCTTCACTAACCAAATCTGTACAATTTACTGTAAAGAAATACGTGTATTTGAGAAATTAAATGAGTCACATATGCATTTTGGGGTACGGACAAAACCCCACCAGGACAAAACCCCACCAGACAAAACCCTATCGGACAAAACCCCACCGAGGTTTCGATAAAATATTTTACTGCTAATGATATACATGCAGTTGTCACTCAGTATAAAATGCATGAGTGTAGGACAAAAAGTAATGATGTTTTATCGAAACCTTTACGTTATACCCGTTTGAAGACTTTCAATCGATCTCAGGTCCCAGACACAGTTGTGTAACGAGAGGGTGTTCGGTGAATGGGGATCTGAAACGATTCCCCTCTAATAATAAAATTAATCTTTAATTACAGTCGGGAGTTTGTATGATGTACAATTAACAATCAACAATAGCTATGTATAGATATTAACGGACTTTTACTCTTTCTGGATGTTATCAATTTTGCATGAGAAATGAGTGAGGCGGTGGAATCTTTTATCTTCTGTTCCTTTTTTTCTTCATTTTGAAGGGCTTTTTTCCATTGCTACCCATTTACAGATAGGTGGACTGAGCCAGTGACGAGTAGGTTTCTTGCCCAAGGAAGCACCATGCCGTCACCAGGACTCGAACCCCTGACCTTCGGATTAGATCCTTTGATCTTTTGAGGCATTTAACTTTAACTCTGAGGCCTTTTTTAATTCATAATCATGGAGGAAATTCAATTGCAATTGAGGCACAGTATGCTGAAAACGAACCCCAGGTTGTCAAAATGGCCCCCAGTAACTCAATAGTAAGCTCATAGTGGTGCTATTTTTAGGTTTCGGAGTCCCTGCTTCAAATGATGACTATGTCATGTAAGCTTTCCTCATGTTTTGAGCAATTATAGAAACCCATGATAAGCTACACACGGTGTCGGATAGACATGTACCTTTGGAGAATCAACTTCAGAAAACGACCGAAGACTGGTTAAACAACAGTCTTCGATTCTTTTCTTGAAGTTGATTTTAAGGGGTCCTCCGGTCAAAGTTTAATGAATGTTTTTGCACAAAATATTTGCAAAATAAAAATTAAAGTCCCGATTGCATTATAAAAGTTCGGTGGTACTGTGGTAGCATCATACTTTGTTATGAAATAAGGCCAACTTTCTATACATTGACGATCAGTCGATATTGCTCGAGCGACCACGTCTATTAAGCGACCAATTCTATTAAGCGACCACCGTAAAAAAGTCCCTTCACTGTTAACAAATTCTCTGAAAAAGATGACATTCTTAACGAAAAATTTGTAACTATTGACTCCTAATTATGTTGGAGCCCATTAGAATCGTCTCAATAAGACGATTCTAATGGGTTCGAACATCATTAGGAATCAGTACGACTTGACCGACAATCTATAAATGCCATCAAAATGAACACTCACATTTATCATGATATTTTGTATTAAGCGACCATTCCCATAAACGACCGCTTTTCGGTGGTCCCCTTAGTGGTCGCTTAACACAAGTCTTACTAAACCTTATCATATCAGAAGAAATGAAGATGATGTTTATTGTATTCGTTGAAGTATGGGGCTTTATGCATCTATACAGTGGAGTTTTAGTTCTCAATGGAAACAAAAGAAACAATCTGTTTAGTATACCTAAAAATTTGGTGTCTATCATACTATTTGGATCGACGCATATTTCTGGCAGGTGCGAGTAGATTTGGTCACGTGTCTCCCATGATATCTCGCGAGTTCTCCCGACTAACGTGACTTCCATTTGACCTTCGACACAGTGTCCATCAGGTGTCACATAATAACAGGCATAAAACATGAGATAATCATCATCGGCATAAAGAACCTTCATCGGTACTGAAAATCAAGTAATATAGAGGATTACCGTTTGTTTCAGTGTAAGATCGATTTATATTCCAATGAGTGAACAAAAAAACCTTAATTTTCACGGGTGGCAGAGTCACGAGTCAAACTATAGCTGTTATTGTTCACGAAATGAAAAATAATCGATCTTACCCTAAAAACAAATAATTATTAATGATAATTCCATTTCTTGAATGCAAAATGAGTCAAAAAGTAAAAAAAAATCAGCGCGCCATTTTTCACGTGAGAAGTATGCAACGTGTATGATGACATCACTTATTGGGCTTCTCATATATAACGCCAGATAGGGTTAAATGAACGAAAGCGGGATATAAGATTTAGATAATTTCATCGGGTTTGCGATGAGTTTAACAAATGATAATCTATCGTTATTTCTCGATAGCCACCGAAAAAGTCATTAAAATGAGATCTCCTTCGGAAATAATCTAAGAATGCAGCTGTACTTTGTTCAGAACTATTTTTTATGAAAATCAAATGTTGCAATTCCTTTCTTACTTGTGTATATTTAAGTTTTAGTTATATTTAATCATAATTGCGTATTATAACTAGTAACGTCTCGATTTTGTGTCCAGCACATTGAATACTATAAGATCTCAAGAAAACGCCTAGTTATCTCAGTAGTTAATGTATTGTCTGATAAGTACTATTTAAAAGCATCGAGAAATGACACTCACGACATTTCAAATCACTTGAACAACACTCCAATTTTGGCATTATAAACACTCACCCACATTTTTTAAAACACTCTGAGAGCACTCAAAACGCTGAAAAAACATCATTCATGTCGCCCAAATACGTTCCGTGTTTTCATTCAATGGTGTGCATATGAAAATGTCTGATGTGGCCGCAACGACAGAAAAATATATCGGTAGAAGAGTACAATGTATTTGATCGAAGAGAGGTGATAAAATATTGCATTTTTCGTTCAATTTGAACGAAATTTGGGATATTCTATCACCTCACTTTAATATTATTCAACACCCATCCAACCGATTCTCGTTCATTCTGAAGTCATTGCAGGACCGTTGAGTTCGTCAATTTCACTATTAGACTGAGTCACCGCCCCTAGATCTATCGAAACTCCGAGACAGCTCCCAGTTTATTCCACGGTGTTTTAAACTGCATACCCCCCCAAAAGAACATACCCCAGAAGTAGCCGCTCTCTTCTCCTCCTATTCGACCCTCTATATCAGCTGCCTCCATGGATCCCGGCTTTGTTCTCGACATTCCAGCAAGAGCAGACGTCATACAAACTGAGGGCCTGGATATATAAGTTAATTACCGAACGACAAAATTAAGACTAGTCCAATTTCAAAAGAAGATGCGGACGAAAATTTCGAGTTGACAGTCATTTTACGAGGCCTCTCCTTCAGTGGTGCAAAAAGCATTGTTTGTGGGTTGTTTAAGGTAGTGGACCCGTAATATGAACTTTGAAAGTGTTCACCGAGGTTTCAAAATGATTTTCATTAGGAAACCACGGTCAACATTATGAAAGTTCATGGGTTCCGAAATGTTGCGGAACTATTACGGTTCCACTTCCATAAAGGGCAATCTTAGATACATACATTAAATACTATTAAATGTCTTGACCATGATTGATTTCGGGGCTCTAATTAGTATCCGCCCTATGCACACGCGTGTTAACAACCCAGTTAACAATGCGAATCTTACTTAGGTAACTGACCCGTAATAGTTCTACAGCACTACTTTAACACTGATTATCAATGTTTCTTATGATATAATTCTTATGATATAATTAGGAAACCTTGCTTAACATTGTTCAAGTTTATGACTTCCGAAACGTTGTGGAACTATTGTGGTTCCACTATCTTAAAATATGATTATTGCAAGCTAAGTTAACTTCCAGCATCTCATTACACGAAATGAGCTTACTCTTTAGCGTCAGCTGAATAGTTTCCGCCGACATATAAACTGTTGATGACGTCACCTATTGGATCAAAGACGTGTCGGGTGACGACAGATTCCAGTTTATTAAAGGTAAATCTCGTCCGAGCTATTTCATACCACAGGCCTGTCATCTGAAACGATATCATTGATTATAAATGGAATACCAAATCCTCGTAAATGCAGATTTAATAATCAATAAAAAAATCACAGGTAGCTAACACGGGTTGGGATATTTTAATATTACAATAAATTAACCCAAAAAAAAATGTCTAATATATATTGTGATAAAGCAAAATGTGTAGACACATTTTTGGTTAATTTATGGTAATATTACACTACCCCAACCCGTGTTAGCTACCTGTGGACAAAATACATATGGGGCTTATAACGAGTCAATGGCCATTTCCGAGAATAACACCAGGCTCTTTTATCATATCAATATTTCACATAATTCTGAGTTCTCAATTCTGAAAGTTGGAACCAATGTTTTAAAAGCGCTACTCACCACCAAGTCCCATTTTGAAAACAACTCAAAATGGATAAGTACTGAGCTTTATAGTATGACCGACGTCGCGGGAGTTAAATAATCCTGTTGAATACTTTTGGAATTACACGGGTGTTATCACACTAGTGGAATAACTTTGCAAATGAGCTAAGAGCGTTATTGTTTATTATTTTGTTATTGAGAAAATGACGTCATAATGGTTGTATAGACATAGGAAGGATGATCTAGTCGTTCGTACAATGAGCTTTCGCATTTCTGACTTGTTTAGTATATTTAAATATTTAGTGAAAGTGAAAGCTACGGAGAGCATGAACTGTATCCGAAAATGAAACGATGCTGCTTCTATCATAGACAAATTCAAAAAGTTAGTAATACATTTCGTCTTTTGTTACACTGGTATTATTTTTGAAAAAAGTATAACAACACCACGTTATATAAAAAATATTCAATGTAGTTATTTCAATCCTGCGACATTGGTCATTTTATAGTTAGAAAAAGTTCAGTTTGAATAGAGATGATAACTTTAGAATAGCCGTTCTAAATTATTATATGATAATGAAAAAAACAAAAACAAAAAAAAAACACACTTTGGCATAATAAGGAATTATTCTTTACGCAATGTTCATACCGTCCTTTCAAATTATACAGCCGCATTATAGCGCAGTTGGTAGCGCATCGGACTGTCATTCTAGAGGTCCCGGGTTCGATCCCCGACGGCGGCACTCATTCTTTCCATTGTTAGGAGCTCCAGCCGCCGCGATATAACTGAAAAAATTTTTGAAAGCGGCGTTAAACTCCATTCAATCTATCAATCAATTAAATTATACCATTTTTCATCATTACCTGTTCTATATCAAAGTTTTCTTGAACTGGGATATTTTTCACTGCACATTTGTCCGGCTTTGAAGCTTGAATAATAAAAAAATGGTTTAAGGTAGTGGACCCGTAACAGATCCGCAACATTTCGGAGGTAATATACTGCAACAGTGTTAACCGAGGTTTCCTTATGATTTTCATAAGGAAACCTCGGTCAACATTGTGAAAGTTTATACGTTCCGAAATGTTTCGGAACTATTACGGTTCCACTACCTTAAAATTGACATGTTGAATAACGTTGAGAATCATCGTCAACATAAACCCCGAATACCTCGGGTCTCCCTTTTTACTAAGCTATATACACAAATGAGCCTGTGCGTGACATTTCCAATATTTTGAAATGTGCGTGAGGGGCAAACATTGAGCAGCCTGACAGCTACCTACTATAAATACAAAGTTACCGGATTGATTGTCTACATATACTTTGAGTCCTTATCTATCTACAAAACGCATAGTGAAGACTCTGGTCAGACTGTGCGGATGCACAGGCTGGTAAGAGTCTTTGCTTTGCACATATTTGAAATTGTTGGAAATGTCACTCACAGGCTAAAATAAAAAGTCGTATATTTTAATTAAGAGGGTAATAAACTATTGCTAATTTCGTCCAATGGACTAATTAGTGATATTGGATAACCTCCCTTTTATTTCACTCAAAACTTGCTGTTCACACTCACTCCAAGTAATTCGGAAATCTTTATAAAACCAATCTCCATGTCATTTCCAAATGGTGTGAACTGTAAACAACTTGATCCAGGGTTTCTATAAAGGGATTTCGAATATACAAAAAGGGGGTTCTTTCGCTTAGTAATGCACAATTTTAACCATCAAATGCCGAATTTTTATTTTGTTTAAACGATTTCCTATTTTTTACATACAGTTAAGAACATCGTGAAATTGACTTGGTGAACGCTTTTGGGGTGATTTCGGATAGAAATTGAATGAGTGTGTGGAGCGAATTTTGAGTGACATTAAAGGGATGTAACCCAAAATTGCTAATTTTGGTCAAGGTGAACAAAATTAGCTTTATTAATTACCTCCCTTTAATGAAATATACATACTTTTCTATTTGTTCGTCTTCGTAGACCATTCAGACACTTGAAAGTTCACACCAGCTAATAAAATCGTAGAATAAATAGATAGATTTAAATTTATTGTTGAAAGTATTGAGCGACATTTTAAAATGTTTTCTAATGATTTCGGAGCGTTTTCGATCGATTTGAGTGAGTGTTTGGAATGAGTGAATGGGGTGTTATGTGAATGACCCAGAATGCTTTCGATCGGAATGAGTGTCAATTTCACTATGTTTTTAAGTGTATCAATGAGTCTATCTCAATATTTCTCCACAAAAAAATCAAGTCGAAGACAGACGTTGTATCCTATTATCAGACTGAACAACAGTGCATGCTGAAGTTAGTCTATACTGTAAGCCAAATAATTGTTCACAGCTGGAATGTGTATTGAACAGCAGGAAAGGGGGTAGCCTGATATTCTATAGGAAAATAAGATACATGTAATTGTGACTGCGGATAAGTCACACAAAACAAGCATTTAGACATTTTTAATACTTAACCAACCATCTTGTTCTTGGGAAATGTCTATTTCTTTCTTCTTCGCTGCAGCAAGGAGATCTGGTATCTTACACAATCCTATAAAATATAAAACAGTATTGCTTACTACTCTGTATACATGTATCTTATAAAATCTTCGAAGTAAAGTCGAAATTGTTAGACATAAGAATACGATATAGAAAATAGCGATTATTTGAAAAATTAACTCAATAATTGATGAAAGATCCTTTACTGAGCTACATAAAGATTTTAAGTATATTAAAATTATCAGGTTTTTTTCGGAACAAATTGATCTTGCAATTTCATGCCACTGAGCTTTTTTTTTCGTGGAATTTGATGCTAAAGCAAAAGTGGGTCTTCCACACTCCTTGAAAAAAACATGGGGAATTCATACTTACATGAAGCATTTTATATTTACTTATTAAGCTACATATAAGGCAAAATGAATAGAAGTCAGTAGAAAATAAAGGTTTCATTGAATATGCTTGACAAATTTCTACCGGAATGGTCACTTTTGGAACGAATAGATCCAAGACAAACAGATCGATCCTGCGCTGAAGAAGAAACGTTTTTAATTATACTCCAAATATATAAATATATTCAAAAAAGTGTTGCACCCCTTACATAAAATATTATGTATTAGAATGCAAAGAATTCTTTTTCACGACACGTCAGAAATGTGTCTTATGCGAACAAGAGGGCCATAGTGGCCCTTAATCGCTCACCTGAATGAACTGTCTAAAATTTTAAAAAGAAGAATGAGAAATATAATGATGAATGACTGAGCTAAACAAAGCTGTTGCTTCTATACAACTTGAGAATCCGTTTTTTACAATATTAAGGTTGACTAACAAGGATTATTATAATTGATTTTGTGACCTATTTTTAACCCCAGATGACCCAATTTCGATCTCATCCGAGATTTCATCTAGACAATCATTCTGACCAAATTTCAGGTTGATTGGCTAAAAATTGTGGCCTCTAGAGTGCAAACAAGGTTTTTCTTAGATTTGACCCTGTGACCTAGTTTTTGACCCCAGTTGACCCAATTTCGAACGCGTCCGAGATTTCATCAAAACAATCATTCTGACCAAAATTCAGGTTGATCGGGCAAAAAATGTGGCCTCTAGAGAGCATACAAGGTTTTTCTTAGATTTGACCCCTTACCTAGTTTTTGACCCTGGTTGACCCAATTTCGAACTTGTCCAAGATTTCATCAAAACAATCATTCTGACCAAATTTCAGGTTGATCGGGCGATAAACGTGGCCACTAGAGTGCATACAAGGTTTTTCTTAGGTTTGACCCTGTGACCTAGTTTTTGACCCCAGATGACCCAATTTCGAACATGTCTAAGATTTCATCAAGACAATCATTCTGACCAAATTACAGGTTGATCAAGCAAAAAATGTGGCCTCTAGAGTGCATACAAGGTTTTTCTTAGATTTGACCCTGTGACCTAGTTTTTGACCCCGGTTGACCCAATTTCGAACTCATCCGAGAATTCATTAGGACAATCATTCTGACCAATGTTCAGGTTGATCGGGCGATAAACGTGGCCACTAGAGTGCATACAAGGTTTTTCTTAGGTTTGACCCTTTGACCTAGTTTTTGACCTCAGATGACCCAATTTCGAACATGTCTAAGATTTCATCAAGACAATCATTCTGACCAAATTTCAGGTTGATCAAGCAAAAAATGTGGCCTCTAGAGTGCATACAAGGTTTTTCTTAGATTTGACCCCGTGACGTAGTTTTTGACCCCGGTTGACCCAATATTGAACTTGTCCGAGATTTCATTAGGACAATCATTCTGACCAATATTCAGGTTGATCGGGCTAAAAATGTGGCCTCTAGAGTGCAGACAAGGTTTTTATTAGATTTGATCCTGTGACCTAGTTTTTGACCCCAGTTGACCCAATTTCGAAGTCATTCAAGATTTCATCAAGACACTCATTATGACCACAATTCAGGTTGATCGGGCAAAAAATGTGGCCTCTAGAGTGCATACAAGGTTTTTCTTAGATTTGACCCCGTGACCTAGTTTTTGACCCCATTGACCCAATTTCGAACTCATCCGAGAATTAATCAAGACAATCATTCTGACTAAAATTCAGGTTGATCGGGCAAAAAATGTGGCCTCTAGAGTGTATACAAATTTTTTCTTAGGTTTGACCCTGTGACCTAGTTTTTGACCCCAGATGATCCAATTTCGAACATGTCTAATATTTCATCAAGACAATCATTCTGACCAAATTACAGGTTGATCAAGCAAAAAATGTGGCCTCTAGAGTGCATACAAGGTTTTTCTTAGATTTGACCCTGTGACCTAGTTTTTGACCCCGGTTGACCCAATTTCGAACTCATCCGAGAATTCATTAGGACAATCATTCTGACCAATGTTCAGGTTGATCGGGCGATAAACGTAGCCACTAGAGTGCATACAAGGTTTTTCTTAGGTTTGACCCTTTGACCTAGTTTTTGACCTCAGATGACCCAATTTCGAACATGTCTAAGATTTCATCAAGACAATCATTCTGACCAAATTTCAGGTTGATCAAGCAAAAAATGTGGCCTCTAGAGTGCATACAAGGTTTTTCTTAGATTTGACCCCGTGACGTAGTTTTTGACCCCGGTTGACCCAATATTGAACTTGTCCGAGATTTCATTAGGACAATCATTCTGACCAATATTCAGGTTGATCGGGCAAAAAATGTGGCCTCTAGAGTGCAGACAAGGTTTTTATTAGATTTGATCCTGTGACCTAGTTTTTGACCCCAGTTGACCCAATTTCGAAGTCATTCAAGATTTTATCAAGACAATCATTATGACCACAATTCAGGTTGATCGGGCAAAAAATGTGGCCTCTAGAGTGCATACAAGGTTTTTCTTAGATTTGACCCCGTGACCTAGTTTTTGACCCCAGTTGACCCAATTTCGAACTCATCCGAGAATTAATCAAGACAATCATTCTGACTAAAATTTAGGTTGATCGGGCTAAAAATGTGGCCTCTAGAGTGTATACAAGTTTTTTCTTAGATTTGACCCTGTGACCTAGTTTTTGACCCCAGTTGACCCAATTTCGAACTCGTCCGAGATTTCATCAAGACAATCATTCTGACCAAAATTCAGGTTGATCGGGCAAAAAATGTGGCCTCTAGAGTGCATACAAGGTTTTTCTTAGATTTGACCCTGTGACCTTGTTTTTGACCCCAGTTGACCCAATTTCGAACTCGTCCGAGAATTCATCAAGACAATCATTCTGACCGAAATTCAGGTTGATCGGGCAAAAAATGTGGCCTCTAGAGTGCATACAAGGTTTTCCTTAGATTTGACCCCGTGACGTAGTTTTTGACCCTGGTTGACTCAATTTCGAACTCGTCCGAGATTTCATCAAGACAATCATTCTGACCAATATTCAGGTTGATCGGGCAAAAAATGTGGCCTCTAGAGTGCATACAAGGCAAATGTTGACGACGGACATCGCACGACGCACGACGGACGACGGACATCCACCTAACCACAATAGCTCACCTTGAGCACTTCGTGCTCAGGTGAGCTAAAAACAATTGATGCCCTAAGACAGAAAGAAAAGTGAAATAATCCTCAACTAAGATCCCGTAATCATTTTCCATGGAATTTGCAAAAAGCAACTTCCCCAAAAGGAGTATTGCTTTTGACATGTATAAATCGGACCTGTTGCCATTAAAAAAACGAATGAGAAATAAAAGATTACTTGCCGTCCTAGAGTGAGCAGGTTCTTTAAAGAAAACGGAAGGAGAATCGAGTTCGGTTTTTTTAACCACAAAACATCCTCCCCGTGATTGAGTTTGAGCAAAAATGTCGTCTCAGGAACAAGAACCACCGAGAAGACCACCGGAGAGACCACGTAAAACAAAAGAAAACAGAGGGGAGAGATATGGATTGGTTGAAAAACAAGTTAAAGTCGAACAACTGCATTGCGGAAAGTTTGAATGTCAGCAATAAAGACAGCAATTGCCATTAAACAGAAATATATACAATGTACATGTATATCCGTATTCCTAGATCAGGGCTTACCCTACCCTTAGCCGATTTAGCCATTGGCAATTCTAAAAGATTGGCTCCAAAAAAATCAATTGGCTAAAATGCTGGATATGGTATGGTATCATTTTGTAAAGTCCAAAATAATAATAAAAAAAAAATAAGAAAAAATAAGAAAGTGCTAAGATTATTGGCAGATCAATTAACAAATTGATATTTGAGATAATCCTTCACATCTTTGATTGACCTGTTGACAGTTAAAGATATTTGGTAGCCATTTGTCCATGCATTTTTTTAATTGATGCTCTCTAAAGGCTGTGATATCCAGATATGATGCATACTATACTGATATCCTTCTATCAAATCATGTTTTCGAAGAGATCACAGAGTAAATTTAAAACTGCAATATAATGGGCTTTAGTTGTTGTTGTTTAAATAGGTATGATACGCTACTGTCTGTTTTTTTCCAAGTTAGATGTGAAAATAGCACATTTTTGATAATTTCCTTTTTAACTGCCCAAGCTCCTTATTTTTTGTGATTAAGTAAAGGATACATGAAAAAAATATTACATTAAAGAATTTTGCAAATTTTAGATTTTTTTCATCTTGGGAGAATAAGATGGCTGCAATGGGGTCAATTTGGCTAAAATATTTCAAAATTGGCTAAAAGGTTGGCTAAAAGTAATTTTGACCCAGGATAGGCCCTGCTAGATGGTCTTTTTTTCTCATGGCAAATCGAACATATTACAAGATAATGAACACTTGCCTGGTTTCGTTGGAACCAATCGTTTTTCGGCGATACACAACCGTTTTCTTGCCCGTGCTATGTAGGTATTCAGCTGCTTAGGGTCCGGGTTTACAGACTTGGAAAGAATTTCAACTTGTATCCCGTTAGCGTTTAGATCACACTGATGATTCCGACGACTATTAATGTTGAAGCAGTAATATACGAGGGCCAGATTTTTGTAATCCGTGTAGGAAATTATCATGGTTACTGAAATAGGCATAAAAATGAAACAGGATTATTATGTTTGTAAAACATGGCCAGAAATGGCATTTTTATCAGACAAACCTTGATATAATTTTATCTTATAACTATACAAATATCCGTGTGATAGCATCCCATATGATATTTCTTATGATATCACATAGATAATTTTGAATAATGACATAATGCGGTTATTTTAGGAACTTTCATTTCTATTAGAAACATTGGCAATAACAAAGCAAATAGAGGTTATAATATAAATACAAGAGGACCATGATGGTCCTATATCGCTCCCCTGAGTAAGTCACTCATAACTTGTCAACCATGTTATGAATACCAGAATTTGTTTGATATACATTAAGGTTGGTTAAATTTCATCCTACTGCAACTTGTTTGTTTTTTTAATTTTCGTAAATTTCAACTTTTCTCTTACCATGGAGTATTCTTTTAACAACTTAAGTAACCCTACATGTTAATAATGTCCGTGCTAAGTTTAAAACTGGTTGGCCTCATGGTTAAGGAGGAAATGAATTTGTTCTAAGATTTTTGGCAATTTATGCAATTTTTCAGTCTTTTTGTAACCAGGGAAACAAGAGTTTTTTAAGAAATTAAATTCTTTTAACAACTTTTGAAGAGCTTCACCCAAAGATCATCCCTGCAAAATTTTAGCATGATTGGCTTAGTGGTTTGGGAGGAAAAGAATTTTTTCTAATATTTTCAGCCATTTTCGACCATTTTTGAGACTTTCCATTACCATGGAAACTAGAGTTTTCGATGAAATTAAATTCTTTTATCAAGTTTTGAAGACCTTCACCCAAAATCCCTGCCAAGTTTCAGATTGATTGGCCTAGTGGTTTAGGAGGAGAAGAATTTTTTCTAATATTTTCGGCATTTTCGGCCATTTTTCTACCTTTCTGTTACCATGGAAACCAGAGTTTTTGATGAAATTAAATGCTTTTTACAACTTTTGAAGAGCTTCACCCAAGGAACATCTCTGCCAAGTTTAAGCTTGATTGGCCTTGTGGTTAAGGAGGAAAAGATTTTTTTCTAAGGTTTTCAGCCATTTTCGGCCATTTTTCAGACTTTCCGTTACCATGGAAACAAGAGTTTTCGATGAAATTAAATTCTTTTAACAACTTTTGAAGAGCTTCATCCAAGGAACATCCCTGCCAAGTTTCAGCTTGATTGGCCTAGTGGTTTAGGAGGATAAGGAATTTTTTAATATTTTCAGCCATTTTCGGCCATTTTTTAGACTTTCCGTTACCATGGAAACAAGAGTTTTTAATGAAATTAAATTCTTTTAACAACTTTTGAAGCGCTTCATCCAAGGCACATCCCTGCCAAGTATCAGCTTGATTGGCCTTGTGGTTTAGGGGGAGAAGAATTTTTTCTAATATTTTCGGCCATTTTGGCCTATTATGTAACCATGGCAACCAGAGTTTTTGATGAAATTAAATTCTTTTAACACTTTTTAAAGAGCTTCACCCAAGGAACATGCCTGCCAAGTTTCAGCTTGATTGGCCAAGTGGTTTAGAAGGAGAAGATGTTTAAAGAAATTTTTGACGGACGGACGGACGGACGATGGACGGACGACGGACGGTGAGTGATCACAATAGCTCACCTTGAGCACTTTGTGCTCAGGTGAGCTAATAATACGTACTTGGTGTATTGTATAAAAAATATCTCACTCAGTTGTGGTAGTTGATAATTGTCACGGCAGAGCCTCGACAATTATCAATTCCCTCACCTGAGTTAGATATTTTTTCCATACAATACACCAAGCAGTACTGGAGCTATTATATATACTACTCAAAGTTTGCTAAGCACCAAACTTTTTCGCTGTCCCACAGAAGCTGATATATAAAAACAAAAAACATTCATGCTCGTGTTTGAAATTGTACAATAATGTTTTGACAAGATCTCTAATGTAAACATTACCAAATTTGACGCGCAATTTTCTCGCGAGACTCGTGCAAAATGAGGAACTCCGGTTTCTTACCTGTCCTTTCTTGTCTTCTACATATACAGGTTTCGTGTAGATGCTTAGTTTCTGTTTTGCTGTACTTTATTGACTTTTAAGTCGTTACTCATGGCTAATCCAAACGTCATGAATACGACATTAATCTGTCAAACAATTGCTGCGTGCTGTAGATATGGTGGAGCAAGGGGCTTCCCACCGTGATGTTAGCATGGTACTTGGGGTACAACATACTGTTGAAAGTAGAACCTTGACACGATACCAACTGACACTGGCGCTCCGTGCCATTCACAGATGAGTCAAGGTATTGCCTGGACTACACTGATAGGCGGGCAAGGGTGTGGAGAAGGCCGGGGAAAGGTTTCATGCAGCAAACATTGCTGAGCACGATCGTTAAGAGGGTTGGTCCATCATGGTTTGGGATGGCATCAGCTGGGAGGGCGGACTGATATTGTTATTTTAGAAAGATGTACTCTGACAGCTCGTAGGTACATTGATGAAATCCTCAATACCCACGTAAGATTTTACGCTGGTGCTATTGGGGATCGATTCATATAAATGGATGATAATGTCCGTCCACACACGGTCCGTATAGTCCAATAGTATCGCAAAGAGGGCATTTCTCGTCTGGACTGGCTGGCACGCTCACCGGACTTAAATCCGAAAGAGCATATATAGAATGAGATACAGAACCGAGTTTCGGCTCGCAAGGTCCAGCCACATTACGTTATTGTACGAAATGCAATCGAAAAAACACTCTTTTTGGTCAAATTCGATTTTTTTCAATTTTCACGAAAACAGACCAATTTCTAGGGTCTCCCAGTTTGGTCTACATTTAAAGTCTTCTTATCACTATAAAGCTTTATCTTCTTCTTCTTAAAATTTGATAAACCGATAACAATCGACCATTTTCCAACATTTTTATAATCAAATTTCATTTTTTCCTGAAATTATAGTTTAAAAAAGTTTTGGTGCTTAGCAAACTTTGAGTAGTATATATATATAAACTTGACTTCGACTTTGTCACATGGCCTTACGGATACAAATTGATGTACGAGATTTCTTTCTTAAGGTAGTGGACCCGTTATAGTTCCGCAACCTTTAAGAACTCAGGAACTTTCACAATGTTGACCAAGGTTTCCTACTGAAAATCATTAGGAAACCTCGGTAAACACTGTTAGAGATCATTACTTCTGAAATGTTGCAGAACTATTACGGGTCTACTACCTTAAATATAAACATTGTAACTCGAATAGTGTTTTGAGTATTTGAAAATGCTAGGTTTGCTCTAGTTCAGTCTTCGAAGACAGGTATACTGGTCCTACAGCAGATCATCCTAGTGGCTGACAGATGCACAGATGTACACCGACTTTTTTCGTCCATAGACTGCAAGCCAGTTCCGGTATATCCAGTATCCCGTATTTATCTTATCTATTATCGAAATTGAGGCTCCGCTCGGTTACAAAAAAAGCAGTGGCATTTCATTGTTAAAACTAAGCGTTAAATGATACACAATGATAAATAACTTCGGATATACATGTACATGTATATGAATCACCAATTGTGATATGTGGAAATGACCTCAAGTATTATCCATGATTAATGCCCTGGCAGGGCGGAGCCTTAGTAACGGGTCGCTGCACATAAGGTTAAGGGAAATCAGCTTTCATCTAAAATAACCTACTTCTAAAGAAAGTCGGCACAAATAACTCGAGACCTTCAATCGTGGATTGGTAACCAAATCCTCCTAACTTCAGCTGTATCAAGCTGAAGTTACGAGGCCTTGGTTACCAAACGCTAAAATGTGTTCACTCTGTCAAAGCACGTGAATTCTTAAGGTTTAAGGATACAGTTATTTGCACGCGTTAACGATGATTACCGACTTAAATTTGAAAGAATCCAAACTATTGAAAATTAAACTCGCCAAAATACGTTACGGCTAAGCCCCGCCCTGCCAGTTCATTAATTACGCGGAATTCTCTGATCGTCCTACCTATAGAATTGATCGGTGTTATCATGTGGAACAACCCAGTACGATTTGTGGGCTGTAACCCTCCCGTCTCGACTGGAATACATTTATCTTCGTCCCTGAAATGAATACGCTCAAAATACCGAGTATATTCATAACGATGGTTAAGATGTGTCTTTTTTTACTTTTATTCTTTTTTGTAGACCCGTACAAATATAAAGATTAATGAATAAATAGATCCCTAAAGGGCAACTATTTTGAAATATCCCCAATAAGATATTCGCTTTCAATTGAACCGGTCTATATTTTTATTACACAATTAAGTGAAAACTCTTAGGTGAAAATGTTCAGTCAAGTTATACGGAGTTTTTCGTCGCTATTTGACAAAGGAGGCCAGAACAGATTGTGTAAATGAACTAAGAGTTTTCAATTTATTGTGTGTAATTTTGTTCCCTTTGGAACTGTGTATTTTTTAAAAAAATGTAGTACAATTTTATCGTCTGAAAATGGGTTGAAAATAGTTCGAGTCGATTCATTAAGACGATAATTTATGTAATTCATAATTGACATTGAAATGTGTTCACGAAACACAAAATCCGAAAAAAATCTTTCAGAGGTTTAACCTGGAACGATTGCTTTGACATTTTCTTATGCCACTAACCTTCGTATCATTTCTTTAAGAGATTATCTTTGAATGTTTAGATTGGTCTTGTCGCATGTCATTAACATTTGTATCATTCCCTTAAGAGATTTAACCTTGAACAATAACTTTGACAATGCCGTATGTCCTTAAACTTTGTATCAATGAATGTTCTCACTTACTTCATTCCAGTCAGAGAATACGAGAAGGTGTTATCGTCATGTTTGTTGATCTGTATAGATGGAGATTCGTATGAACCATCACCGTACGTCTCTGTGGTCCGTAACACTGTATACCATGTCCCTTTAAACTGAAATATAATTTGGTTAGACTGTATACCATACCTCATTATGCAAAAATACATTAGTATAGGTAGATTTAGTGCGCTGAGCCGTGGAATTTATATTCTTATACAGGGGCCAGTTTCATCAAAACATTTATGACGTAAATTTTTCTAACTTATGACTTTCGAAACAGTAACAACAACATACACGTTCCTGATTTTATTGATAGATTGGTGATACGTGATTTTTAAAAGAATATGTGGTAAGCCATCAGTAAGACATAAATACGTCTTAAATGTTTTGATGAAACTGGCCTGAGATTCCCAAGCTAAGGTCTTAAAATTACACCTAATAAGTCGAACTTTTTTGTTGTGTTTAGGTATGTAAACTGTGTCAAATTAAACTGAAAAAAACAATAAGGTATATTGTACTATATTTCCGCAAGAAAGAGTGAGGTGCGAGAAACCGTTATCTCCTATCATTTTCAATGTAAAAATGATTTTTGATCACTCACTTGAAATTGTAGGTCTATAGAATACAGTTATTTCATGGTGTTTCGTTTTAACAGTTAAACTATTGTCTCGATGTCGAAGGGGTGACGTTCTGAACTGTTGTCCGATGCCGAAGGCAGAGGGCAACAGGTCCGAATGTTATCCCCGACACCGAGGGTAATAGTTTTCGCTGTTACACGAATCACCATGAAATAACTGTTTTATTACCTGTTTACTATTGAGTAAATTTGTTTGTTTGCTTTTTATTCCAAAATGATGTTACAAAAAAGACATGCAAAGAAGAAAATCCGATTTTAGGAAAAACAACTTACAAAAGCGCGTCACTCGCACGATTATTACTTGTGCACTCGCACGATTATTACTTGTGCAACATGATGACGTCATTTTCGCAAGCAGGCAACAGTTCGGTGCTTACTGTGCATGGGTGAAACAGTTCATACTGTTGTCCGGTCACGTGACAGGTTGCGCAATACACTATGAAACAGTTCGAATTATTTTATGACGAATTCAAAACACAACACAGTATGTCATATATTCATATAATATAGCCCATGGACTATGGGCTTGACTCATATGTACATGGAATTTCAAAATTGGCGAAAGATCGCGGTAGGGAGATTAGAGCAGTATGAACGGAGCTGTGCATTAAAGCACCCAGACGATACTGCTTTTGTGTGACCGACATCGCTGCTATACAATACCCAAACATCGTCGATTACTAATTGAGATAATTTAACGAAGAATTTTCCGCCCATGATTGTGAGTACTTGATCTTTGCATATGAATTTTGATTACTTGAAATTATCGGATACGAATTAACTTAATAGTTATGCAATAGCTGCAAAAGGTATGTAATGAACGGTACTAGGCTTGTTAGACAAATGAATGGCACCGAAAGCCAAGCGTTGTGAACCTTCTTATGTATGACTAGTTTTCATGATAGATATACCTTACAAAACCACAGCTAGTGTAGTAGACATCATTATATACATGTATTAAGGGGTGAACTGCAGACCTACGTATGGCATACCTTGGACGCCAGGACTGTGTACCTTTGACACTTGTAGCTTGTATTCATGTTAACCTTATGTATTTGGCCACTCATAATTCATCACCTGCATGAAGACAGAGCATTATTAAACAAAACCACTGACATGCAGGGCCAGAGCACCTCAGACTCAGGATGCACGTCACACTAAATGAGCAACGGTGAACCTTAGACACCAGGACCTTGTGTACCATAGACACCAATACATTCCCTGTATTCATGATGGCCAAGAACTATTTCACGGTTTTCTCAAGACAAGTCTTTCAAGAATACAGTCCACTCTTAAACCAAGACCATAGCCGTGCAGGGCAAGAGCACCTGGGACTCAGGATGCACGGCACACAAAACATACGGTGAACCTTAGACACCAGGACACGGTGCACCTTAGACACCACATATTGCTTGTATTCATGCAGACCGATAATTCTTGGTCGCTTAAAAACCAATTGTGTGCAGAATACAGAGCATCATTTTAGCCAAAACAATACATATGCAGAGCCAGAGCACCTGAGACTCTGGATGCATAAACATAACTCGTTACACTGGACACCAAAGGTCCGGTTTGCATGAAAATATTACTTGGTGTGACCATCCGCCGATTTCTAATAAACAGAGGAGTTAAGGCTGTGTGCAGTTCACCACTTAATGCTAGTACCGAACTTCCTATTCCCGTCCTATAATGCAGCCATACTACGTTCACGCTCATTCATTAGTAAAAGGAGTTGCACGTACGCGTTACCGATGAATGTTTTGCTTGCTTGACAAAAGGAGATGCCAGTGGCCCAAGTTGCCAAACGAGCCCAGATCTCTTATTGACGCGTCATATAATATCTATCTCCCTACCGCGACATTAAAATGAAATAAAACAATCAATTAGTCATAGGTCTCTTTTCAGATAACAGCACCACCAGCATCCGAGAATTCGATAGTTTTCTCCTAAAACAACAATGGCGACGGTTGTACCTGAAACGATACAGAAATCGAGAGCAAACATGTTCTATAGATATTATTGAATTAATCATTGCCTTATTGTGAAATTTGCCAAAAATTATGATGTGGGAATGGGTGGGTGGGTTAATATCTTGTATCGCGTGTTAGTAAAAAGAGAAAGATTTCGACGATGCACGGGTTTATATAGCAGACGACATACGGGTCACGGATTACGGAGATTGACGATTTCACTCGGCAATCGTCGTCAAGGAAACCAGCCACGCATATCGCAAAAATAATCCATGTTATTTTCAATTCTGAAAATAACACTATATAGTTAACATACAGTCAAACCTGTCTTAAGCAAGCACCAAAGGGACATTCAAAAAGTGCTTGCTTAAGTCAGGTGCTTGCTTAATGCAGGTCAATTTTAGTGCAGTTTGTTCATTTGGGAACACAGTGGTCGCTTGCTTAAGACAGGTTGCTTGCTGAATACAGGTGGCCGCTAACACAGGTTTGACTGTACATTTATATAGATGGTCAGATAATAATAAATGTTCTCTCCGAACATTCCAGTGGTCCGTTTCATCGTAAACCATTTTCCATTAAACTAAAATATTACAAGAGGACCATGATGGTCCTATATCGCTCAGATGAGTAATTCAACTCATAACTTGTCAACAATGTTATAAATACCAGAGATTGTCTGATGTACATTCATGTCTGATTCAAAAGAAACAGACTTTAATTTCCTCCTACTGCAATTTGACTTTCTTTTTAATTGCAAACAAAGTTGTTGATGGAATTGAATTCTTTTCACAAGTTTGGTAGACTTAAACCTCAAGAATATCCCTGCCAAGTTTAAAATATGCTGAATAGTTAAGGCGAAGATTAACATTCTCTGATATTTTTGGCAATATTTTGACATATCTAATACCATGGAAACCAGAGATTTTGATTGAATAATTTTTTTTAACGATTTTGGTAGAGCTTCACCCAAAATACATCCCTAAAAAGTTTCAGCTTAATTAGCCCAGTGGTTTAGGAAAAGAAGAAGTTTTTTTTAAGATTTTCGACCATTTTTGGCCATTTTTCAACTTTTCCGTTACTATGGAAACCAGAGTTTTTGATGAAATTAAATTCTTTCCACAACTTTTGAAGAACTTCACCTAAATAAGATCCCTGCCAAGTTTCAGCTTGATTGACCTAGTGGCATAGGAAAAGAAGAAGTTTTTTTTAAGATTTTCGGTCATTTTTGGCAATTTTTCAACCTTTCCGTTACCATGGAAACCAGAGTTTTTGATGAAATTGAATTCTTTTAACTAGTCAGCGACGCAAGGCCGGCATGTCGCCGACTATTCGACGAGATCTTGCCGGCGTATCGTCAGCAAGATATGATTTATCAACCATTCTTTTTGTATCATCACTGGACAAGAAAATAAAACATTGTCACTTCGACCGGGTTTAACGTGACTGCAAAATAAATATATAAATACATTGTATGTAATCTTTACTAATCGGCCGATGGAAAATCTGAATCGCAGACTTGTCGGCATCGCCGCCTTTTAGGTGACTTTAGTATTAAAGCAAGTCATTCTGAAGGTGATTCCCAAAAAACGACATGGCGTCATTTGCTTTTGGATTTCGTTTAGATAATGTCTTATTGGGTCAAAATACGGAAGCAGAATGGTGGTTTAACTTGTTTGGCGGTGTGATTATCAAGTGATGATCCAATGTATTTTACCGATAATCCATGAAAATGCATTAAAGAAAGTAAAATCATCGAACGTTTCCGTACATTGTATCTATATAGGAACTTCTGACATTTCAGTACTTTTACGCCGACGAAGTAAAACGAGAATATTTATTTAAACCGATACACAGTGAATAACATATTGAAATTGACAAGGTGAAAGATTTTGGAATGATTTTGGAATGAAACTGAATGATTGCTTTGAGGGTATTTTGAGTGAAATTAAAAGGAGGTAATCCAATATTGCTAATTTTGTTCATCCTGAATAAAATTAGCGATATTTATTACCTCCCTTTAACAAAATATGCATTTAATATCTTCCTATTTCTTTAAGAACCAACCAGACGCTTACAGTTTCAATTATGTCGGTGAAATCGCGATTTTTATGTTTATATTTATTTTGAATGAAACTGTTGATTGTTTCTTTTTAAGTCATTTTGGGGCCTTTTTGATCGATTTCAGTGAGTGTTTGGAATGAATGAATGGAGTGTTTAGCGAGCGATTTAGAATGTTTTTGATTGCGATGAATGTAAATTTCATGATGTTACTAACTGTATACCATTGTCTCCCAAGGCTTTCCCACATCGATTCGATTTCAATTTTTTACAGTTAGTTGCATCGTGAAATTGACATTCTCCTCAATCAAAACCATTCTAAATCGCTCACTCAGCGCTCCAATCATTCATTCAAAACGCTCACTCATACCATTCAAAAACGCTAAAACCCATTGAAAAATATGGAATCAACAAGGTCATTCAAAGAAAATTTTGATTGATAAAATTCGCGATTTCATTGACATAATTCAAATTACAAGCGTCTCATAGGTTCTTGAAGAAATAGGAAGCTATGTATAAAACTTGTTTGTATCTTTTTATTAAAGGGAGGTAATCATTATCGCAAATTTTGTTCATCCTGAACAAAATTTTCGATATAGGATTACCTCCCATTAAATTCACTCAAAACTCGCTCCACACACTTAATCAATTTCATTCCTTAATCATTCCAAAATCATTCCTCTTGTCAATTTCACGATGTTGTTAACTGTAAACAGGGGCCTACAGCCTAGAAAGAGTTTGCTTCTTTAAAGATGACCACTTAGAATGGCTGCTTAGTTAAAGTGGTCGTTTAAAGAGGCAAATGTTCGAACAAATGCTTCTTCAAGCAAATGTTAGAGCAAATGCTTCTTCAATTTACACATTTCACCTTATCCAATGATTTTATATATGCCAAATGTTCATATTGGGTCCGGACCTCAACCCCCTCCCAACCTTGATCTGTGCATGTCTGTGTGTTGGTTGTATAACATTACACAAGCGCCCCGCTCTGGTTCATTTTTTTTTTTTTTTTTCGAATGTATTTTCATCCAATGGACTAATTAAGGAA
This sequence comes from Fragum whitleyi, assembly GCA_948146395.1. Taxonomy (NCBI): domain Eukaryota; kingdom Metazoa; phylum Mollusca; class Bivalvia; order Cardiida; family Cardiidae; genus Fragum; species Fragum whitleyi. Next base: position 84,709,016 of record OX411543.1, on the reverse strand, counting down.
ACGGTACTTGACCTATATATTTCAAGTAGAATTATAAAATAGATTTTGAAGGCAATCTCATGACGACTTTATATGCTAATGATATTGAATTTGATAAAAAGTTTGCTTGTGTAAGTTTGTTACCATTTTCTATGTTTATCTCGCGGAAATTCATATTTGAGATGTAGAAAGAAAAGAATATTTTTCGGCTTTTCTTCCCTTAGGAATAGAACTTAAAAATTTCCAATCTATTATAAAACGTTCCACCTCAGAAGTTTGCTTGTCTGTCAAGTTGTAAGTTTGTGGTAAATTGCTGCCTTATAGACAATTTGTCGATATTTCTTTTTTACTTTTGACTTTATATGCTAATGATATTGAATTTGATAAAAAGTTTGCTTGTGTAAGTTTGTTACCATTTTCTATGTTTTTCTCGCGGAAATTCATATTTGAGATGTAGAAAGAAAAGCATATTTTTCGGCTTTTTTCCCTTAGGAATAGAACTTACAAATTTCCAATCGATTATAAAACGTTCCACCTCAGAAGTTTGCTTGTCTGTCAAGTTGTAAGTTTGTGGTAAATTGCTGCCTTATAGAGAATTTGTCGGTCTTTCTTTTTTTTTCTTTTGTTTAAAGAAAACTAGTATAGAACATTTTCCATATTACATAAATGACTCAAAATACGTGGATATGACTAGAATTTCAATATATGACCTTGAACAGTGAAGCTTGCTTTTAAGCAAGCTGATAATTGTTTTCAAATTGCAAATCGAGTCTGAATGAAGATAAAAATAATTATATAGATAATCCAAAATCTTATAAGTTTGCTCCGGATAATATCAATTTGACCTTGAACTATTGCCTTGACCTCGGTGCTATAGCAAAACTTGTTTCAAAAGGCAATTTGAAAACAATTAAATAATTAAAAAATTTAAAATAATGACGAAAAAAAAGAAACTGTTATTTTTTTCAAAATTTAAATCTACGTATAAAGGAGACGAAGTTTGCTAATTAACTTTGAATTCGATGTATACATAAAATGTAGGAGTTATTGGGATACAATTGGACAGGCTGATGGACTTACCCTAATGCACCAACCCCACGTTCAGGATGACAAAGTGCTGAAAACTCTTTGCCAATTATACCCCGCTTTGCACACAATTGCACGTGCAAAGCGGGGTATAATTGGCAAAGAGTTTTCAGCGCTTTGTCATCCTGAATGCCGGGTTGGCTGTCGTTGTGACAACACTAGGACAACTTATTTCTCGCCCGAACGGGTACCGATTCTGTTTGTTTTTCAGCCGGGCTACAATTAGAAACCAGCCCTATGTTTCGGCTCACAAGATATATGTTACAAACCGTTCTCAAATAATACCCGTTTTGCACACATGTACACTCGTAAAGCGGGGAAGAATTACAAAATGGTTTGCAAAACTTTATTCATCCGGAACATAGAGCTGGTTTCTAATTGTGGCCCGGCTGAAAAAAATCAAATATACTGTTTCTAATTGTGGCCCGGCTGAAAAAAAAAAACAAACAAATATACTGAGCGACTTTAAAAACGAAACAAAGTAAAATTGAACATATAGCACGGAAAAGTTGATTTGTTTTAATTAAATTTTAATTTTGAATCGACTTGATCTTAATTTGATCTGACGCTTAAGTTAGCTCGGCAAGCAATTTATTGTTCACTCTTCTTTGGTTATTGCACTTTTCATGGTTGATTTATCCCATGAATCAGAAGTGTGGAAGGTAGATGACAATAGACATTTAAAAAAAACGTTAATATAAATGAAATCAACTCACTAACTTTGAAAAGACTGTTCTCTGAATCGAGTATGTCAATAGGGAAATTGTTCCTTAGAATCGGAGAGTCGTTAACCTCAATTAGACTAAAAGACTAGTGATTTATTCCATTAATATTTGAACATCTGTACATGTAAATTAGGGGCCTTGCCAATAAGGAGTATCAGAAGACGTTACTTATTGAAATGACTTTAAAGTCATATTGTAAACACGCTCAAAATTTCATCTGAGTTCTTAACGATATATCCGCTAAGGGATAAAAAGCTTGAACATTCTTTGTGTGCCAAAATCGCATTCACATCAACAACGTTAGTGGTTTTACGAAAGGAATCGAAAAGGTCGTATGTGACGTCATTTCTGGTCAATAACACGACGTGCCGGTGTCGCCTTTGGACCCAATGTGTTTAAACGCAGAAATGATGATTTGTTCGACCCCTTGATTCATGAGGCTTAACCCTGAAACTTGTTTGGCTTTTGTTTCATTTCAAAAGGAAATATCGTCCTAACAGTAGGGCTATGGAGAAATTTCAACTTCATGGTTATGTTTACAATTGTCTTCGTATTGGGAATACAAGAAAACCTTCAAAAATGATGTTTGATTAAAGGTAAATTGTTAAGGTAACAAAATAATTATATTTAAGTCCGGGTCTGTGCACTTATAAAACGATGGAAACGATTTAAGATAAATAACTTTTTACGCGATTGACCCTTGAGTTCGATCAAGGGACGGTCACTCTACGACTTTTCATATCGTCGATGTTGTTCTAAATCTCGTAACTGCAGCTTGATCAAATCTGTAGTTGCGGGGTTTTGGAATAGCAATGACGATATAATACAATATAATATAATATAATATAATATAATATAATATAATATAATATAATATCAATGTTTATCTTATAAACTTTAAATCAAAAGTCAAAGCCGAACTAGGCTATTATAAAGTGAAAAATCGTCTCATAAAAAACGGGTCCAAAACAAAATCATTAACAATTATATTACTTCGAATTAAAAAAATAAAACACGTAAGATAATTTAAAAATTTGGGTCAAACAAATCCCTTATGATTTGCTATAAATATATATTATAATAATCTGTTGTGATGTGAGGGAAAACGAGAGCGATGGTTTTATCGCTATCTTTTTTCACCACAAAATCCAAATTACTTCATAATGAGATTCTTTTATAATACTGCAAATGCTGTTAAAACAAAATGTATACATTATATTCGATCTACCTTTACTGCACACTTTGTCTTTAAAAATATTTAAAAAAAAAATCTGTGCTTATGGATAATTATATTTTAACGATATGCCAAAGCACCAGAAACACCAATAAATCGTTATTTCCGCGCATTTAAATATATAATATAGTAGTAAAAATATTTTCATCTATTTGCCATTGTTGCATGTATTTGCATATGTAATTGTATAATTTACTATGTAATGATGATGAACATTATTGTTCAAGTCATTTATCTGAATAAACTATATGTTATGTTATGTTATGTTATGTTATATTTGCATTTTAGTTCTGTTTTTAATTATTGCGTTTTTAAAGTCGCTCAGTATATACGAGGGATGATCCAGAAGTTCGTAAAATGGGCTAATAACTTTCGCATTTCTGGCATGTTCAGTATATAATTTGGTGAATGTGCAGTTTAGTAACTGCAGTTCATGAATAGTATTATTTTTGCAGAATTTTCTTTAGCGGCCTACGAATGCGTTACCATGTAACACATGTATGCTTAGGCGGGGGAGCGTGAAAAATATTGAAAATCTGTTAAATAAATCAAGTTTTCTGTAAGTTTTCTGAAACTGTAAATGAAAATCCTTGGTAAGATTAAATAAGACGTTAATAGAAAATTATTGGTTATTTTTTAAAGCTTGTTGGGAGACTTTAACGGACACAGAATATTTTAATAACACAGACTATTCGAGAAAAAAATGACAAGACGTCAAAAACAAAATATGGATGCCGTTTATTTTTCAATTTTTTCTCGTGATATATGTTATTCACCAACCCAAACATTTCAAATGTTTTAGAAAAATGATAAAAATGTGCAGAAGAGAATTTTTTGAAAAGCTTTTCTGGATATTAAAAGAGGACTAGGCTTCGTAGAAGGATTTAGAATGGTGTAAGTGAGTTTGAACGAACGAACTTATCCCAAACGATTCTCATTTTTTTCCAATATAAAGGCCCTGTATCTGGATCTCAACTTTAATAGAAATACCATACATATAAAAAATGTACTGATTTTGTTCCAAATGTTATGTGGATAATTTCTGTAAGTTGGTTTATCAGGCTAAGAAAAGAATAAGAGTTAGCAGAGGCTATGTAGAAGAGTGTTTATAATGACGTCGCATTTGACGTTCTTGCTCCCCCGCCTACATGCAGGGTCTCTGTCTTGATTTATACCCTTTACAGCCGCTATTGAATGTAAGCATATAAAATTTTGCATGTTTATCACACAGATGATGTATTGAAAGACTGTACAATTTTTATTTGATAGTAAGCTTTTCTGTAGATTTATAACCTCATTATACGAACTTTTGGATCAACCCTCGTATGTTATTCATTGTTTCTCATAGCCATGACATTAAATTGTTAAACATTTCTCAGTAAATTAACGATAGATATACATAAAGACCGACCCACCTGTTCCTAGTCATAAAATGCTTTCATTACTTTAGACATTATCTTATTCAGCTATTGGTGTTTTGGAAGCTACCGAGTAGTTGGTCAATTAATGTTTCTTTTTACTGGTGTTGATAGATTGACAGGTCAAGTCAAAAGATCCACAGGTGGGCCTCGATTGGTATTTTCCAAGTAGTGATCGTTTGTATTTCCCTCGGTCTTTTATCTTTTTACGTATATCTTTTAATTTCTATTTTAACCATGTTTTTCCATTTATTTTTGTTAATGATAAATCATCATGGAATCTATGTATGTATCTATCTATATAAATTTATCTGTTTTGTTTGAAAAAAAAATCTAACGGAGTTGGGGGAATTGATAATTGTCGAGGCTCTGCCAATTATCAAATCCTACAACCGAGTTAGATATTTTTCACAATAACACGATACACTGGGTACAAATCAAATTTATCATATAATCTCTTCTTGCCTTTCTTTCTTGCAGAAATGCAAGTGTCTAAACATAACCGCATTATGTCATTATTCTAATATCTATGTTATATCATGAAAAATACCATATGAGATGTTATCACACGGATATTTGTTAGTTATAAGATAAATTCGATTATGAAGAATAGCTATGAATTAGCTGCCAAACGAGGGTCATTGAACTTCGGACCATTCACCATTCTTATGCCTAATACTGAAGGCCTTTAGAAATATGTGTTCAAAAACATGTTTTGAAAAGGGGCCTTAGCGTGTGATATATTTACGTTTTTGTCTGTTTGTCCATCCAAAACCATATTCAACAACAAAAATAAAGCATCGCTGAAAATTTAGGCTATAACTTTTTTCAATAACCTAAAGTTTTGAATAAGGATTTTACCAAAATAAATATTATCTCATCATTGATTTGTGACAAAAAGGATTGAACCGTTTACATACGCATTGAAGAGGGACAAATGCACAGAGACTGCAATCCTAAAAATCAAAATTTCGAAATCAGAGACAATTCTCATTATTTATTTCAAGTCAATTAGCGCGTGAGTTCAAATGCTGTATTGTTCTCACGGAACGTCTGACACGTGGATTTCGGAATCTTAAAAACTGTCGCGCCCAACAAGGTTATCTATTCGCTAAGCATGCTGCCTCCGTCCCGCTTAAAACCCACGGATGTTCGTACTCCTTTATGAACTCTCGTTGCGAACTCTTTTCTGATAGACTCAATCCGAGATAAGTCTGGTTATTGAAAGAGATTACCTTAGCATATCATTAAGATGCTGTGCTCGAATAAAATCCATAATGACATGAGATAAATGGACCGTATCATTGAAATTGCTTACATGGGGGCCCTATGGCTGATGCTACCGAAGGGTTTGATATTCGGTTTGATACCTTTGTGGTCTACTGTCATCACTAGTTGACAAAGCAAAAGCAAGTGTTCTAGATTCCAATTACGTCAGTGAATCCGTTCAATACGACCATGGTGCGATAATTTACCCAAATTCAATGTTACGCAAAACGTCAAACTCGATAACATGTCTTATTCTGGTAAATGTCTACACAGATTTCGTTACCATCTTCAAATGCTGTTTTACCTGACCTTTCTTTAATTTTGTACGATGCATTCGATCTGTAACACGAGCAGAAAACGTGTTAATCTGTCCTGTGTTCAGGATGTAAAAGCATTTCGCGAGCGCTTTGAGATGATACCCAGCTTTGCACGTGCACATACGTGCAAAGCGAGGTATCATTTCTATAGCGCTTTGCTAACGTTTTCATCTTGAACGCAGGGCATATTCCAGATTCTTTGCTCAAATGAGTATCAGTTCATGTTAAATTTTACCATATTGTTTACTTAGTAGGCGGCCGATATAATTCAATGACATGCCAGCAAACCGATTGGTTTCAGGACAGATTCATTTGTAAGTAAAAGGCGATGCGTTATCTTTGGTGTTCAGTATATTTCGCTGTAATCCCTAATCCAAACGGATGAAACTTTAAATATGAAAATCTTTGGATCATTTCAACGATATGTGTCCTTCTAAGTCTATTTCTTAGTTTGTGACTGTGACATTAAAAAGGGGACCTTTTTGTTTGAATCAGTTTCTTCTATAATTATATTGTTTTCCTAAAACCAAAGTCAAAATTTAATGAAATACCATATACAGGAAATATATCTAGTTTTAAATTACAAATTAAAGACGATTGGCAAAACATCAATAATAAAAAAAATAAAGATAAAGAATAATGGAATATTATCATCAAGAAATTGATAAGGAAAAAAAGCCTTTTTTAAAGTATTTTCCCTTAAATGCTATTTCCCTTGGCTATCCTTGCATCTTGAATTAAGTATTAAGGAATTCTTTTAATGATTTTTGGTGGATTATAGAAAAATACCGGTAGGTTATCATTGACAATCTCACCGCCAAACCCGTGAAATTACCAAAAAATATATTCCCTGCTTTCGTTTGTTTCACCGTTTTTTATGTCATCTAAGCCGGACCAAATAAATAAATGACGTCATGTCGTTGAGTAGTAATCTCGCGCTAGACGTGCTGTTAAATTTTATTAATTTATTTTTCTTCAAAAATTCTCAGTTTTTCTTCTTTTAGTATTAAAAAATCGAATAATCGTGTATTTTTTGTGAAAAAAAAACCAAACGATTTTTGTTTCATTTTGTTAACAGCTTAAGCGACTATTTCTCTCGTGACACAGCCACGAGAGAAAATACAGTTTTTGTTGTTCACTCAATGAAAGATGAAACGATCATTCACTGACATCTATGTCAAATTTCAGGGACTGTTTAAGGTCAAATATTACGACAGTATTACTCATAATCGGTCATTCATATCTGTTTTTGTCCTTGTTCGGGTATTTATCTGTCTGTCTATATGTCCGTATGTCCATGAAAGGTTCAACAAAAGTTCAAAATATACACGGATATGTTATAGATATTGTAATACACGTGTATCGAGGGATCAATGCAACACTATTTTAAGTGCCCATAAATACATAGACACTTACAATAGTGTCGCGCTAACCCCTTGATATGCCTATTAAACCATATTTTCGTGATCTATTTGAATGTCTATGTTTCAAGTATATTTCAACGATTCGCTACATTTCAATTTTATCATTTATCATTTTATAAACGATTTATTCGTTTGTTCGTTTGAGTTTTAAAGAGTTCATACGTTTTTGATGTTATGGTTCTACTTGTGTCGTTACCCCGAGATTTCACGATTGGCGATAATTTCGTAAATTATTGCTAATTTTGTGACCCGTCACGCGAAAGGGACCATCTGGGAAGCGGATTGCGCAGTCTGACTAGGGTCGAAACTTTTTTAAATGTGCTTATTTTCTACATCTAGAATGATCAATCTAACTTCCAGTCAAATAATTTTTGAAATGCGACCTCTGGTTGACCTCTGCTTGACCCAATCTATTTTGCTTATACTAATTTAATAGAGTTTGCAGATGTTCCCTTTTCGAGTGCCGGGTGACAAATATAAGACATGACGCTGCAAGTAGTAACTTGTAAAGTTATCGCAGAAATTCTAGTATTTGATCTCTTTTTTCGAGCCCGCAATTATCTTCACCTTCTATATAGCTAGTAATGACATTTAACCTCTAGTACTTAATCATGTCCTTAGGATTTTTACCCGCATACCAAAGAATTCGCGCAAATATTGCCCTGAGTTAAGGATGCTGAAACACGTAATGTATTTGCAAATCTGGGTACCATTTGAGCCTGCGCTTGACAATACCAACAATTTCACATCTGCCCGAGGTACAAATGTTGCATAGCATTGACAACGACACAATTCAATAATAATATATGCTTATCTATCATATAGTGCATATATAGTGAAGATTCTGATCAGACTCTGCGGATGCACAGGCTCATTTGTTAAAAAGTTTGACGAACGTATTCGGCCTCCTTCCTTTCTGGAAACATAGAATTTATGCGCAAAGGAATATTTTGGGTGTAGGACAAAAGCCCCTTGGACAAAGGTCCCCTAGGACAAAGCCCAACAGACAAAAGTCCCGTGGGACAGAACTTATATATGTTTTCAAATATTATGGATTTAATCCTTAAAATGACACATCTATAGTTAAGAACATCGTGAAATTGACAAGATGAATGAGATTGGAATGAAATTGAATGATTGAGAGTAAGCAAAGACAAAAAATAAATAAATAAAATAAAATAAAATGAAAAAAAAAATGGAAAGTATGAGAAGAGTTTAGTCTCAATTTTTAACGTTACATATTTCATTCTAAAAATAGCATCGCATTCCGAGGACAGAAATCTGTACTAGAGAAGAGTTATGATCCCGCTTAAGAATTTGATTTCATACCCTGATTATCCTACAGTTTGTAGCATCGTGAAATTGGCATTCATCTCGATCAAAACAGAGCTTGTGCTAGCATTTTAAATTAGGGAGTCATTGACCCCTTGACCAAAAAATTCTGGGGTCAAAACTGGTTTTGAAGGGGTCAAAAAAGAGCAAAACACCAAAACTTATCAGTCTCTATAGTAATCTATTAACTGAAAAAACATAAAGAATAAAGTGTAGACACACTTTATTTTTTATCTTGTATCAATCTATAGATCTTTTGTAATAGTATGAAGAAAACAATTGATCGATATAATCTTTTATATTAACGATTGCACCACTGGAAATTCATAAGGTCAAAATGAACCCTGCAGGAAATTTTTGAGGGTCAAAATGGGATTTTTGGGAGTCAAAACCCCGGTTTAAGGGTCAAACACGAGCCCTGCAAAATCATTCTAGATTACTCACTAACGCTTGAAAATCGTGCAGTACGATCAGCAATTCGTTTAAATCAACCAAATCGTTGAATAATTATCAAATTCGGGTTTCGAAGCGTCCGATTAGTGCGAGCAGATACACAAACAGAATAACCTTGATTTTTTAAAGGGAGGTAATAAATAGAGGATAATCGTTTGTTTCGGTGTAAGATCGATTTATATTTAAATGAGTGAACAACAAAAGCTATATTTTCACGAGTGGCAGAGCAATGAGTGAAAATATAGCTTTTTTGTTCACGAAATGAAATATCAACCAATCTTACTCGAAATACAAACGATTATTCTATTTCTTTTATGCAAAAAAGAGACAAAATGTGAAATTTCTAAGACATATTTCCGTAAAGCACGTCATTTTGCACGTGATTTCTATGCAATGTTCATTGTGACGTCACTTATTTCGCACCGCATATATAACGTCAGATAGGGTGAAATGCATAAAAGCAGGTCATAGGTTTTTGATAATTTTACAGCTTTTGCGGTGAGATTATTAAATGATAATCTACTGTTATTTCTCGATAAACCACACATAAGCATTAAAGAAATTATCGTTAATTTCATACCTCCCCTTAATTTTATTCAAAAGATCGCTCCTCCAGTCATTAAATAGCATCCCGTTTCAAACCAGAATCATTTACCTTGTCAATTTCACGATGTTATCTGAACCCTTTCCTGTTTTACAAAATTTTTGACCTGTCCAAATTCAAAGGTTTTGCAGACGAAAATTTAAAGTGGGTTTAATTTGAAAAATAACAATTCAGTAGGGTAGAAAATAGTGTGGAAAAAGAAGAAATTGCTTGTCAGGAGCAATTTCTTCTTTTTTTTCATAATGTTTTCTCAATCATAAAATCACAGGCACGTAAAAAGCAGGGATTAAACAGGAAAGGGTTAAAAGACCATCCTATATCAATGTTGTATTGATTTCCAATTTCTTCAATTGTCTTCTAATTTTTTCCAAATAGTTTTAGGCCATCCTTTTGCTTGACAGAAAAGGTTTTAACTTACTTTATCCATATTAAATCTCTGGTGGATGGGTACTTTGTTCAGCCAATAGCAACTCTTGCGTAACTTCTTTTTCTTCGCAGCCTCCATCGATCCACACAATGCAAGAAATATAATCATTGAAAACACTACTTTCATTGTCCGAACCATTTTTTAATTAACTGGTTTTAAGATCCGTTATAAATCCGTAAAATGATATGTAGAAATTTCAACTAATTATGTTATTATGCTGATTTTATTATTATATCTAGAATCATTGAACTAGTTATCCTTAAATTCACCTTTATTTTCTTTCGCTAAAATATGGTTTGTAATAGATATTTCTTATTTTATTTAACTAGTGATTATTACGACACTGCACTCGTAGTACCTTGACATTTGTAGTAGAGTTTTCACTTTTTGTTAAACTGAATCGCCTGATCACGTGACGTCAAATCTCGCGTGATGTTACGGAGCTTGAATCATAGCTTATCAACCATTATCAGCCTACCTGTTCTTATTAAAATGATTTGTGTTTCTTTTGTATAATGTAATTCTAAGAATCTAGGGCCTTTACGCTTTTTATGATATCAACTCCATGACTGCTAACCTTAATCATTTCTATAACTAAGGGACTTAAAAACAAAAGCCTAAATTTTGATATAACTTTATATTATTTCGAGGGCTTGTGAACTCATTTTTTTTTTTGCCACCTTCTCTTCATTAATATCAATTTTTTCTTATTCCATTTTTTAAATCTTTTTATTAAAATTATACTATATGTCAATATTTTTGAGGGTTTGTTGTTCTTGATGATGTTGTTTTAACATCAGTTTGAACACCACGAATACCTGAATTAATCTTTTTTGATAAACGTTAAAGAATCTGCCCTGAGTCAGGATAGCAAAACGTTGCAAACTGTTTGCAAATTATACCCCGCCTTCAACAAAGTACACGTGCAAAGCGGGGTGAAATTCATTTTGCCACGTTTTATTACCGTGGACGAAGGGCACGGCTTAAAACAAATTATGAATAAAGGTTGACTCATATGATCTTAACCTTATTATTATCATTAACCAAATCAATATATGTGTATGTGTGTATATGTGTAAGTATGTATGTATGAACGTATGGACGTACGTACGTACGTACGTACGTATGTATGTATGTATGTATGTATGTATGTATGTATGTATGTATGTATGTATGTATGTATGTATGTATGTATGTATGTATGTATGTATGTATGTATGTATGTATGTATGTATGTATGTATGTAAATGTATATATGTTGCCAAAATGAAAATTATAATTATTATACAAGGGGATGTTGCTGTTCTTCTCGCGTAATTGCAAGTAATTTCATTTTTTTCCATTTTATATTCAGGCCGAGTTGAAATAAAAGAATAAAAAATATGATTTGAAATTGATTTCCTGACTATCCATATGTCTGTCTTGCTTTTCATTTCGAACAAGACAGCTTGTTATGGACTGGCAGGAAATGAGGATCCCTTGGTTTGCTAATTTAATTTTTGTATCCATGTTTTCTTTATTGTCAATATTAATGTTCGCTATATTGTATTTTATGTATGTTTTTGACCTCATGGGTCTTATGACCTTCTGGTTGTGATTTAAAATAAAACATGTATATTCTTTAATAAGAAAGCCCCTTGGTGACATGTTTTGTTGCGAAAAAATTAACGATCGTGCATGCATAGTTTGTAGTTGTGTTGAAAGAAGGTATGGCTTCTTGTTTAATATGCGTATTTACTCACTTTATTAAGATTAACTTTCCAAAAATCATTCCACAAAAAAAAAAAAAAGAAAATCCGTAAAATAAGTATATGAAAAAGAGATAGGTCCTAGCACATGTCAACCAGTTTGTTTGTTTGAATGGGGTTTTACGCCACTTTCAACAATCTCTCAGTTATATCGTAGCGACTTGAACACCTATCAATGGATTCCTTGTATTTCTTTAACCAGTTCTACCTTTGCATCCTTTCCTATCCTCCAGCTGCTATCTCACATGTGTCTACGATTATCAACCCATTGATGAAAGGTAAATAGTCGGAAAGAATGAGTGCCACCACGTCAACCAGACGTAGCATTTCTAAACCTCTTTCGCATAGAGATATAGAGGATAATCGTTTGTTTCAGTGTAAGATCGATTTATATTTCATTGAGTGAACAATAAAAGCTATATTTACACGAGTGGCAGAGCCACGAGTGAAGAAGCTTTTGTTGTTCACGAAATGAAATATTAATCGATCTTACACGAAAAACAAACGATTATTCTATTTCTTTAATGCAAAAATGAGACAAAATGTGAAATTTCTATGACATATTTTCGTGAAGCGCGTCATTTTGCGCGCGATTACTATGCAACGTTCATTGTGACGTCTCTTATTTCGCTCTGAATAGATGACGTCAGATAGGATGAAATGCACCAAAGCAGGGTATAATTTTTTGATAATTTCACTGTTTTTGCGGTGAGATTATCAAGTGACAATCTACCGTTATTTCTCGATAAACCACCGAAAAGCATTAAAGAAATACCTTTCATCATGCGCTTATTTCAGAAAATAATTGCTTAGCCCTTGATTGCTCACCAGATAAAGGACTCTGTAAGAAGAAAGATTGATTATTCTAGATTCAGAAAATTAGCAAACTGAGTAAGGTTTCGACCCAGGCCCGCCTGCTCAGTCCTCGCACTGGTACCAGGGTTGACACTAAACGCACCTCCAGCTGGTCCCCTTTTCGCGTGACCGGTTATATTATTTTCCTTTGTTGTACATGTATTTATGAAAGTTTTCCTATTCTAGACCAAAGTCGGATATTGTTCCACAATCGAGTTAAGCAGTGGAAACAAAAACTTAAAACCGGTCAAAACGACTTGTTTCAGACTCTTCAAAACAATGTACATGTATGCAGAGGACCGCTATACGTTAACTCTACGCAATTTTAGTAGTTTCTTTTGAAGTTCGGCTTTATGTCTTCGGCAATATATTGTTATTATTATCTTTATAACTATTATTGTTATTATTCATTATTATTATCATTATAATTATTATTATTATTTTTATTTTTATTATTATTATTATTATTATTATTATTATTATTATTATTATTATTATTATTATTATTATTATTATTATTATTATTATTATTATTATTATTATTATTATCATCATTATTATTATTTTTACTATTATTATTATTATTATTATTATTATTATTATTATTATTATTATTATTATTATTATTATTATTATTATTATTATTATTATTATTATTATTATTATTATCATCATTATTATTATTATTATTATCATTATTATTATTATTATTATCATCATCATCATCATTATTATTATTATTATTATTATTATTATTATTATTATCATTATCATTATCATTATTTTTACTATTATTTTTTTTATAGGTAGTAGTGGTAGTGATAGTAGAAGCAGTAGTAGTAGCAGCAGCAGCAGTAGAAGAAGTAAAGCCTGTATTTAATAAACGGCATTTTCCGACGAATTTGAATATGTCTGCTATTACAGATTAGTTCAATGTCCATAAAATTCATGATGTTGTGGTAACGACCTTGTGTTTTTTCAGTGTACGTTCCGGATGTGACTGACCAGTCATATTTGAAGTTCTTGACACCTTGTCCAAAGACATATCCAACGAGCAGCGTAACAGCAGGGATTCTAGCCCGAGGCTAAGTGTCCATAAGCCCTGTCACTAATCTAGCTTGGCAGGCCATCGTCTCAATGGCTAAATTGTGACCCGTCACGCCAAAAGGGACCATCTGGAAACTCCGTAAATAATATTTGAAAGGGTTGATTTTAGAACAGGACAACTAGAGGTTGCATTTCAACAATTCTTTCACTGGAAGATAGATTGAACATTCTAGATCCAGAAATCAGCAAAGTGCGAAAAGTTTCGACCCTAGTCAGTCTGCGCAATCCGCGCAGTCTGACTAGATCGACACTTTACGCGATACCCATATGGTCCCTTTTCGCGTGACGGGTCACAATTATTAAACATCATCCCTGCGTTCAAGATGAAAACGTTCGTGAAACGTTTGAGATATGTTATACCGCTTTGCACGTGTTTCCTCGTGCACAGCTGGATACATCTTCTAAACGTTCTCAAACGATTTTGCATTCTGAACCTAAAACAGGGGATAATTTTGCCAATCAATAATAATAAAAAAAAACATTATGATTATGAGGCCTTTTTGTATGCTTCTGCACAAAGAAATTCCAAATTTAACCAAATGTTTGCATTTCATGATTTTAGTTTCATGTCATCAATTGTAAGAATGGGGAGATTTTTTTTAATATTTTTCGAGGTTAGAGCCAGTAAAACGAGAAACATGATAAAGTTATGTATGAATTAGCTATTCGTATTCATACAGTGAGGTTCAGTGGCGGATCCTGAGGGGGGTTCTGGTGGTTCGAACGAACCCCACTCCGGAGCTCAATTAATTATCATGTTATTTACGAAATATTCCTGTCGGAAACAAAGCTATGGTAGACAGCATAGACTAAGCTCAGTCTGCACAGTTGTGCAGTCAGATCTTAGCATATACTATCTGTCTTCTACTTGGTTTTTTTTGGTAAAAATCCTGGAGCAGTCTTTTTGTTATGTAAAAAAATGAAATTTGTTTAAAAATATTTAAATACAGCAGAATAAGGGTTAAAATTGTGTAAGACTAGGGAAACGAACCCCCTATATGTTTGTTCGAACCCCCTTTTATAGAAATTCTGTGGATCCGCTACTGAGGTAGTGCTCTTTCAATGATACCTTACTGTATGAAAAAGAAAAAAATAAGCATAACTTTTAGGCAACAGTAAATTTTAAATGTCCCCGTTGTTTGTTTTCTCACACTAATATATAATTTTGTTTAATAAACATCGGCATCATTTAGTACGTGTGAAAGAAAACAATAATGTTAATCTCAACTAACTCCGACTGGAAAAAGCATGTATTTTCTTTGACAAGGGTAATGATTTCAAGAAGTAAAAATTATTGTATCGAAAAAATGTGACACGTTGGTCAATAAGGGCCCATCTTCGAAGTGCGTATACTGTCGACCCTAGTCAGACTGCGCGGACTGTGCAGAATGACTGACTATATATTAGAACAGTGATTATTCTAAATACGATCAAGTAAAAGAGTTTTTAAAATGCGATATCCAGTTGACCTCTACTGGAACGGATACCTTTTCTTTGATATCTATTTACGAAGTTTTAAGATTGTCTTTTTTGCGTGACGTAACACATGCCGATATATTAAATACATGAAAAACATAAATCGAAAAACTAAGTTACTCAGACAAACAATTCAATCCCACCACTGGGTTGACAATCTTAGACCTATGTTGGATAGGATCTGGATAGCTTGGAAAGATTCATTGGTAGAACTTGTGCGATGAATAGGAATCTCCTAGTAATCACTAGGTGCTCCAGTCTTCTCGATATAACTGAAAGATTGTTGAAAGCGATTGTTGATTTGTTCGTTTTATGTTATTAATTGATTATAAGGTATGAACGAGAATATAATTTGGTTACCTGCCATGCGTTCAGGATGACAAAACGGTGCAACTGTTTGCAAATTATACCCCAATCTGCATGTGCAGATGCGAGCAAAGCGGGATATAATTTGCCAACAATTTGTACCGTTTTGTCATCCTGAACACAAAGCAGGATTTTTTAAATAAAAAATCTAATCATACGCGTATTCATATAGTATGTCAATGTTTTTCGTGTATTCATACAGAGTGTCAATTTTTTCGGTTCATACCTCAATGAAAACAGGATAACTCTCATCTCTTGAACGATTCCAAAAATCGCTCAACGAATGATGGGTGTCTCTTAACAAAATAAAAGAATACTTTTATAGCGTAGAAAATGTTTTATTGAATTATAACAGAGAAAAATTTGAAACAGAATGTAAATTGTAGAATCAATGAATAAATAAAATTTACTCAAAGGTGTATTAAAATACTCTTTTAGAAAATAGAAAAAACACATGTAGATAGTCTGTTACAATTGTTATCATTTGCCCCGAAAGATGTTCAATATGAAAAGTGTCGCAAACGGACAAAGTCTCGAAAAGTTTTTTTTTTTTTTCATAATTTATAAACGGAAATGAAGGGAATAGTTCTGTTAGTGATAGGTTTAAATCTAAAAATATTATCACACTTATTTTTACTTTCCTAACCCAATGAAATAAAGGAAATCAAATCTGAAATGAAGTCTAAACAAAGTGGTAAGAAAGTGCGTTATGCTAGGTTCCCACTGCCGACCTGATCAACTCGATCGCCTGAATTTCCTTATTAAATTAGATCTCTCGATCGAACCCGATCCCTACACGAGTATTCACGACTTTTTCGCTACTCAATATATCTGGCCTCGGGCGGGTATTGCTGTCCGCTTTATCAGAGTACCTTCCAGACAGCGGGCTACCAGCTCTAGACTGATCCCATTATAGACTATCAAAAAAGCCTAGAATAGGCTATTCTGATATTTGACAGTGAGACCAGTCTATGCCCGACCCGAAAGCGGGCCAGAAATAAGTTGGCAACGTGATCGCTACCCGATCTTTTCCGACGACCATCCTTCCGCTAGGTCATCCCGACCTGTACTCGAGTTTTACACGATCGCTTCCCTACCAACTCAATCTCTACTCAACTGCTTCCAGACCTTCCCCTATATCGTGCCCGAGAAAAAGTCGAGTGCGTTCGTGTATCGGCTCGAGTTGATCGGGACGAGGTTGGGAATAACTCGAGTACTGGTCAAGAATGATCGTGTACCCGTGTATGGTCGGGTAAAATACAAATATATCAACCCGGTCGCACTTAATCCTCTTCTCGATTGATTCACGACCAACTCGAATTTGCACCTGATCTCGATTAAAATATCTATTGACGGTAGACGAGTCAAACTATGTCAAAAATAATCCGGTAGGAAGCCAGAACGATGCCGACCACACTCGATCGCTCCGACCTTCCCCGATCATTCATGCCGACCGAGCATTAGATAAAGGATTATCGATGTATTTTCCAATCTACCCGACCGAGGCTTTCTGATATGCAGTAAATCAGGTACGCCGTCCACTTCTATTCAACGACTAATCGCCGAATAGGCAAAATATGTAGAGGTTGGGTGCTTTAAGCGTCTAAGAAGTTTTTTGAACGAATAAAAATCTGGGTTTCTCAATCCGAGTTTTAAAGCACACGTATTCATTTCCTAAAACTTAAATCATCATTGCAAAATACAGAAAAAACACCAGTCTTAATTTACTGACAATAATTGAATACTCTAAACAAGTACGGGAAGTGGCCTTATACAGGTTTTAAATGGCTCTGCAGTCATTTTATTATTTATTTTACTGGACCATAAAATTTGTACATTTTGTACATATAGATTTTGGAAAAAATGTACTAACTTGAAATACTCACACGCACGCGAACAAAACATGCATTTGCACGAAGAAATAGGTAGCAGACTGATAAGCGTCATTAGTCATTCAAGTTGCATTCAGCACTCGTCACATCGTTACACAAACTCTCATAAGGCTTACAAGTCAAAAGTTCTGTTTATGAATAACGTGACGTTATTGACAGATTCTTTGCGTCGCCTTCTGGCATTCGGCAGGAGATATTTCCCATTATATCAAAATTCATTCGCTCGAAAGAATTGAAATGTCATCATACAATAGACAAATGGTTGTTTTGCTGCGAAGATCTTATTACTTCAGTTTAAATAAGTTGGGGTATGAAATCTCAATCACAGTGTCAAGAAATTTTCTGTAAAAGTCGGAGCCAATATTAATCAAGATATCGTTACTTTGTTTGTTTGAATGGATTTACGCCGCTTTCAACAACATCGCGGCGGCCGGAGCACCTAACAATGGATTCCTGGTATTTCTTTCACCTGCACTACCATTACACCCTTTCCTAGCCTCCGGCTGCTATCTCACATAGGTTTACGATTATCTAACCATTGGTGAGAGACAAACACCGGAAAGGATATTTTACCGCCACCGGGGATCGAACCAACGACTTCCAGATGGAAGCCTTATTCCTAACCAACTGCGCTATGGTGGCGGCTAGATATCATTACTACAGCTAGAACTGTAATGAGTACTCGAGTACCCGGGTATCGGGTAGGGTAACCGTCCTACCTGAGTCCTGAATCATTACCCGTTACTAGAGCTGTAATGAGTACCCGAGTATCGGTTAGGGTATCGGTCCTACCCCGAGTCATTGATAATTATCCGTTACCCGGCTATCGTATAAGCATTTTGTAACTTTGGGTATCACCTTCAGAAAAGAATAGAAGACTGATTTCCAGGGTTGTCCGAAAGACTTACATAAGATATTTTTGAGAGTCCTGGCTTCTTATTTGCGAGCCTAAGACTCGCAACACCTGGGTCCCATAACACCAAGTCGGAATTTGAATGTTGGAACCTCATTTATAAAAAATCCTTGATACGACTTTGTATTTTGTTGATAAGATGAACATATGTTCAGTAATTATCGGGTACACGAGTACCTAAGGGTAACTGGACTTCGGGTACTCGAATACAAAATTTTAATCGTCCTAGCTCTAACCAAAGCTTGAATATTAGATACCATATCTTAATCACCGAGTCACGAAAATGGTCCTCAAAATCGCTTGAGAATGTCGGAGATCACGATATCACTTCCGGTTTGAATAAAAGATTCGATTGGTTAATTGATGTTAAGTCTTCATTCGGAACACCACTCGGCCAATCTCACGATCAACCTCGGATGTACATAGACGGACTATTTTTAAGAAATACGAGAAAGTCTTGGAAAAACTCGATGACGTCAGTTAAAATGGCGTTAGCCCACGAAACTGTGAGTGAAAAAAATCGACGTCGCCAACGCTACTCGTTTAAGTCACTAACGTAAAACGATCATATCTTAATATAAATATCTTTAGATTCTTTAAAAACGGCTGAAAAAATCTAAATTTTTGAGAATAATTCGTCATTCTCAAAAATTAAGATTTTTCAGCCGTTATTTACTGTAATAGATATAAATCAACAGTGCTAGTTTTTCTTACATTTTTTCCGCCTAAAAAAATGCACGATTTTGTTACATACCCATCCGCCTTACATACATCCGAGGTCTGTTGCAGTTTACGGAAATGGCCGAGTGATGTTCCGAATGGGTAAGTCATATAACGACGATCCATCAAATCGCCATCAAATCACAAAAAGGATGTAAGTGCCTTTACCTTGCATAGGCACTCGCTACATTTTTGGCTTTGGATGCTGAGATCATTCTACTTGGATCTTGAATTTAATTAGACAACAAATAAATAAATAATCAACCAAACATACAAACAAAACAAGATGAAAACAAAAAAAGGTAATTATTCCATACACAGAAAATACCATCCAACCCCCAATATTAATCCTTTGTTTCAGATTGATTTGATTAAAGAAAGTATCCAGGGTTATGATGTAAAATTGCGGACGAAAGTTGATGCTTATATTCTGCTACTGTGTCGCGTGATAACTGAGTCCAGATCGCCCAAACCGTAGACTTGGAAGAGACATGGTCTCTTTAACCTGTCTGTCTTTCATGTCGGAGAGTAAGGCTCGAACCCGGGTCAAAATGTCCTCCATATTTCTTCTCTTTGCTGAAATTAAAAAACGAAAATAAAAAACACACATGGAATGAAAAAAATGGTTTCCTGTTCATAAATTTTATCCGAAATTGTACTACCTTAGCTTCAACAATAAATACTTTTCTTTTAAAAAGTTATTAAAGGTGGTTTACATATAATAAGAAAAAAATGACCACTTGAAAAGAAAAAAGAAAAAAATGCTATTTCTGATGACATTTTCAATGTAATACTTTTCTTGGAAATCGCTTTTTGCGTCGATTAGCGTATCAGGGACTTACAAAGAGAAAGAGAGAGAGAGAAAGAGAGAGAGAGAGAGAGAGAGAGAGAGAGAGAGAGAGAGAGAGAGAGAGAGAGAGAGAGAGAGAGAGAGAGAGAGAAAGAGAGAGAGAGAGGGAGAGAAAGAGAGAGAGACAAGTAAAAGTGAGTGCTCAGAGGTTAATTTTGTCTAAACCTGTATAGGCAAAATTGACCTTCGATCACTCACTGTAAATTGCGGGTCTATTTATAGTGAGCCGCTGGTGTTAAACATTTAAAGATCGTGTAATAAATGTTTGATCCTGCTTTGAAGATGTTAACATTTTGTTTATTTCTCTCTTCGGCTCTCCGTCGGTCTTTTTTTTTCATTTCGTCGTTGTAATTCTAAAATCTCGTAACTACAGCTTGATTAAAGCTGTAGTTACGAGGTTTTCGAGTTACAACGACGATTGATACCGTGTAGTTCGTCGTTTTCCCATCCCTTATTCAATAAACCTATTTTATCTTATAACTATACAAATATCTGTGTGATAACAACCCGTATGATATTTTTTATGATATCACATAGTTATTTTTAGAACAATAATATCATACAGTTATTTTTAGAAACTTGCATTTCGGTAAGAAACATCGACGAAAACAAGACAAAAAGAGGTTATAAGATAAATATAATACATTCTTAGTGTATTGTATGAAAAAAATATCAAACTCGGTTGTGAGAATTGACAATTGTCTCGGCAGAGCCTCGACAATGATCAATTCTCCCAACCTCGTTAGATATTTTTTTTCATATAATACACTAAGTATGTATTATATATATATATCATATCATTACCTTTATGCGTTTCTTTGCTGTCTTCAAGGTCTAATTTCCCCAATCTGTCCCTGGTATATGGCGTGTCGGAGAGCAACTCTCTAAATCGTAACTTTTTTAACAATAGTTTTCGGAGATCTGGAACGAAAAGGGTTGTAAATAGTTAACTGCTGCTGGCTTTCAAAATATCGATCGTCAAATAAAATATTTCGCAAAGTCCGGAGCTGTCAAATATCTCATGTTAACCTTCGGCATTGACATATACTTTGGTTGGTGGACGAATTAAGCATCGTGACTACATTTTACTGGTATAAAAGCTTTAGTTATGGCGTCTTTACCGCCATATAAGAATAACATTCATTTCTTTAAGTATTTTCAGTTGATTATCGAGAAATAACGGTAGATTATCATATGATAAACTCACCGCCTAACCAGTGAAATGATACAAAATCAAACCCCGTTTTCTTTTTTTTTTTCTACCCATCTAAGCGGGCCCAATAAATAACGTCATCATAAAGCGTTGCAGAGCAATCGTGTTCAAAATGACGCACTTTAAGACAGTTTGTCGTAAAATGTTCACATTTTTGTCTCATTTTTAAATTAAAGAAATAGAATAATCGTATTTTTTTTACGAGTAAGATCGATTGATATTTCTTTCGGTGAACAACTTTGTGGCTTTCTTTTTTACTCGTAGTTCCGCCAGTCGTGAAAATATAGCTTTTTTGTACACTCATTGAAATATTAACCGATCTTACACTGAAACAATCGTTTATCCTCTATTATCAAAACAATATATTTGAGTATATAAAACGAATTTTCAAAAGTAGAACATAATCCAATTATCTATGTAACACTTAATGGAAGCACTCTATTTTAGGTAAAACATTTTTCAAAGGCCGAATAAAGATGTCATATTTTCAGTTTATTTCATATTTTTTGTATTTTTGAAAGTTATTAGATGTCCGTTTTAATAAAAACTCGAAACAATGGGCGTCCGGACTTAAAATTGTCTTATTTCAATAACTTCGAAACAAGGTTGTTATTTTCAAAGATATCCTAACTATATGTGGAAAGGCAATGGGGAAAAGAAGGGCATTGACCACAAATTTTCATTTCAAAACTCTAAATAACATACATAGCATTTTGATTTCAAATGTAAAATATAACAAGAGGGCCATTGGCCCTTAAACGCTCACCTGATGCATGGCTTAACAAAAGTCAAAGATATCAAGAAGTTTAATTTTAATAAATTTTACCCCTTGACCTCATTTTGGACCCAACTTGACCCAATTTCAAACTTAACCTAGGTTTCATTCAAATATTCTGACGAAGTTTTAAGATATTTGAGTAAACAAGGTTTTCCTAAGATTTGTCCCCTTGACCCCATTTTTGACCCCACTTGACCCAATTTCAAACTTGGCTGAGATTCGATGGAGACAAACATTGTGAATAAGTTTCAAGACATTTGGGCCAAAAATGTGGTTTCTAGAGTGCACACAAGGGTTTTCTAAGATTTGACCCCTTGACCCCAATTTTGACCCCACTTGACCCATTTTCAATCTTCATCGAGATTTGGTGGAGACAAACATTCTGACAAAGTTTCAAGACAATTGGACCAAAAATGTGGTTTCAAGAGTGCACTCAAGGTTTTTCTAAGATTTGACCTCTTGACCCAATTTTTGACCCCACTTGACCCAATTCCAAACTTGATCAAGATTTGATGGAGACAAACATTCTGACCAAGTTTAAAGACATTTGGGCCAAAAGTGTGGCCTCTAGAGTGCACACAAGGGTTTTCTAAGATTTGACCCCTTGACCCTATTTTTGACCCCATTTGACCCAATTTCGAACTTGACTGAGATTTGATGGAGACAAACATTCTGACCAAGTTTCAAGACATTTGGGCCAAAAATGTGGCTTCTAGAGTGCACACAAGGGTTTTCTAAGATTTGACCCCTTGACCCTAATTTTGACCCCACTTGACCCAATTTTGAACTTGACCGAGAGTTGATGGAGACGAACATAGTGACCAGGTTTCAAGACATTTGGACCAAAAATGTGGTTTCTAGAGTGCACACAAGGTTTTTCTAAGATTTGACCCCTTGACCCCATTTTTGACCCCACTTGACCCAGTTCCAAACTTGATCGAGATTTGGTGGAGACAAACATTCTGACCAAGTTTCAAGACAATTGGACCAAAAATGTGGCCTCTAGAGTGCACACAAGGTTTTTCTAAGATTTGACCCCTTGACCCCATTTTTGACCCCACTTGACCCAGTTCCGAACTTGATCGAGATTTGAGGGAGACAAACATTCTGACCAAGTTTTAAAGCATTTGGACCAAAAATGTGGCCTCTAGAGTGCACACAAGGTTTTTCTAAGATTTGACCCCTTGACCCCATTTTTGACCCCGATTGACCCAATTTCGAACTTGACCGAGAGTTGATGGAGACGAACATTGTGACCAAGTTTCAAGACATTTGGGCCAAAACTGTGGCCTCTAGAGTGCACACAAGATGTTGACGGACGACCGGACGACGGACGACGGACGCCGGACACAGCTCGATCACAATAGCTCACCTTGAGCACTTCGTGCTCAGGTGAGCTAAAAATATATACAAATAGATCGACAGAAAAATGTATATTTGGCAAAAAAAATCTAGCTGTATTATGTTAAAAACATTCATTTTTTTTCCAAAATTTCGCTTCATATCTGGCTGAATGAGGGCTGTGCTTATTTTGAACATTTACCTAAACATAGGGATGACAGACGTTCTCGACGTTGACGTTTTGTAGCCCTACAATGTATGTGTACTCAAGTTTTTCAAATCTGAGTCTTTTTTTATGAAAATGGCAATACCTTCATGATTGTTTTTGAGTATAAAGAAAAAATGTTCAAAATGTTGTTTGTGAATGATTACTTTAGTTGTGTAACTAGTTTAGATCTTTATCCTAAGACAAAATTTCGCGGACTTATCGAACAAACTTCAAAGTGGGAATAAAGTCGAGCGAACTACTTCAAGGGAAGTAACCCAAAGTATTTCTTAAATAAAATAGACTGGGTGACTTACCTGTTGGATTTTCTGGAACATCATTTGCATCTCTGTCGTACTGACCGTTTTCTAGACTGGCCAGATCTTCTATAGACATAGACTGGGATCGGATTATATAACAGGTTAAAATTGTTACAGCGATAGGAATGATGCTGGTCTGCATACTCTGGAAATAATTAGAGGATATTGAATGATTCGTCATTGAATACCGAATCTATTAAACGAGTTATCTATAAACAGATAATAACGAGGCTGTGTCGAGTTTTGATTTGTTTTAGACGACGGGTTTAATAATTTTGGTATTAAATAAGCACAAAATACATATTCTAATTATAATATGACCTGATTTTTGTGATAAAACGATCAAATTTCAGATATTTATCGATTCAAGTTATTGCGGGAAACTTATAACGCCGTTTGCGGCATAACGCCAGAAATTCAATTTATGACGTCATTTTCACAACGAAAATATAACATTGATATCCGTTCATATCTCATTTGCATAATTATTCCACTGGTGTAATTTTACCCGTGTAATACAGGAAAAGTAACGCATAGCGCCGGAAGGGCGCTTTGCGGCTTTTCCCGCTTCTATATAATGCGTGTAAAACATTTAAATATTCAAAATCAAAATGAAATACATGTATACCATCACACTTTAATTTCGTGTCGTAATGGCGGCCTACATGGAGGATGATGATCTCGCGAGATTTAGCCATTTTGTTTTATTATTTATTTTAGTTTATCTACTTTTTTCCGATTTTATTTCTGTCGATCATTATCAAAATTTAGATTGGAGTGGACGTAATATTAGGATAAGAATCAGCCTTACATGTAAAAAAGTTTCACATTTTTGCTTTGAATCTCGTCTGGGCGACGTTTTTCTTTTACCCTCCACAAATGACGCCATTCTACACTTTGACATTCTACCCTTACATTTTTTACGAAGAAAAACCGACAAGAATTGTATTGAGTATTTTTCACTTATATTAATCTTAATTTCTCTGATGTTAGCACTTATCTAAATGACTGTGACTGAGGAAATCAATCTAGAAACAAATGAGAAAAATCAAGTAGCCATCGATTTGATAAATAGCCTATTTGGTCTTCTGAAAATAAGTTATCATGCGCGTGTTTTTACAGCACCTGGAGAAGTTTGTTTCACATTATAACTGCACTAATTTTTCCAGTGACAATATCTTCGGAGTAGAAAAAGGTCAACAAAGCATTCTATTTTCTTCGCATGTGACTTAAAAATGACAAAAAGTAGCATTAAACCCCATTCAAGAGAGAAAAAAAGAGCGGTCGGAACAGACAGACACATAAGATTGAATTTGATACATCATTCATACGTGTCGATACAGCAAAAGTCTGGGGTGCAGGAGCTTTATTGTTAAATTCGGTAGCTTAAGTTCAGTAAATGGGTAAATCAAGAATGGTTCTTTCTTCAAATTACTTTTCCCGTCTATAGGTTAAACCTATTATTATATTATAAAAATTATTCAACGGCGTTATTTCACTCTCGCGACGCATTCGGAACATCACTCGGCCATTTCCGTAAACTGCAACAGACCTCGGATGTATGTAAGGCGGATGGGTATGTAACAAAATCGTGCATTTTGTTAGACGGAAATAGTGTAAGAAAAACTAGCACTGTAGATTTATATCTTATACAATTAATAACGGCTGAAAAATCTTAATTTTTGAGAATGACTAATCATTCTCAAAAATTAAGATTTTTCAGTGGTTATTTAAGAATCTAAAGATATTTATAGTAGGATACGATGGTTTCACGTCAGTGACTTTAACTAGTAGCAGGTCGACGTCGAATAATTTCACTCAAAGTTTTAAGGGCTAACTGACGTCATCGAGTTTTTACAAGGTTTTCCCGGAATTTTTAAAAATAGTCCGTCTATGTACATCCGAGGTTGATTGTGAGATTGGCCGAGTGGTGTTCCGAATGTCTCGCGACGTAGATCTTATTATAAAAACCGTTCTTGAACACGGGACCGAGATACGTCAAACAGTTTAATCCCGTGTTGTTCTCCCTTGCTAAATACGATTTCTTTTTTAGCATGCAATGAAGCCTGTATTGACCTGATATCACCTGTCTTTAAACATAAAATGGTACCAGGAAGTCTATTTTTATGAAACAATTTGCGACACTTTCATTTATTTGATTTTTACGGCTTTATTATAACTAAGCACTGAAAAATGATTGCATGTTTTTTAGAATAACATGTAAGTGTCTTAAAATTTCAGTGTTCTCTGGTCTCGTCTGCATGAAATTATCATGACACGGCAAAGCCTCGTCATGATGAATTATCCCTACCTCGACCAGATAACATAGATATTAAGACACTAAAATGTTATTTTCTATATCTGTCTATTTTTCAGTGACATGTATACATATTTCTTTCATTGGTTAGAAAAAAGCTAGATTAATGTTGTATTTTCTATCAATATCATACTCTGTGCATGAACATTCGGGTGCATTTAGAGTTTCCGCTCGTAGAGTGTAACATAATTTCTATGGTAACACTTCCGGTATAAAGTTCATCAGTTGGTACCCCCTCTTGTTTAACTTCTTCCGGTGCCTGGTTCTCTTTTGTAATCAGCTTGTCAATTTGAAGTCTCATTATCGTAAACAATGAGTTCTATTGCCGTGAATTGTAAACAAATAGACAAAGACTATATCAGAAATTTTAATCAAACTTTTTCCGGTCTCTTGAAGACTCCTACAGTGAATTTCAATCAATTGTTTCCAAACAGTGGTATTATGGCCTAATTTTTCGTTATTAGCTTGATGTCAATGTAATATTTGGATGAAATGTCATTTACGTTGAATAGCCTTGCCAAGGTCCTCGAATTTTCGAATATCTCTTGTGTAGTTTATCGAAAAATAACAGTAGAATACCATTTATTATTGCATAAAATATACGTTTTCGGGTCGTTAAAGGCATACGTTAACAGACAAACCCGGTCGTTAACGGGAGAAAACGTGGATTAATCAGTACATTCACGTGCCGTTAACGCCCTTAAATATCCGCGATTTGGGCTAATACAATTTAATCAATTTCGATGATTCTTCTATGTCTTTTTTCTGCAATATTAGCCTTTCCTAAAAGAATATTTTATGCATTCTATTCAAAATACAAAAATAAAAAGATCTAGAAAACTGTACTCGTTGTTTAATAGTAAAATGCGTGAAAATTATTCATTTCCAACGTTATTGTAGAGCAAACCTAAAGACGTTACTCCAACAACCCCCCCCCCCCCCGTAAAAATGTGTGACGCCATAAATCTATCAAGCCACGTCGGTATAAACAAAATGTACGGCGTAATGCATGATTTAATTGTTTCGGCATATTCGTACGTTTGTAACAAGTTTAAGATCGTTTCTATGAAATTATTTCGCAATTTCGGTTTGAATTTATACTCTAATCTATCTTTTTATGTAATAATAGCGTCAATTTACACTTCTTCGGGCGTTTACATTTGCAGAGACCGTCAAAATACTTCAACGTCCTCGTGCTTCGAACGGATAATAATCTTACTGCCAAGCCAGTGAAATTACAAAAATATAGCTATAGGTGTATTTTGTAAACTGAGCTCTGGCGTAGGCGTTGAGTCCATTACCATAGGTAAATCGGGTATGATTAAAAAGCAAATGATATGAATTTAACCTGACCCCTTCACTGCAATTATGAAAGTAGATGTTTGAGTGAACCTTACGTTGTAAGACAAGCAATAACGTTGGTGTAAAATGTAAATTCTAAACTTTCTTCGTGCGCTATTTAAACCTGTTTTATCTTTTTCGAACATATGGCATGAGAATCTAACGGTAAAAAGTTGATTTCACGGCTCACAGCGCAAAATCTACCTATAGGATTTGTTATTTCAGCTTGTCTGACGCTGTTTTTCGCAAAGCACAATAAACAAATGACGTCACGGAGTTGCTAATTATTTACGTGCAAAATTACGCGCAATAAGATTTTTTTTAGATTTCGTCCGATGTTTGCAATGGAGAAATAGAAGTACTCGTTTGTTTTTTGTGTTATATTTATTTATCTTTTATTTCTTGAACAGCAACTACGCCTCTCGTGAAAATATAGCTTATGCTGTTCACTCAATGAAAGATAAAAAAAAGAGAAGATTTTACACTGAAATAAACAATTATCCCCTTTATCTTTTACATGGTTGAATGAACCAACTGGAATGATCAGTAATTGCAGAAAGACCTTCTTCAATTAATTAACATTTCTCTTCGTGATGTTAAAGTTCAGACGATTTCCATCATGTAAAAGGGTTACAAAGTTCAGATATGTTCCAATCGAAAAGTTTTCCCTAAATATATTAATAGTTTTGCTTGTTGTTTGATTGGCTTTCTGCTATTGCGGAATAATCCATCATTTTTGCCCTAGCAGGGCGGGGCTTTGCGTTTAAGGCTATGGCAAACCAGCTCTTAAATAATTATACACATTTATGGATAGTCAACATGATACGTTTATTGTGATTGGATAACTAAACCCTAGTAACTTCTACTTTGATAAGCTAAGTTACGAGGATTAATTACCCAACGATGAAATGGGTTCACTTTCGCTCAGCACGTTTTTGCATTTAATTTAAGGTAACAGGTATTTACACGCGTATAGACCTGCAATTCCAAGTGAGTGATGAAAGATCAATTTTACATTGAAAATGATGGGAGATAACGGTTTCTCGAACCTCACTCTTTCTTGCGGAACTATACATGATAATTGCCGACTTACTTTTGACAGAGTTCAATATATTGAAAAGTAAACACAACAAGTTGTATTCTGCGTAATAAATGAACTGGCAGGGCGGAGCTTAACAGCTTGTTTAAGCTGAAGTTACGAGGATTTGGATACCATTCTGGAATTTAAGGTCTCGAGTTATTTACGTCGACTCTCTTTAGAAGTAGGTTATTTTAGATAAAAGCTGTTTTCCCTTAACCTTAAGTGCAACGACCCGTTACTTAGGCTCCGCCCTGCCAGGGCATTAATCATGGATAATATCATGGCTAATCAACGCCCTTTCAGGTGAATAATAACGCAGAATAAGACTGTCATAGCTATAGCGGTATAGCCAAAACATTGTGGAAAAGGGTCATTTTGTACAGAACAAGCAACTACATGACTGTGGGATAAAATTGGCTCATATTTTAACAAAGTATGATTTTTATCCAACCGTCATGCATTTGCTTGTTCTGTACAGAATGACCCTTTTCCACAATCTTTAGGCTTTACCACTATAGCTATGGCGGTTTTAAGTTGCCCAACTGCTTTTGCTCATTAATAGCTTCATTTTGATATATCATGTGCCTGGACATACTGCTTTTTCTTGGCTAATGAAGCACCCAAAAGATCTGGTCTCAAACACTTTACATAAACCTCCAACTCCGCTCAATCATGAGAAACAGCTTACAATGGGTTTGCGTATTAGGTATGTCACATGGACAACCTATCATTTTTAACGATATATATCAATTGCGTTTATTAGAAATTAACATTTCTTTCACTGTGACAACGTATATATCACACTTCAAGCTGTTCATTAGCATCTGATATGATTAACGATGCACGAATAATATCAAATGATTTCGAGTGCAAACAATATTTCAAGAGCCGATAAATATATAAGCACTTGCAATATTTTTACACTGTTCCTTTTTTTGTCCTCCATCGGCTCATATCCTCTAAACCAGCGTTTGAACGCAACCCTAGGTTTAGAAGTATGTTGTCACGGGCGATTTTGTGATTTCTAACCAAAAAGAGACAATATACACAGTCTGAATAAAGACTTCATTTTATCTTTTTCTTCAAGCCATTTAATTTCCCGTGTTTAATTAAATGAAGAAGAACATCTATTTCTTTTATCAAAACGATAAACAAAGGCCTTTTGTCCTTAATTTTTTACTTTTGGTAACTTGAGTACAGAGGAAAAATATTTTGAGAAGTTCAAGGCAAAAAGTTTCGAACACTCAAAGATAATGGTAACTATTTACGAAAAGCTCTGAGGAAAAACCAAACGCTTTGAGCAATTATTTCAAAGATTGACTTGAGCCTTTTCTTTGCGCACACATAGTACTTTGATGGATATGAGTTTATTTAAAGCGCCGCAAAATTCTGTAAGGTCGTACCGGAAGTTTTTGACAGGCAGGGGGCTTAACCGAGAACATCACGAAATGTTGTAGATTACCGGGGATTTGACAGGAGAGCGGATTTCAGATAGAACTGCAAGTTCGAAAGAAAATACTTTTTGTGAATTATGAAGTATCGTTTTATTCTTATAGCGTTAAAATTTTAAAACTGTGATAATTTAATTTCATTATTTATGACCCGTCACGCCAAAAGGGACCATCTGGGTAGTGCGTCGCCAAAAGGGACCATCTGGGTAGTGCGTAAAGTGTCGACCCTAGCAAGACTGCGCGGATTGCGCAGACTGACTACGGTCGAAACTTTTCGCGCTTTGCCTATTTTCTGAATCTAGAATGGATAATCTACCTTTCAATGAAAGAATTTTTGAAATGGGACCTCTGGTTGATCTAAGCTGGACCGAATCTCTTTTTCAAATATTTATTTTACAGAGTTCCCAGATGGTCCCTTTTCGCGTGACGGGTCACAAGTATGACGGCTGACTGTCACAGCCTAGTATTGAAGGACAAATTCATAAATAGTATCATGGACGTTGACGGACATCCGTCATTCTCACTAATGTTATTAATAAATTTGTGTCGATTTGTTATAATAAGTTTTAAAGATCTAGAAAATATAAATATAGATCTAATACTTTGTGAAAATGAATTAATAAATAACTAGATATTCATGTATTAAATGTGATTAATTGATATGTCTTTGCATACACTTATGCAATATTGGTGTTAATGGCCCTCGATACTTTTTCGACCAATTTGCCAAATTATAGTTTAAGTTTTGTAAAACCTAGCTTGGGTTCGGAAAAAAAATACAAAGAGTTTCGACACGTTTGAAGTTACTTGAAAGTTTTAAGTACTGTGCGTAAACAACAACGTCAAGTTAGACATTTCAAAATGCTTTTCCTGTTTGACTCCATAACTTTCACATGGTAGGAGCACCGTAAATGCCGAGAAAGGGAAGTCGCTGTATACTATATTTAAGGGTTACGTTTACGTTAAGCACCAATCTTTAAAATTAGAAGAGTTCATTTAGACATATATTAAGAGGTTATTTAACATGATCGTGTACAATACTGAATTCTATTGGATGAGTACCCTGCAGAACCAGTCTATATTTGACGAGGCGATATATTTATTTCACACCTAAACAATTTAGACCAATGACATCGCTTATTTCGCATCACGTGAGTGTGAAATATCTAGATCTATATTGTACAACCAGGACGAGGCTACTGTGCAATACGGATTTTATTCAAAACGAGACAACCTATATTGTACGATGAAAGTGAGGCAAGCTATATTGTACGATGAAAGCGAGGCTGCAGTCCCGAATATAGATATCATCATTTTTCGCAGCCTTTTCAATGTATCAAACCCTCTGTTCGGAGGTATTTAAATAAGTTTGAACTTGAGAAGATTCTTGATTTCCTTATTTGAAACATTGTTTATCATTTGTTCACATGAAAATGTATATTTCAAGCGACGACGGGTAGTCAACCTGTTTTATGTTAATTACATATTATAATCAGTAAGCACTTATCGACTTGGCACATGAAATAAACATTTCACGTGGAATTCTATTTTTAGAACAAATGTTTGTTTCAATTTCAACTTGTTCACAGTGACTTGCATTTGATGCCCTCATCCGGATGATTTTGGATCTATTCCCTTTGTCTCTCTCAAATATCGCGAATCGTTATTAGTGGAACTTTAAGTGTATGGTGTGAAATAAAGATGTCATTTAACATGATCGAGTACAATACTGAATTCATTGGATTCGTACCCTGCAGAACCAGTCTATATTTTGACTCGGCTATCGCCTCGTCAAATATAGACTGGTTCTGCAGGGTACTCATCCAATAGAATTCAGTATTGTACACGATCATGTTAAATAACCTCTTAATATTACGCTGAACTGAAACTTTTGGAAATACTGGTCTTTACGACAGAAATGCTAAGTGAAAAATAATTTCAGTGCATAACCTCCCTTAAGTTTGGCGGTGTACGCAAATCAATTGCGACTTCCATTCAACGAATGAGATGAAATGAGAAAGCCATTTGCGTACTACGATAGTGTGCTACCATAACGTCGTATCTGCAGCCATTTCACGACATTTTGATCGCAAAAAAAATATGATCCCAAAGGGCGTAACACCCATTACGCAATTTACGCAAGTGCTTAAAAGAAATAATCATCTGTTGAAAAATATCGTTGATGAATGATCATAACATCGTCATTCACCAACGCTCAAATCATAAAAAAGGAGCGGACGGAGGACATTCATCTTTTTATACAGTCAACATATCGCCGTTATCCTATACCTTGTTCGGTTGTCGCCTTCTGAGTGCGTATAAATTTTCAAAGTCCTAGTTACGCCTATGATCCTCTACAATCTTTTTCAAAGCACTTAGTTCTTTTTATGATTTTCCTATGATGAAAAAATTCTTTCACAATGCAGAACGTCCATTTGACTTAAATCAAATACTTCATTATCAAGGGTAAACCTTCCGAAAAAAAGCTTCAAACTCGGGGGCAAGGGCCGACATGGGTCAAACTGTACCGCTTATCAATGTTTTCTGCGTTTATGATGATAAAACGGTGCAAACTGTTTGCAAATTTACCCCCTCTTTGCAGATTAGTGTACGGGCTAAGCAGGGTAAAATTTGCAAACAGTTTGTACCGTTTCATCATCCTGAATGCATGACTGTTTTCCACAAACTATTATCATAGTCTCCAATATCGAGCAGGGAACGATTTAAGATCTAGCTATCACCAGCGAGCCGTTTAGAATACATAAACACTTTCTAAACGTTTCAGAAATGATTCGAACAGTTTGAGAAATGAAACAATCACATAGGCCTACAAAGCGGAATATCATTTGCAAAACGTTTCACAAACGTTTAAATTCTGAACGCAGTTAGGACTCTGAAAAACAATGCTCAACACCCACTCAAATCACTCAAAAACGCGCTGAAATTGTTTTAAAAAAACAACTCGAAATCGTTCGAAACGATCATCATTTGAGCGTGTTCGTGAGATTTCCAACAATTTCATTGTAAACATAGCAAAAACTTTGACCAGCCTGTGCATCCGCGTAGTCTGACCATAGTCTTAACTATGTGTTTAGTAGATAGATAAGGTCTCAAAGTACTTGTATACCATCAGGTTACATTACATTTACAGTCGGTGGCTGTCTACAATGCGTAATGTTTGCACCTAACGCGCATGCATTTATTTGGAAATGTCACCCACAGGCTCATTTTATATAAATGTTCAAACTATTCGACGATCTATTTTTGGATCGTTTGAATTTTAAAGCTGATTTGTACGTGAAGACATACGAATAGGAAAGTACGTAGACTTTTATTAAAGGGGGGGATTAATAAATATCGCTTAATTTCGTTCAACTTGGACGAAACTAGCTATATTGAATTATCTCCCTTAATTATCATTCAGAATTAGCTCCACACACTCATTCAGTATAATTCCGAAGTCGTTAAAAAATTCAACTTGTCAATTTCACGATGTTATTAATTGTAGCCTACATCGGTGCTATGCGGCTACATACTTTGTGCGAAAAAGATTCTTTGCGAAATTCTGGAAAGTCAAATTCTAAATTTGCTCAGTATACTTTTTTTTCCTCCAAGCGAGAGTTACATAAAACTGCCTTCGTGACCCTCAATCCTGTAAAAGTTGTACGATATGATTATTCGAATTTTCGAAATTAGAACCCAATTACAGACGTTTCGAGTAAACGAAAAACTGATACCACCCACATATGACCCCGAACTCCGTAAAAGAATATATTATCGTGTTACATGTACAAAATAATTATTCAAATAGCCGCAATTAGAACCAAATTACAAATACAAAGGTAACGAGTTCACGAAACTTTGAGGCCCTACGATCAATTGGACGTAGAGAGAAATTTAATCTTTAGATCAAATTTTCAAATTGAAAGTTTTCACAATCAACAGATTAAAATAAAATTATTTATAGAAAAATGAACAATTTTAGTTTGTAAAATATCATGTATTTCAAGAATCATTTGAAAAAGCTGTGCAACGTAAAGCAGCACTTCAATAGGAGACTTTTGTATGTTATCTCCATTGATTTTTCTGTGGACTAAATCAGAGGTAATCCAAAATCGAAAGCGGTCCTTTTAGAAATTTTCCTTGGATTTTATCCATGGTTTCTATGTTTTTGTAAATACAATATACTTATTTATGCAATTCGTATTAATGATAAAGTTTTCAATAGTAAAATAGAATATAAATATTTGTTTTTCATCAAATGAATCTTATAGATTGCGCAATATTTGGTTTAGAGCTCATCTTTAAATCTAAAGATGCAAAGGAAATAAGGATCAAGACCAAGGTAACCACTGATTATTACCCTTCCTCCTTTTAGAGTATTACAAGGGAGATAACCAAGCGATTACCCTAATTTGATTTGAACGGGCTTTACGCCGATTTCAACTATCTTTCAGTTACACCGCGACGGCTGGAGCACCTAACAACGGATTCAAAGTATTTCGCACACCAGTACTACCATTACATTCTTTCTAGCCTCCAGCTGCTAACCCACATAGGTAAAACGATTATCAAACACTTGGTGGATGACATATAGTCGGAAAGAATGAATGCCGCTGTCGGGAATCGAACGCAGCACTTCAAATGCCTGTCTTTGCAGTAATACAAGTGACCAACACTCTTTGTTAATCTTTTATGTCTTTTCTGCGAGCATTGCGGTAATCCGAGTTATTTTGATGGTCCTGCGCGCGTTCGAATCGCAACACAGCCAAGATAACAGTCAACGCTGAAGTGCTAAGTAACCGTTGAGATTAAAACAAAGGTGAAAATTGGTGTCACAAATCATTATATATTTGTTCGACGAGTCATTAGAAAACCTTCCATCTGGATAGTGCGTAAATTAACGACCGTAGTCAGACTGCGCACGCTAGGCAGACTGACTAGGGTCGAAACTTTTCGCATTTAACGCATTTTCTGAATTTAGCATGGTTTATCTACCTCCCTGAAAAAGAAATTTTTATATGCTACATCTAGGCCCGAGGTAATAAAACTTTTGTCATTCTTATTATTTTTAGAACACTGATATAATGCGGTTATTTTTAGAAACTTGCATTTCTGTTAGGAACATATATGAAAACAAGGCAAATAGAGGGTTATAAGATAAAAATAATACGTACTTAGTGTATTGTATGAAAAAAATATCTAACTCGGTTGTGGGAATTGATAATTGTCTCGGCAGAGCCTCGACAAAGGTCGATTCTCCCAACCTCGTTAGATATTTTTTCTCATACAAAACACGAAGTATGTATTATATATATAGATACCTACTTATTGGTATCATCTTTAATTTTCCTACATTTATTTTAATATAAAATCTGAGAAAATTCTCAGTTGAGTCTGAGAAAAGTTTTATAACCTCGGGCTCTGGTTGACCAGTACTGGAATCAAATATGTTTTTTTAAAGAGTTCCTAGATGGTCCTTTTTTCTCAAGACGGGTCACACATATTTAAATTAAGGGACATTCTTACTTTTGCCTTTTTCAATCAGACGGAAACCGGTATTTGCTATCTTCAAAATAATGCCATTTACATCATCCAAACTAGGCTCCGTGACTTGTGCTCCGATTTCTACGGGTTGCAAAATAAACGTATATAAAAGATATGGATTGAGTTGTTACGATATAACAAATTTTATTAATAAAACGAGGTTTCTATAAACAGATTCGGGGGATCTATATAGATGGACAGGGGTGAAAATATCCTTTTTTCGAGCCCTCTTTCGGAGAGCGAGACTAAGTCGTCACACCCACAAGTTGGTGTATGTGCATAAGTGCATATGTCCGAATTGACTGGAGCTATGTTTTGGTGCAAGGATGGATTTCAAAATTACCTTGGCACAATTGCGCTCCATCATGAGTAGGTGTGCCAATTGAAAGAAATTTTAAAGTAGCTCCAAGGTCAAGGTCACAGATCTAGGTCAAATGTCAAAATTGAGCCTATATGGAGCTTAAAAATAGGAGAAATTAAAATCAATTTGGCCAACGTAATCCTCTTTTTGAGAAGATGCGAATCTTGAAATAGATTTTCAGAATATCTGCAAGTCAAGGTCGTAGGTCAAATGTTGAAAATGAGTCTTTATTCATGTTCAAGGTCGAGTTCATGGTTAAACCTTTGCGGGTTACTACACAGGAAGGTAGATTGATCCTTCTACACTGGAACGAACTTCTAAGCGGCCACCTTCAAGTTTGTCATAATTTAACACATTTGTAGTTATAGAATGAAGCACTTTTTATTTCCATGTGAAAGGCCGTTCAATTCGGCGTATTCTACAAGAACATTAGAATCGAGTTTTTTATCATTGGTGTCTGTAGCAGACATTCAAACACAAGAACCCTCCTTCACAAAAGTCACAAAACTTGCACATTTTCGAAGAATTTCAAATTTTCGGTCTTTGAAATACTCGGAAATTATTCCCATAAGTGTCAAACTTCGATGGCTTTTGTATGTCAGATACCAAATTACTGAATAAATAACATTGTTGGTCTTTTGTTTCTCACACAAGTATAAAATGTTACTCCACCCACCAATGTTAATTTTGAAATCAGGGGTACCCTTGAATTTCCGTCAAATTCGCTGCTTTCCTCACATTTTTTTAGGTCAATGTTAATTGAAGATCCCCCCTTAGCATTTTTTCGGTCACCAAAAAAATATTACTTTTTAAGCATAACTCAAGTGGCCGTTTAGAAGTTCGTTTCAGTGGAGATTCATAAAATCAGACAAAATTCGAAAAGTGTCGACCTTAGTCACTAAACGCACTACCCAGATGGTCCTATTTTGTCTGACGTTCTAAATTTGAACCTTTGTTATAGTTGAAAAGTTGGAGTTTGCAAATAGACACAATTATCAAAATGGTCTTCACAACCCTTCACCACAATGATAGAATTGCGAAAAATTCAATGAGGATAAAAAAAAAGAGAATTTTCGATATGTTTACAGCCCCATCGCTGTTGTGTAAAATTCTTTAGACATCAGTACAGCTGCGTTCTTAAAACTATGCTCTGGCGTAGGCGCTTAGTCCATTACCGCGTTTTTATCGGGTATTATCAAAAAGCATATTATAGGAATCGAATCTTTACACTCCATTTGCGAAAGTCCATGTATAAGTAGATTTTACGATTTAAAAACAAGCAGTAACTTTCGATTAATACATAATATGTTACTTTTTTAATAATGCTGTTTCAACCTGTCTTATCTATTTCGAAAAATAAATGACACTGAAATCTAACAATTTTGAAAATGTAGATTTCACGGCTCATGCGAGGCTGATCATTTGTCAGGGATATTAAATAGTCTCCACCTCCGAATTAGCCCTATTACCTCAGTCAGTAGAGCGCCTGAATTAAAAAGAAATGATGCACGATGTCGTGGGTTCGATTCCCGGGCTGGCACACTGACGAATCAATTGTCTGTTGGATGAGACGCTAAAAGAATTACTGAAAACATAATCCATTGTATTTTCTATTTCTTCCGGTATTGGCAAACTTATGCGCTCAAAAGGTAGATTTTGCGCGGTGAGCCGTGAAATCTACATTTTTTAAAATTGTTAGATTCTTTTCATTTCTTTCGAATCCATGCGCTCTACCGACAGTGGTAATGGGGCTGGCTCGAAGGTGGAGACTATTTAATTTCCCTGCCAAATGACCAGCCTCGCGTTCAGGGTGACGTTGCACACTGTTTGCCAATATCGCCCTTTGCATGTGCACAAATATAGTTTGAATAGAAAGTAGAAATTTGAATGTATTAAAATCGTGAAGATTTCGAATCAAAGGCCTATCCATAAATAAGTTTGAATGTTCTTTTCTTTCTCATCAAATGTGATTAGATCTTCAGGTTTATAATGTTCACTGTACGGATTTACAAGTGTTCTCTTCATCTCATAAATGAAATTGCTTTTACTTGAATGATTAATAATACTGCCCAATAAAATTTCAGCTAATTCCTTTTATTTTTTGTTAATTTTCTGATATCAATTATAGAAACGGAATTCACGATTAAAAACGATGAATCAAAACAAGTAACCTGAACCGCTTATGATAAATTAAGTAGGCTACTCACAGTTTTGTTTTTTTTTTTTTTCGTTGTAGTCAAAGTTCAATTTCGCATTAATCGCCTTTCACTATTTCCACCTTTACTATTTATTGCATATTCATTCCGAGATCCGCAAAAGCATAATGATGTTGTTTATATATACACACACAAGGATACTATGAAATATTCATAAATGCGACCAGTCCCTTAAAAAGGACAATCTGGGAACTCCGCCAATTAAATTTCCTAAGAATTTGATTGATTTCAGCGGAGGTCAATCGGAGGTTTCTTTACAATAATTTTTATTCATTAAGGTAGAATTATCATTATCAATTCAGAGAATCAGCCAAGTATGAAAAGTTTCGATTCTAGTTAGCCTGCACAATGTGCGCCGTCTGACGGGGATCGAAACTTTAAGCGCTCACTGATAATACAATTGTCATCTGGTTTGTTACTAATGTTTTAGAAAAATCTCAAAACAATTAAGAATAAAGAGCAGTCTCAATCATTATATTTACACAATTGATATTTTCAGCCGAAGCACTATGAAGCTATAAAGTCAAAATTCTATACAACTAGTCGATACATTCATTTTATGCTAGATATTAATTGGTCAACCATGATCAAATTACTAATTTAATTAATAAAAAGAACCGGCAAACTATTTCATATAATAACAAAAGCCGTACATTTCCATTTGTGTATAAACTTTCTACAAATATAAAATAAACAATAGTAAACGAAAAGCAACGATTGTCATTCCATACCTTTTTCGTAAAAAAAAGTCCTAGAATTTCAAAATAAAATTACTCCCGTTGATTATTTCATCAAGTTATAATTTTGGTATTTATGCTTCTGGAATTCTGCGTTACATATCACGTGGTCTCTGGCAAATGGCTAATGACGCCAACCAACGTATCTGCAGTACCCGGATGTTGAGAGACAATGCGTATTAGCGCCCGGAAACCCCGGGATTAGATTGTATTATAACTCTAAATAACATGACAATATTTACAATGAACTGTGATAATAAAATAAGGCATTGATGTCAAAGTATTATATGAAATTGTGAGTAGGTAGCATTACAAAATTTGATGACGGTTCCATCCTTTACTGGGCTTGTGTTAATCTAGACACACACACACACACACACACACACACACACACACACATATATATATATATATATATATATATATATATATATATATATATATATATATATATATATATATATATATATATATATATATATATATATATATATATATATATATATATATATATATATATATATATATATATATATATATATATATATATATATATATATATATATATATATATATATATATATATATATATATATATATATATATATATCGTTTATATGCGCTTTTAATAAGATGAAGACTGTATTTCTCTATTTTATGGAGTTAAGAATCTAAAAACAATTTCAGACAGTACGAATATTGGTTTCAGATTCATACGCAAGTGTCAAGAAAAGGACGAGCAAGTATTGAGACTATCCCTGGTCATTCGGACCATGCTTGGACTTAAGCGGTTAATGGAAAGTGTCTCGAACGTAAGTGTAGTTATTCGGGGTTATCAATAAGGGATTTCGGCTCGGGTAGAACTTTGGTCAATACGATAGAAAAAAAATATTCTGGGCAAAAAAGTTAGGATCATAACTTTATTTATTTTTTCTAATGGATATACTTCATTTTCAACACTGGTTCTAT
The DNA here is from genome assembly GCA_948146395.1 of Fragum whitleyi. NCBI lineage: Eukaryota > Metazoa > Mollusca > Bivalvia > Cardiida > Cardiidae > Fragum > Fragum whitleyi. The sequence continues at coordinate 84,668,944 of OX411543.1, read as the reverse complement.
TCTGTTATATGCGTCCTCTTTCCCCAAGCATAGTTCAGTGAAAGTAACAAAGTTTTGTCAAAAGAATCGGCTTCATAAAAAGAAAACCTGACATACTACTAAATAAACCAAATTGTAAATTGGTTTCACCAGTAACCCTGAATTTAAAGAATTCTTGCACGGTATGGGTAAGGCGTCTAACAGTTCTAAGGTTGGCTTCAATTTGCACGAATAGTCACTTAACCCTTTGCCGTTTATTCCCTGCTTTTTACGTGCCTGTGATTTTATGATTGAGAAAATATTGTGAAAAAGAAGAAATTGCTTCTGACAAGCAATTTCTTCTTTTTTTTACACTATTTTTTACCCTACTGAATGGTTATTTTTCAAATTAAATCCACTTTAAATTTTCGTCTGCAAAACTTTTGAATTTCGACAGATCCAAAATTTTGTAAAACAGGAAAGGGTTAACAGTACCTCTGTACCCTTCTTATCCACTGTCTGTAGCACATTGAAGGAATTCCTCTCCATTCTTCTGTTATCGCATGAACAAGCTCATCTTGTGATTCAGAAATGCGTTTTCGGCCTAAAATCTTTTGTCTGCAATAAGCCTTATATATGCTCTATTGAATCTAAAAGTCTGGAGCAACAGGTCCAGACTATTCCAGTATGAATTCCAATTGCATGGTACTGTTTGTTGACAAAATTCCTATGAGTGCGCTTATTTTAACGCATTTAAAAGAAACCATTCACAATAGCAGTTACAAAAGGCCTTGCAATTGGAAGAGAATTTTCAAATCTATACTACACACCACTTGGCGCAACTCTATCGACGTTGTCGAGGTCTCAGTGGCAAACGATTATTGCCGGACAAAACCTTCAATAATGCAATTGAAAGATTGGTCGATTTATGGAAGCCAATTCTAAAGGAAGCACACACTCGGTATGTTACACACTCTTCTAACACGTTTAAAATCAATACAAAAGCTGGACTCGTCTATGAAAAGAAAAGCTGTGAGATACCCAACATTAAATCCACATGGTTACCTGCTCAAAGCAGACTTCGAATTTTATGCGTCTCGTCAAAACTTGTCGTACTGCTAGTCTGGAATTGAGCATATGAGAAGTCAAGGGCATGTTCTTAAATACCTAGGTCGACACTTGCCTTGCAGGTAGGCTACATGTCTGAAGTCTTACAGCCATCTGAAACATGTTGAACCTGTCGAAGTTACCAATGCCATGACAATTACAAGCAGAAATAGCCCGCTATACACATAATCATTGCCTTTGGCGCATGGATTCAGTCCGGTTGAGGCGATTCCAGGGTCAAGAACCCTTTTTGCAATATATAATTGACGGACCACCTTGCTTTAGGTTGATTCGGCTGAAAACATGCCAAGAGCTCTTTCAGCTTGCTTTGCGGAAAAACGACGCTTCTTGGAATGTTTTGCGAATAGAAAGGTCAAAAACACAAATATGCAGAAAATCAAAAGAAGATCACATGGTTTCCATATTAAAACAAAAGAATTTAAGATAAGAAAATCCATATTCATTTTATTACCATTATCCTTATTCCTGGTTGATGTTGAATCGCATGTGCATGCCTTAAATTGAAAGAAAATTCACCAACGAACATTCGGTTACACAGACACAAATCCCCCCTTCAAAAATAAAATAAAATTAAAAAAAAAAAAAAAAAAAAAAAAAAAAAAAAGAAATCAGCCGAAAAAAACGAAACTTTGAAGTTTTGATCCCTCACTTTTTTTACAGTATATTCACGCTTGCCGATCGTCTTTTGAGATAATTTTGCATATTATATTTCGATGCTGCGTTTTGCTATCAAACTATAATATGCTAATGGTAATAATATACCCCAGTTCACAAGATGAAGGATGTACTTTGAAAATATCAACCAAATCCATTTTTCAATATTGAAGGGGTTCGATTTCATCCATAAGAAATTCTACATTGAGGCCACTAAATTGCGACGATATGCGTACGGACATATGATGGCAATATGGGCAGGGCTATACGATAATTAACAGTATATGAAGGTTTCATGTAAATCCATCTGTAATTAAGGGAGACATGGGATTACAAGGAATTCAATATCAAATACCCATTTTCTATGGCGTAGAGAAATAGAACCGTTCTGGAAATCAGGAAGGAGTTGCGTTCGGACATACGAAATACTTGACATGAAAGCTCTTTTTTCTCTGATTCTTCAGATCATCTCCAAACTCTTAAAATATGCCTATTGTCAGGTAACCAGGGACCCGTTTTACTAAACATCTTTCGTAAAATTTGATCGTAAGTCAAAATTACAAATCGTACCTAGCGTTTTCATTCATTGTTGGATTCTGCCTTGCAATATCTCATTGGAATCGTCTTCAAAAGACGATTCATTGAGATAATGCAAGGCAGAATTCTATATTTAGTTATTTCTTCAGAAATAACTTTAATTTTTTACTTACGCAAGAAATGATCGTAAGATGTTTAGTAAAACAGGCCCCAGGATCATACAGTGACTCTTTCGATCACATCTACGAATATATGTTTAAGGAACTGTATTTTCAAGAAATCTGACATAAAGCCCCTTTTAAAAGGCACGGGTGTTCCTTTTTCTGTGACGCTAGTAAGTATTACCAAATCTCTTCATTATGCGTATTGTCAGGTTACTAGTCTATCTTTAAGCTGGAACTGTCTTCAATTTCAATTTTTCGAAGTTCCGATGCTGGAAGGTGGAAAATACTAATACATTGTATGGGCACTTTCGATTTTTTCAGCGCTGATGCTTCGATCTTATTTTCAAATAGATATTTGCTATGAGTTTAATCAGAAGACTAAAATAATGTTTAAGTTAAACATAGGGATTGGCGATGACGAGTCTTATAAAGTTAGTTTTTACATTACACACCCACTATCTAAAAACGATGACATTTTGAAAACATTGAACAGACAATCACACTAATCATGCTTGTGGAGGGCTACTTGTTTTATGGATTAGTGTGTGGAAATTGATTTGTTCGTTTCTGGAAATACCGAGTCGGTCCGTACATACCCGTTAATCCGGATAGATCGGTACGGAAATTAGTTCCGTCATGTCACTTACTGAAATTGGTCCCCGTCACGCCAACTTGTGACGTCCATGTTTGTGTTGGTATTTCGATGTGTTGCACTGTTAACCCTTACTCGATGAATTCACTATAAATTGCTTAAGCAAATTGCTAATATTTTGGACATTCCATCTAGGTAAGCTCCACACACTCTTAAGTTAGAAAGCTGACGGTGGAGGCTATGATTAGACTACAAATCTGTGCGGGCTAATATTAGTTTTTATTTCACGACTAATCAATGAAGACTAATTACATCGCTTAATTTGCATCACATGAGAGTGAAATATCTTGATCCGTATTTTACGACAAGAACGAGGCAATTGTGCATTACGGATTTATTTTCAAACTAGAAAGCCATGAATGGCTTGAATCGCTCCACAGGGTTGAAATTCTTGTAATAGCAAACCTAAGTTTTGACTAAATTTTCACATATTTATGGGTTCTTCTGATGTTGAAATGATTTTCAAAGTTTCCACTATATAACATATAGAGAAATGACCTCCGCCCATAAAAGACATACAATGTATTTTTCATCCAATCACAATAATTTTTTGGTCACTGATAAAAGGTCACTCAAGGATCATTCCAGTGAAATTTAGTTGATATCCGTCAGTTACATTCTGAGAAAATGATTTTGAAAGTTTCCACTATATAACATAGAGAAAAATGACCTCCGCCAATAAAATACATATTTTTCATCCGATGACAATAATCTTTTGTAGACTGATAAAGGGTCACCCAAGGATCTTTCATGCAAAATTTAATTTGTATCCATTCATTTGGTTCTAAGAAAAGTCACTTTTTACCATATTTGGAAATTAGCCATGCCCATTAAATCCATGTTTTTAATTGGATCAAAATTTCTTGAACAACTTTGAAAGAGGGTCAACCAAGGATCATTCCTGTGAAGTTTGGTTGAAATTCATCACGTTGTTTCTGAGGAAAATATTTTTAAAGAAAAAAGTTTACGAACGGACGCACGTACGGACGGACTAACGCATGACGGACACAACGCCATGACAATAGCCCCAGTGGCTTTCACCAATATTGGACGATGAAAGCGATAGACTGGTCCCACTGACGACTATCATAAAAGCTACATACATGAGTCGACAGTAGAACCAGTCTATGAAATTGAGGCAAGCTATATTGTACAATGAAAGTGAGGCTGCGGTCCCAATTATCGAAACCATCACTTTTCGCAGCTTTTTCAATATATCAACCTCTCTGTTCGGAGGTATTTGAACAAGTTTGATCCAAAGAAGATTCATTACATGTATATTTGTTTTATTGTGTTGCAAGTAAAAGAGTGCATATGAAATTGAGAGTGACAAAAATATTTCTAAAATTATTTTAGAATATCGTTTTTCAACATAAAAATATGCTTTCAAGCAACGACGAGTAGTCACATCATTTAATATTTTAAATTTACATATTATAATCAGTTAAGCCATTGACACCCAAAATGAACTTTTCAGGTGAATTCCTATTTATCAGAACAACTGTTTAAATTTTATCAAGGTGACTTGCATTTGACACCATTTTTCTTCTTCTTTTTTTTTTAGCTAATACTGATCTCTTTTTAGCAGTCATAACACATAGCTGGAGTACCTTACAATCGATGCCTGGTATTTCTAGAACCAGTACTATCATTATATATCCTTTCCTAGCCTCAATCTGCTATCCCGCTTATTTATACAATCATTGATCCATTGGTTAACGACAAATATCGGAAAGGATATGTGCCGCAGTAAGGTATCGAACCCTTGACCCCATGTTCCAAGATTTGGAGTTAGATTCGCTACTTTATGCGCTTTGACATTGGTTGATTTCAGAGATTTATTCAGATGCTTTTAAGATGACTAGATTTATTCCCAAACCTCGTAACTACAACTTGATTAACGCTGTAGTTACGAGGTTTGGGAATTAAATCAAAGATTAGCTTAACATCTAGTTTAGATTATGACAAGTTTCGATGCAAGAAATTCTTGAGCTTTATCAGAAAGTGCCATCTCAGAATGATTGCTGACTAGGGACGAAAATTTTCTGACTTCCTTGTGTTAGCGAGTCCCTTTTAGTATGTCCGCGATATGGATTACGTACGCTACGAAGACACATAGCCACTAGTATTGTTGGTTTAGAGTTTCAATTATGCTTAATTAGTATCACACAAAATGATCATAGCGGCAATAAATGGAACTGTCAATACTAAAATAACAGCGTCATGCTCGTTCAATTGCTTATCATTTTCCGAAATTTGTTCTGAAATAAATAACTGGTTAATTTCAGGCCTAAATTCTGTTAAAAATAGATAAGATTTTATCTATCTTCATAATTGTGACCCGTCACGCGAAAAGGGGCCATCTGGGTAGTGCGTAAAGTGTCGACCCTAGTCAGACTGCGCAGACTGACTAGGATCGAAACTTTTTGCACCGAGCTCTAGAAAGATCAATCTACCTTCCAGTGAAAGAATTTTTGAAATGCTTCTTCTGGTTAACCTATGCTGGATCAAATGTCTTTTTCAATAACTCTTTTTTCAGAATTCCCGGATGGTCCCTTTTCGCGTGACAGGTCACATATTTTATGTATATTTCAAAACTCGCTAATATCAATTTCGGATATTGAGGCCGTTGGATTCGGTGGATTTAAGCAAATCCCCTAAAAAGCATAATTGTTTAGTTTTTCATCGTAAAACTTAATAAAATTTAAACTAGACTGTCGCAAAGCGGACTAATACCCACATACAAGTGCTTGTCAATAATAAAAGGCCATTTTTCATTTAAAGGCCATAACTCCACCAAAGGTCAATTGACCATAACAAAAAAAATCACGTGCATATATCTGATTGATACTGGTCACGTCTTTTAAGATTGAATGATATCCGCCATATAGTTGCAGAGGAATAGAGCGGACACGAATAAAATACAGACGGGCCAACCAACAAGCTGACTCCTATGTATCCACAAACATAGTTTTGACGTGGTATAATGATGTAAGAACAAGAGGCCAAAGGGTACCAGTTTCGTTCCGCTGGCACTTAACGCCTAGCGTGTTTATGAAATTTCGCCAATAAATTGTATTAGAAGTACGGTGGTCTCATGATAGTTCGAACACACACGGGACCAATAAAATTGTTAAAGCCATCGCATTACTCGACTCGATGCAAGTAAACAAAATTTCACTGCGTTTTAACTTAATTACTTATATATCTTTGCCTTCCAAATGTACCTATATAATTTACCCCTCGAGAAATAGTTTAATGATATATCAACCTCTGATTTAAAACACTTTTTTAAGGTTCATGTAAAGTGTTTGAGACCCAATTTTAAGGGCATTCATTTGGCAAGAAAAAACAGTATGTCTAAGAATATTATATATCAAAATGAAGCTATTTATGAGCACAAGCAGTTGAAAAACATAAGACTGTTATAACTATAGCGGTATAGCCAAAACATTGTAGAAAAGGGTCATTTTGAACAGAACAAGCAACTGCATGACTGTTGGATAAAATTGGCTAATATTTTAACAAAGTCTAGCCTAAAGTACCACCCAGGTAGTGCTACAACCATTGGTTAAAAAAGCAGCCCCAAAACGTAGTTATGCAAGCAATTAATTTTGACTTATTTTGTAAACACATATGTCATATATGTCATTCTAATTTTGAAAACGTGTAGATCTTTTTAGGGTATGGTGTGTTATCACAACATAAATAGATATTAATTGTTTATATACCTGTAAGGTTGTTTAGCAATTAATCAATTTCTATTTAACAGAATGATAAATATATAGTAATATTGTAGATCATTGAATTAAAAAAAACTATAATTTGAAATAAATCGCAGAAAATATTTCACAATATTATGGTGTGATGTTGCACCATACCTTACATCTATTTTGAAAACAGACCAAACCGCTTTGACATGTATGTTGACAAAATAAATGGAAATTGATTGTTTCAAAAGAGCCTTTTGAGACTGCGTTTTATATCTAAGGTTGTAGCACTACCTGGATGGTACTTCAGACTGTACTTTGTTAAAATATGGGGCAATTTTATGCAACCGTCATGCAGTTGCTTGTTCTGTACAAAATGACCCTTTTCCACAATGTTCTGGCTTTACCGCTATAGCTATGGTGGTTTTATGTTGCCTAACTGCTTGTGCTCACGAATAGCTTCATTTTGATATATGATATACATGGACATACTGCTTTTTCTTGGCTAATGAAGTGCCCTTAATATTGGGTCTCAAACACTTTACATGAACCTTAATCGGACGATTTAATTTGTTCAAATCGCCAGCGTTGAACAGAAAAATTTACATAAGTCAGTAAAGGTAAAAGATGCACGGCGTCAATGTTACTGGTGTCTGTTCTCTGAAGGTCACAGAAATGACAAAAGTTTACATTTGGCTATTTTACTGTAAAGCCATGTAGCAAGCACATTCTTGCTTTCTGACTTAAGTTCCATGGCTGCCATTGTTTGATTACATTTTTTTTTGAATTTGTATTAATCAAAGGATAGGCGAGGTTGCAATTATAATTCCACCTTTCTCAAAATGTTTTCTTAAGAGCCAACTTCCGCCACACATTAAATCATTGCATTGTAAGGAATTGTATTTGTAAGAAAGAAATTCATGAACATTTTTTTTTTTATCTGGAATTTATTGTTAAGCATGTTTTGGGTATGCGGGTTTCAAGACAATTTAAAACCATCAAATTTTTCCTCTCAAAACCATTGCATGTCGGTGTTCAGGAAGACAAAACGTTATTAACAGTTTGCCAATTATACCCCATTTTGTTTTTGAGTGCACGTGCAAAGCAGGGTAAGATTGACAAACAGTTTGCATCGTTTTGTAATCCTGAATGAATACCATGTTTTGTGTCGAACACCGTCGATGAGAGACCGAAACATTAAGACTACAGCTGTCAAAAAGTGTAGTTATGATGTTTTGGTGGTCGATCGTCAACATCTTTCGGTATAAAGGGTTGAGTTTTCTTTAATTCTTTGTAGTATAGGTCGTTATGGTTAAGCTTAAAACTTCAACGAAAAGTCCTTCTTTCTCATCGTCATAATTTTAGACTTACTGATAACAACATCATGAAATTGACATACAACTCGATCAAAATAATTCCAAATCACTCGATCAGCGATCCAATCATTCATTCCAAACACTCAAACCATTCAAAAACGATACGAACTCACTGAAAAAGATTGAATCAACATCTTCATTCAAAATAAATAAAGCTAGAAAAAAATCGCCATTTCACAGTCATAATTTAAATTGTGAGCGTCTGATCGGTTCTTGAAGAAATAGGAAGCTACTTATAGAATTTGTATGCATATTTTGTTAAAGGGAGGTAATAAATATCGTAAATTTTGTTCATCCTGAACAAAATAAGCGATATCGGATTACCTCCCTTTAAATTCACTCAGAACTCATTCCACACACTAATTCAATTTCATTCCAAAATCATTCACCTTGTCAATTACACGATGTTGTTAACTGTATCATTACAAATGTCCTTCACAAAAGTGATCGGGATAATAACAATTTGCTGACTGTCTCAAGACAGTTTAGAGTCTTTGAAAATGATACTGAGCATGAATCTGACAAACGAGCGCATTCTTTTTATAAATTGTGTCAAAGTCTCAAAATTATTTTCTGATTATTAAATTCCTGTCATGAACATCTTAAAATTGAGTAAGTGTGGCATACAAAGAGGTGTGAATACAAGTTGCCGAACCCATTGAAACCTGGTAAACAAGAGGACCATGATGGTCCTAGATTGCTCACCTGAGTCTCTTTGACCCCTGAGACATCACATTAATTAAATAAGCAGATGTCAACAAAAAGATAATTTCTACTTAAGATCAATACCATGGAATGTTTTCAGCCAAGAGCAAGAAAATATGCCTTTTCGCTCTTTGATTCTATATAAAAAGGGATGAACCAGGGTGGAGCCCAAATATGACCCCAGATTCTTGATATGAACAAAATTGGTATACTTCCACTAGATGATGCTACATAATAAATATGAAAGCTGTCTGCCATCTGCTTACAGAGAAGAAGATTTTTAAAGATTTCACTATTTTAAACCATCATGCTCAGAGGTGCTTAACAGGATGTGCCCTGTTGGAGCCCAAATATGATCCAGATCCTTGATATGAACAAACTTGGTAGTGGTCAACTAGATGATGCTACATACCAAATATGAAAGCTATTAGCCATCTGGTTTTAGAGAAGAAGATTTTTGAAGATTTTCCTAATTTTACCCTTTGTGCTCAGAAGAGCTAAAAGAGATGCGCCCTGACAAAGCCCAAATACGACACCAGGGTCTAGATATGAACAAAATTTGTAGAGGTCCACTAGATAATGCTAAATATGGAATTTGTCTGCCATCTGGTTTCAGAGAAGAAGATTTTAAAAGAGTTTGCTCTTTGATTCTATGTTAAAAGGGTTGCGCCCGGGCAAAGCCCAAATATGACCCAAGGGTCTTGAAATGAACAAACTTGGTAGGTTTGTTTGTTTGAATGGGTTTTACGCCACTTTCAACAATATTGCAGATATATTGCGGCAGCCGGAGCACCTAACAATGGATTCCTGGTATTTCTTTCACCTGTACTACCATTACACCCTTTCCTAGCCTCCGACTGCTATCTCACATAGGTTAAAGATTATCTACCCATTGGTGAGGGACAAAAGTCGGAAAGGATATTTGCCGCCAATGGGGATCAAACCCTAACAAACTTGGTAGGGGTTCACTAGATGATGCTACATACCAAATATGAAAGCTGTCTGCCTTCTGGTTTCAGAGAAAAATATTTTTGAAGATTTTCACCCTTTTTGTTAAGGATAAAGGGAAAATTAAGGGTGGATTTCATTTATTAGAATAACTTTGGTAGAGCTTGACCAAAGGAACATCCCTGCCAAGTTTCATCAAGATTGGCCAAATGGTTAAGGAGGAGATGTTTAAAGAAATTGAGGATGACGGATGACACCGACGTACGACTGAAGCCAGTTATTGTACGAACACAATAGCTCATCTTGAGCACTTTGTGCTCAAGTGAGCTAAAAATGCATACAGGTATTCTTTACGATGAGATGAAATAAACAAGCGGACCAAAATGGTCCTAGATCGCTCACCTGAGTCTCTTTGACCCCTGGGACATCACATTAATTAGATAGGCAGATGTCATAAAGAAGACAATTGCCTTAGATCAATACATTTGAACGTTTTCAGCGAAGAGCAAGACAGATATGCCTTTTTGATCTTTGATTCTATGTAAAAAGGGATGCACCCGGGTGGACCCCAAATGTGACCCTAGGGTCTTTATATGAACAAACTTGAAAGAGGTCTATAAGATGATGCTACATACTAAATATGAAAGCTGTATGCCTTCTGGTTTCAGAGAAGAAGATTTTTGAAGGTTTTCCTATTTTCACCCATCGTGCTCAGATGATCTGAAAGGGATGCGCCCGTGCAAAGCCCAAATATGACCCAAGGGTCTTGATATGAACAAACTTGGTAGGGGCCCAATAGATGATGCTACATATCAAAAATGAAATCAGTGTGTCCTCTGGTTTCCATTAAAGAAGATTTTAAAAGAATTTCGCTCTTTGATTCTATGAAAAAGGGTTGCGCCCGGGTGGAGCCCAAATATGATCCTAGGGTCTTGATATGAATAAACTTGGTAGAGGTCCACTAGATGATGCTACATACCAAATATGAAAGCTGTCTGCCATCTGGTTTCATAGAAGAAGATTTTTGTTTTTTTACTCTTCGTGCGCATAAGAGATAGAGGGATGCACCCGTGCAAAGCCCAAATATGACCCAAGGGTCTTGATATGAACAAACTTGGTAGAGGCCCACTAGGTGATGCTACACACAAAATATTAAAGCTGTCTGCCATCTGGTTTCAGAGCAGAAGATTTTTAAAGATTTTCACTCTTCGATTCTATGTAAAAAGGGTTGGGCCCGGGCAAAGCCCAAATATGACCCAGGGTCTTGATATGAATAAACTTGGTAGAGGTCCACTAGATGATTCTACATACCAAATATGAAAGCTGTCTGCCATCTGGTTTCATAGAAGAAGATTTTTGAAGATTTTCGTTTTTTTACTCTTCGTGCTCATAAGAGATAGAGGGATGCGCCCGTGCAAAGCCCAAATATGACCCAAGGGTCTTGATATGAACAAACTTGGTAGAGGCCCACTAGGTGATGCTACACACAAAATATTAAAGCTGTCTGCCATCTGGTTTCAGAGCAGAAGATTTTTAAAGATTTTCACTCTTCGATTCTATGTAAAAAGGGTTGGGCCCTGGCAAAGCCCAAATATGACCCCAGGGTCTTGATATGAACAAACTTGGTAGAGGTCCACTAGATGATGCTACACACAAAATATTAAAGCTGTCTGCCATCTGGTTTCAGAGCAGAAGATTTTTAAAGATTTTCGCTCTTCGATTCTATGTAAAAAGGGTTGGGCCCGGGCAAAGCCCAAATATGACCCAAGGGTCTTGATATGATCAAACTTGGTAGAGGCCCACTAGGTGATGCTACACACAAAATATTAAAGCTGTCTGCCATCTGGTTTCAGAGCAGAAGATTTTTAAAGATTTTCGCTCTTCGATTCTATGTAACAAGAGGACCATGATGGTCCTATATCGCTCACCTGTGTATCTTTGTCTAAATTAACTAGTATCAAATTTTCCAGCAAAAGTCGTAATTGTACTTTTAAAACTTTTGGTCTCTATAGAATGTAACAAGAAAATTATCATGAAAGCTCCTTTTTCCCGTGACATGACACAGATCCTTCCAATTTTCAAAGGATTCATCCTTGTGACTTGACAAACATTCAGACCAAGTTTCATGGAGATTAGATCATATGTGTGGCCTCTTGAGCTTCAAGATAAAAAATGTCATTAAGGCCCCTTTTCCTGTGATATGATACAGATCCTTCCCATTTTCAATAGGGTTAATCCTTGTGACCTGACAATCATTCTGGCTAAGTTTCATGATGATTAGTTCATATTTGTGGCCTCTAGAGCATAAACAAGAAAGTTGTAATGAAGGCCCCTTTTTCCGTGATATGACACAGATCCTTCCCATTTTCAATAGGGTTAATCCTTGTGACCTGATAATCATTCTGACTAAGTTTCATTATGATTGGTTCATATTTGTGGCCTCTAGAGCGTAAACAAGAAAATTGTCATTAAGGCCCCTTTTCCCGTGATATGACACAGATCCTTCCCATTTTCAATAGGGTTAATCCTTGTGACCTGACAATCATTCTGGCCAAGTTTCATGATGATTGGTTCATATTTGTGGCCTCTAGAGCGTAAACAAGAAAATTGTCATTAAGGCCCCTTTTTCCGTGATATGACACAGATCCTTCCCATTTTCAATAGAGTTAATCCTTGTGACCTAACAATTACTCTGACCAAGTTTCATGAAGATTGGACCATATTTGTGGCTTCTAGAGTGAAAACAAGAAAATTGTCATTTAGGTCCCTTTTCCCTTGATATGGCACGGATCTTTCCCATTTTCAATAGGGTTCATCCTTGTGACCTGATGGTTAATCTGACCAAGTTTCATGATGATTGGTTAATATTTGTGGCCTCTAGAGTGTAAACACTTAAATTGTTGACGCCTGACGACGGACGACGGACGACAGACGACGGACGACGCACGACACACGACGGACATTCAATGATCACAAAAGCTCACCTTGAGCAGGATGTGCTCAGGTGAGCTAAAAAGGGTTGGGCCCGGGCAAAGCCCAAATATGACCCCAGGGTCTTGATATGAACAAACTTGGTAGAGGTCCACTAGATGATGCTACATACCAAATATGAAAGCTGTCTGCCTTCTGGTTTCAGAGAAGAAGATTTTTAAAGATTTTCATATTTTCACCCTTTTTGTTAAGGGTAAAGGGAAAGTTAAGGGTGGATTTCATTTATTTGAACAACTTTGGTAGAGCTTGACCCAAGGAACATCCCTGCCAAGTTTCATCAAGATTGGCCCACTGGTTTAGGAGGAGAAGATGTTTAAAGAAGTTGTGGACGACGGACAACGCACGACTGACATTCTACGATCCAAATAGCTCACCTTGCGCACTTTGTGCTCAGGTGAGCTAAAAATGTGCATCATTAATGTCAGAAAGGTGCAAACCCCTTTGATCAAGGGAATGCAGTAAATTTTGAGCCCATGTCTGAGATTGCTGCTCTATCAACCGCAAAAAAACAAACAAGAATATAGAAGATGCTTCAAGACCAGAGGGCCAGCTCAAGCCTTCGTATGATTTTGAGTTTTCACCATCTCGGGGGATCGCAAGGGCACTGTATTTAAGACATATTAATCTTTTTGTAAGCAAATCTTTTATATATGGGGCCATTTTTCAGTGACACAACAGCCCATAGAGCCCATTTAATGAATCCAATCAGAAATTAACGACAAAACTGAAAGAATGATCATGATTGAGAACATTCAGTGCAAGTTTCATGCAAATTGGTCCATAAATGAAGGAGGTGTTGTGTAAACAAGAAATGGACTTACATATGAACAAGATAATATCAATATACCACCACCTTTGGTGGCCATTATTAAGTTACCAAAATTCATACACCAAATATTATTAGTTATACGGTTTCTTGTCGGGGTATATAACAATTTATTCCTGGCTGGAAAAATAATGTCATCCCAGCCGTAGGCGAGGGTTGACATCATTTTGACTGCCGGGAATAAATCGTCATATACCCAGGCAAGAAACCGTATTACGAATTTATTATACTTTAAAGTTTTAGGGCTAAATAGAATATGTCTTTTGCCTTTTTAAGGCGTTTGTATAAACCGATTTCTTTTAAACCACCAATATCCCTTAATTTGCCCCTATGAAAAGTAAACATGTACAAAGTGATGTCATATATAGTTGTGACGTCACACTACTACACTCTGCGCTATTGTGATATGGAAGCGTTTGTTGACTGAAACTGCGAGAAACTTGGTACTTTAAATGGACAGATTTGTACAAATTTAAGGTATTTATTGACATCTTTATCATTTTTTATTTGCACATTATTAACTGACATCCTTTTCAACTTTTCAACTGTATCCTAGTGTGTATTTCCGGGTCGTGTTATCAGCTAAGCGAGAGAAACATGGCTGCCATTACCGATTTGATTTTTTGTCTATGTTCACGTCGAGGCGCCTTAGAGGTAATACCGGAGCTATCAATGTTTGTCAGGTCAGCATTAACCAATTAAAATGCTAGAATTTTCTTTGCAGTATAAAAATAAAATTATGATATGGTGCAGAAATGCATTAATGCTAGAACTTGCAGGAAAGATTGGGTTGCAATTTTTCAATGTGCAGAATTACCATGTACTTTATTCTTCTACTTCAAATTTGGAATGATGTCTGTCATTTTACTTAACTATGAGGAAAATACATGTACATGGATTCTCTCACAAAATGAAGGAATAAATATTGATAGCAGCTTCGGGAGCTCTTAACCGTGATAATTTTTTTGTTAGTTTTGAGTGGGATTTTAGTGGACAAATACAATCAAAACCTTGCAACACAAGAAAGACAATGCCCTTTTTGTAGTGTTCGAAACACAGGAACTTGAAATTCTGGTAATAAAATACATCTTATGTACAGAGCTTGAGCAATTACTCCAATAGTATCCCTATCTATATAGATAGGGATACTATGGTACCAATTACTCAAATTCTAGGCTCAAATCACACCCCCTATAAAGAAACCCTGGATCTGCCACTGAAAGGATAAGTGCCACCACCTTAATCATAATGAAGTAGCTATCGTAATTTGAGACTACAATAACCACAATGACCACATATAGCCTTCTAGAAATTTGAACCCGGAACTTGAAATCACATGCATATCAAATTATTTTAATATAGCTAGCTCAAATACATTGATGAAAATAAGTAGGAGTGTGACAATTAGGAAAGACCTTTAATTATAGAAATGACAGAGCATCATATTTATATAATAAATCGTTGGTGGGCAACAAAACATGATAGCTGTAGAAATCAATCGTTCTGACTATTTGTCTTCCACCAATGGGTTGATAATCCTAGATCTATGTGGAATAGCAGATTGAAGCTAGGGAAGGATGTAATGATAGTGGTGTGAGGAATACAAGGAATCCATTGTTAGGTGTTCCAGCTGCCGTGATGTAACTGAAAAATTGTTGAAAGCAGCGTTAAAACCCATTTAAACAAACAAATATTTGTTTCCCAAGAAGGATATAGATTGAGCAAAAGTATGATGACCCTCAAATATTATTTAGAATGTCATCTCTTTTTTAAATCTACAGTCAAACCTGTCTTAAGCAAGCACCCAAGGGACATTCAAAAAACACTTGCCTAAGACAGTGCTTGCTTTATACAGGTCATTTCCAGTGCAAATGATTCATTTAGGAACATGGTGGCCGCTTGCTTAAGACAGGTTGCTTGCTGGATACAGGTGGCCTCTAAGACAGGTTCGACTGTATTTATCATATAACATAAGCACAAGTAGTTTTGATTTTCATTTTGTAAAAGCTTTTCATTTTTGACAGTTTTAATAACATCATCATGGCATATCTGCAAAAAAGTATATCGAACAAGGTCAGTCTATAGATTCAATTTTATCATTTTCCAACAATATTGCAATTAATCTGGTGATGTCTGTAACTTCACCGTGGACCTGAAATAACACCAAAAAAACATTTTTTTAGTGCTGATCCACTGGTCATGGGACTACAATATTCATCCTAATAAATTCTTGTTGGAGCTATACCAAACACAGACAGAGGGGTTTAATCTAGTTCCCATTTTCTGATGAAATATGAGCCAGTGTGTTATATTTCCAACAATATGACATATGCATAAGCTGCAGACAGTTTCATAGTGTCATTTGAAGATTGCTTAACTGTCTACAGAAACTTTGAGATCTTATCTATCTACTAATCACATATTGAAGACTATGGTCAGACTGTGCAAATGCACAGGCTGGCCAGAGTCTTTGATTTGCACACAAAGTGGCACATTCCTCTCTTGATAGTCGTATGTCGGACAGAGGACCACATATTGAAGCTAGGTTCTTCTGGACCACCTTTCTTTTATAAATATCTTACAAGCTAATTGATGGTGAAGTCTGCAATTCTTAAACCATAAGTTTGAAGGGTGACATACGATCTACATATGACCCGACCAACGGACAGATGAAGCAACCCACCCAACGATATGTGCAAAGCAATTTTCCCCCTTTTCTTTGAAGGGGGGGGGGGCATAATTAGTGAAGAAATTTCATGATTTTTTTTTTAAAATCAAGGGATTTCTCTCATTTGATGTGCAGGTTCTTAGTAAAAAGTACCGATGAGCTACTATTAGTGAGGGCGCATTTATTAGAGGATTCAAGCTATCCTTGATTTTCATTCAAAGCATTTTAATGATAACTTAAACAAACTTAACCTTATGGCTTCCATCAGAACATAAATCAGAATGAGAATAGAAAATAAATTTATACCTTCTTATAATTTTTAAAGTTTGCATTTTATTCACCATATATTGAAATTAGTACTGTCAAAAAAGGTCAGTTTCAATCAAATTGAAATAGTTTTTGTAGTATGAAAAAAAGGAGGTACTGAAAATTCCAGTTAAATCTAGATCATTATCTCATCTTACCACAGTAATTATTTTCAGGTTGGTAAAAGGTCACATAAGAAGTTTGTTTAAAAAATCATCGTTTAGTTTCTGTAAAATTGAACTTTAAATTTAAGCTATGTATCATTTATGGAAATAACCCCACCCTTAAAAGCCATGTTTTTCATCTAAAACCAATTGTTTAATAGTCTGACAAAGGGTCACCATGGTCCAATTAATTTTGGTTGACAAATACTGTGCAGTTTATGAAATAGCTTTTTTACAATAACTACATGGAGATTCAAGCCACATCCATCAATGCAAAGATTTTTCTTATAAATTTAAACTGAAGGAACATTAGAAATTTCTAAGTAAAAGTTTACAGACAGATAATCAGATTCACACACAACAACAACATTACCAAAAGGAATACGAGTAGCTCACTGGCCAGTAAAACTCAAAACGATGATGACCTCCAAGGCTCCTCTTGTTTTTCCACATATGAGAAATGAAGAGAGTAATTGTTGATTTCTTTGATATATTAAACTAAAAACCTTATCACACTGTATGAACACAAGAAGACAATTCATATATGATTGAGATAAGGTTTCTAGTTTCATACCTCTATGAAATCAACTGTTTTCATTGTAAAATAAATCCAACTTTTCAGCCTATCACAACCCAGGAATATTAATGGACTCAACTAAAATTAAATTATTCTTAAATAATACAAGAGCCGTCAGAGACGGATTATGCTCCCCGAATAAGGCATTGTCACAAAAACAAAAGCCATGTTGGACATGGACATCTCCCACCAAGAAAGCTTGATAGTAAACTGAAGCCTAATAGATAAAAGATTCTATGTACTGTCAAAGATTTGCCTCCTATAAAATCTAAGAAATAAAAATAACAAAGGGCAATAACTCCAAAATTATGCAAGCAAGAGTTGTAGTTCAGGTGTATTGCAATTCTCCTCTATGAGATCTATCCACCCATAAAGATTGAAGTTGATAGCTATTATACTTTAGGAGATATGCTCCAGACAAAATCTAAGTATCAAAAATAACAAAGGGCAATAACTCCACAATTATGCAAGCAAGAGTTGCAGTTCTTGTATACTGCACTTCTCCTCTATGAGATCTATCCACCCATTAAGTTTCAAGTTGATAGCTATTATACTTTAGGAGATATGCTCCAGACATAATCTTAGTATCAAAAATAACAAAGGGCAATAACTCCAAAATTATGCAAGCAAGAGTTGTAGTTCTTGTGCACTGCACTTCTACTCCATAAGATCTATCCACCCATAAGGTTTCAAGTTGATAGCTATTATACATTAGGAGATATGCTCTGTGGTCAGATTGCAAGGACTCAAATAAGGTGTTATCTTATACAGCAAACATAAAGGTAACAAACATTAAACTCCCTTTTTGCATGACATATTTTGAGACACAAATATCAAATACCTTATGGTAAAGGGCATCTGATTTGCTACTGAAATGTGACATTTCATCAAATTCTGAGCATGAGACTAGGAGAAATGAAAGAATAACTGTATTTTACGCGCTAGCGTAAAGGTAACAAACATTTAGCCCCCTTTTTCCATGATATATTTTTTTTACGTTAATTTCAAATTGTTTATAGTAAAGGGCATCTGATTTGCTACTCAAATATGAAATTTCACTAAATTCTGACTGTTAGACTCGGAGAAATTTGGGAAAAACTATTTTTTACCCTAAGTCCCCTTTTCCCGTGACGAGGCCTCAAATCCAAAAACCGTCAAAGATGCATCATCACTATATCATAGGGAGTTCACATGGTAAGTTTCATTTGATTTGGCCCAAGGGTTATGGAGAAATAGGTGGGGAGGGACGGCCGGACGGAATTACTATTTTACATGCTAACGTAAGGTAACAAACATTTAGCCCCCTTTTTCCATGATATATATTTTTTTACGTTAATTTCAAATTATTTATAGTAAAGGGCATCTGATTTGCTACTCAAATATGAAATTTCACTAAATTCTGACTGTTGGACTAGGAGAAATTTGGGAAAAACTGTTTTTTACCCTAAGTCCCCTTTTCCCGTGACGAGGCTTCAAATCCAAAAACCGTCGCAGATGCATCATCACTTTATCATAGGGAGTTCACATGGTAAGTTTCATTTGATTTGGCCCAAGGGTTATGGAGAAATAGGTGAAAACGGAAAGACGGATGGACGGACAGACGAAGCGGCGGCTATATGCTCTCCCTTCGGGGAGCATAAAAACTAACCTTAATACAGTAAAGCATTGTCAACATAATATATTTCTTACCATTTTAACAGGTAAAGTATCATTTATATTTCTGCTTTCTGAGTATCGAATCATCAATCTTCGACTGTTGTATTCACCACAGTAAGACACTGAAGCTATCTGAAATTGCAGCCAATTACTACATATAACTGAGTAATTTTACGTCGAAAGTGCTAAAAAGTCTTTCGATGTACAGTATGTAGTGCTTGACCTCTATCAAACAACTACTTGTACTAATTATAAGCCACCAACTTCAAAAGTCCCTCCACTTTCATCAAAATATTTGAAAAAGAGGACATTCTTCAACTGAAAACTGTTTCCGATTGAATCTTATGATGTTAGAACCCATTAGAATTGTTTGAGGGACGGTTCTCGTGTGTTCAAACATCATAGGATTTTATAAGAATTATGCTACAATCTACAAATGCTATCAAAATTATCAGTCTTAATTATTAGGAAATAATGGACTAAGCAACCATTCCCATAAGTGAACAATTTTTGGTGGTCTCTTAACACAAGTTTTATTTCACTGTATGTTAAAACTACAACTATCACTTGAAATTATCATACCCAGAACACTGTAAGTTGTCATAAAAAACAAGAGCTGTCACTGTAAGATGACAATGCCCCCGACACCGCTTTGATTTAGAAGTTATGGCCAATGTTAAAGTTTTTGGACGGAATGACGGACGGACGGACAGACGGACAGACGGACAAGTCAAATTTATGATGCCTCCCTATCGGGGGCATAAAAAACAACAAAAAACAAAACATAAAAAAAAACAAATAAAACAACTAGGCACAATTTCTTCATAAAATATCTATGACTATAGTCTCAAACTCTTGAAACCCACAACACTGGTCTCCTTATTCTAACAATTATTCAAATCTTTACCTTCAAATATTGTTTCAAGGACAGGACCCACATTTGCAGTTCAATCCTATTCATTTCCATGGCAACTAAATCATGAACAGGCACTGATACAACCCTATGAAAGGAATGAAATAATACACATGATGAAAAAATTAAATACAGCAAAAAAGGAAATTTTCACTCATAAATCTTACACACAATCATGTACTGTCTTAAACCTAAGTATAAAGACACAGATTTATACAAACATTGTAGGTATTGGATCCCTAATAGTTCCGCAACATTTCAGAAATTAAGATCTTTCACAATGTTAACCTTGTTAAAGTTCATTACTCAATTGGACAAACTGACATATTTCAGTTACAATCTCTACAAATACAAAAATAATTGTCTGCCTTTTTGGTGTCTGAAACAGACAAAACAAGTGATGTTTGTAAAACATTAGTGCCCCCCATAAAAGCAGGACCATTACTTATTCTTTGTCAATCAACAAAGGGCAATAGCTCACAAAATTTGATGAGAAGAGTTAAGGTTCTTGTGCACTGCAATTCTCCTCAATGAGATCTATCCACCTATTAATTTTCATAAATCTAGCTTGCATACTGTTTGGGATAACATCCGGACAAAAAAAGATGGCCACAGATAGCCCAACCAACCCACCAACATACAAATGCAAAGCAACACACCCCTCTTCTTTGAAAGGGGGGGGGGGGGGGTATGATTAAAATTGAGAAATTAAGATCAACTCAAATGGCTTTTTCTGAGTACAAAGTGCAGGTGGAATTACTATTAGACACACTTATAAAAGTGAATATGAAAAAAAGAAACATGTCTGTTATATACATGAATACAATAGGATCAATACAGCTAAATTGGAAAAGCATCAATTCAACAGAAGTTGTTAATTTGTTGTTAAACAGTTCTATCTATTACCTTCTGGATTTTGACCGCTTGTCTGCTTAGCTTTCAATTTAAACCTTTTAGGTACAGACTCGGGTTTTTACTTCCTTATTAATTCTTACTAAAAATACTGTGGAAACAGAACAAGAGTACCATCTACTGGTGTCTACGCTCGACAGTTGAATGATGGATGGTGGGAAAAAATCTAAGTAAGAAAAGGGGCATAATTTGCACAAAATGCATTTAGAGTTACCCCCCTTGATAGGAGAGGTTGCTTTTTTGATGGTGAATATGTGTGCCAAGTTTCAAATGAATGTCTTCAGTAGAACCAGAGTTATCACAAAATGTCAAAGTTTTCATAGGATGATGACAATGACAACGACAACAACAACAATGATACAATGACACAAGGGCTGTGGAAATACCTAGTCAGGTTTTCTCCAAAAGCAGCTGAGCAGAAAGACGATTGAGGCAAGGAATTTCACATTTTTCCCACAACAATAATGGTGGTCCTATATTGCTCCACTTGATCTCAATGACACCAATAAGATGTCCAAGACGAGATGCTTTGTACCTATACAATTATGGCAAGGTTGGTTTCAGAGAACACTATGGAATGGATCATTTTTGGGTGACATAATTGGGAGATTCTCTCAATTTCTACCAGAAATCTCATTTAAACTGGCTTAATGAGAGAAACACTCAGAGTGAAGTATAATTTAGTGAATGATTTTGAAGGATTTTATTGGCTCAGCACAAAACAGTTTTAACTGCTTATAATTATAAAATTCTTAATCTCCCATTCAATTCAGCTATACGAGATTTTTTTGCACATACTTTTCTGAATTGTTGATCTGTAAAATAGAATATGCAGAGCAGAGTCCAAATACAGCCCATAGAGAGTGGCAGGAAAATTTTTGTTAGAGTTATAATAGACAAAGGTGCTATCACAGCTATCTGCCTCCTAGTTTCAGAGAGGAAGATTTTTCTTTTTTACTATGTTGACAGCTCAGTGTGAAACAGTTGTAAGTGCCAATCTGTTTAAATTTCCAGCTGTTTCATACTGAGCCATCAATGTTATGTAGAGTGTGCTAGTGCAGAGCCCAAATATGACCCCTGTGGTATGTGCATGGTATCAACAAAATTAATCAAATTATTCTGTGAACCATCTGCCAACTAGTTTCAAATAAGATTTTCAAATATAAGTTGCCATGGCAATCAGAGTTTAGGGTAGTTTTCAAATCTTCAAAATATTTTGGTTAAAGTTCACCTAAGGAAAATCCTTTCCAAATTTCATCAAGATTTGCCCACTGGTTTAGGTGAAAATGTTTAACATAGCTGTAGTTGATGTAAGATGTACATTGGACAATCAAATTAGCCCACCTTGAGCACTTTGTGCCCTCATGTAAGCTAAAAAACGTAAACATTTGTTTGGGTAAATATTCAGAAAAAGACAGTTACCTGTATAAATCATTTTATCAGACAATGTATTGACCTGATATCACTTGTCTGATAACATAGTATGATATCAGGTAGTCCATTTTTGGAAACAGTTTGCAAACATTTTCACCTGAATTTCTTTGATTTTTAAGGCTAAAGCATAATAAAGCACTGAAAAATGTTTGTGTGATAAATAGAATGACATGTGTCTTAAAAAATCAATGTTATCTGGTCCAGGCTGCAAGAAATTATCATGACTCGGCAAAGCTTCATCATAATAAATTCTCAAAACCTCAACCAGATAAAGAATAACCTTTAAAGGTATCAACCAAATCTGAATTTCTTTGATTCTTAAGAGTTTATGATAATTTTAAAAGCGCTGAAAAATGAATGCATGATAAGTAAAATAACTGGTAAGTGTCTTAACATATCAATGTTATCTGGTCTTGGCTGCAAGAAATTATCATGACTGGGCCAAGCATTGTCATGAAAAATTCTCCCATCCTTGATCAGATAACATTGATATTATAAGGCACTAGCATATACTTCTCTATATGACACAATGTATTGGCTGACCCAAACAGTTACACAGGGGTCCGACACTACTTATTTTTGCATCTCAGATGCACAAAACCTGCATCACTTAAAACCCTCGGTTATCATGTTAGAAATTCTTAGATGCGCTGGGTGGAGCCCAAATATGACCCTATAGTCTTGATATGAACAAACTTGGTAGAGGCACAATAGATGATGCTACATATAAAATATGAAAGCTGTCTGCCTTCTGGTTTTAGAGGAGATTTTAAAGATTTTCGCTCTTTGATTCTATGTAAAAAGGGTTGAGCCCAGGAAGAGCCCAAAAATGACCCAAGGGTCTTGATATGAACAAACTTGGTAGAGGTCCAGATGATTCTAAATACCAAATATGAAAGCTGTCTGCCTTCTGGTTTCAGAGAAGAAGATTTTTGAAGATTTTCCTTTTTATACCCTTCATGCTCAGAAGAGCCAAAAGGGATGCGCCTGGGTGGAGCTGAAATATGACCCCCGGGTTTTGATATGAACAAAAATGGTAGAGGCCCACTAGAAAACGCTACATATAAAATATGAAGGCTGTCTGCCCCCTGGTTTCAGAGGAAAAGACTTTTGAAGATTTTCCTATTTTCACCCTTTTTGTTAAGGGTACAGGGAAAGTTAGCGGTAGATTTCGTTTATTTGAACAACTTTGGTAGAGCTTGAACTAAGGAACACCCCTGCCAAGTTTCATCAAGATTGGCCCACTGGTTTAGGAGGAGAAGATTTTTTAAAGAAACTGTGGACAACAGACAACTCATGACGGACATTGGACGATCACAATAGCTCCCCTTGAGCACTTCGTGCTCAGCTGAGCTAAAAATGTCAAAAATTTTGCACACTGACATTGACAAAGATAGTGGCAATGACAACAATACACCAAGGCTATATCAATAGCTATTCTTTGAAAATAGCCAAGCTAAAAAGGATGAAAATGACAGAGGTCAACAACTGTTTGTTTGTAAATCAATTTTTCTGAGCCATAAATTTTGTCAGGACACAAGTCCCATCTATTTTGTTTGAGATTTCAAAAATGTAAGAACATAATATGTAGGGGTCCTTACAACACTATTGTAAGTGTCTTTGAATAGAGAATACTCAAGATACCTCTTCCTTGATATGTCACAAATTTTATTTCCCTATATTAAAGATCAAATGAAAAGCTATTTTTCGAACAAGAACTAAATATATATTTCAATCAGTTTAATTGAAATGAAAAGGTATAAAAAATCCGCGTCGAAAAACACACACCCAAAGGGACAATATTTATAAAAGAACGACCGTGATTTATTGGAAATTTTCACCTGGCCGAAAACGGACTTTCGCACTTACGCAATGGGTGTGACGTCATTGTAGGCATTCCTCTCAAAGGTAAACATAGCGAACGTTTGTTGTTATTACACAGCTATCGAACAACAACACGAAGGTTCGATATTGTTATACGGCTATCAACTTGTGCAGTCAGAACAGTTTAAACCTAAGCAAGCGGAAACTACAGATGTGTTTACTTTATACCCTTAATCTGAGATATCTAGTCACGAGTCTAACAACAAAGTCCGGATAAATGTAAGTTGGAAACTATGGCATGGTTAGAGTGTTTTTCACGCCGTTGTACCGATGTAATCTTGTTGAAAATAAACATTTTTCTCTCACAAATTAAAATCGGCATTTTTCAGACTGTTCACTTTGTAAATTTGGTAAAAACTTAGGAAGGAAATACAATTTGATTCAATTGAGAGTAATATTTCACAGTGACCAATCATTTAGCTTCAACTTTTGTTTATTATACAGATATATATATATAAAAAAACATAAAAAGAGCTTGACATAACACATTTGATGGTTGGACAAAACCATATTACTACAAAGTCAATCAAATATATTATGCAAAATTAAATCAAGATATTGAATAAAACCCTACCTCAACAGGGCTTTGACAATTAGATGGTATGAAATCAGATAAAGTGAAAACATGGCTAAACATTTGTGGATTAAAGAAAATGGAATAATCGTGGAAAAGGAAATTTGTACCGACAAATAATTATAGTTTGAAGGAATTTCATACCATCTTTGTCGAATGAATATCATAAACAAATAATTAGAAAAATAAATTCAATTAAGCACAAATTTGATGGTATTCTGTTGTCGATTTAAGGTTGTGTCTAGGTATATCGCCTGTTGAAAATTAGTCTTTTGCGGCATGTAAGTTGAATCATTGAAGGATAAAATGTGTGTTTAATTAAGTCATAAAGTTTAATAAATTACATGTAGCTGAGTGGTTTTGTTTATTAGAAGCATTGTGACATCTTGCCCATTACACAACAGCGCACATGATTAATGATTTACTGAGGGAAACCCTTTCTGAGTGTGCTAGTCTGTGTACCGATAATTCTTCTCATATAGCAATTATTTTCAAAATCATTTCTGAAACATTTCTCAAATTTGTACACTTTTGTTTTTTTATTTCGGCACACAAATCATTTCTAACGTTATATATTAAAAAATGGTCACTATTTCAAGCTGTAATAAGTGTTAAGCGGGTTCAATATCATCTACACCAAGAAAATTTCTTCTCTTTTTTTTTTAACAAAAAAGCTTTCACAATATAAATATCGAAAAACTATTATAAATGTTTTGTTAAACTTCTCATATCAAGAAGAAAGATATAAAGCGAGAGAGAGAAACAAACTAAAAGAGCGGAGGGAAAGAGAGGCGGAGAGACGGACAGAATGCGCCAAACCAGAGAGAATGTACTAAATAACTAGAAGCCATGAATGGCTTGAGTCGCTCCACAGGCTTGAAATTCTTGTAAAAGCAAATAAATGTTTTGACTAGATTTTTAGATATTTGGGGTTCAACTGATGTTGAAAATGATTTTCAAAGTTTCTTCTATATAACAGATAGAGAAATGACCTCTGCTATTAAAAGACATATTTTTCATCAAATCAAAATAATTTTTGGCTGCATGATAATGGGTCACCCAAAGATCATACCAAAAATGTTTGATTGATATCCATCCGTTACATTCTGAGAAAAATGTTTTTCATAGTTTCCACTATTTAACATATTGAGAATTGACCTCCACCCATAAAATGCATATTTTTCATCCAATCAAAATAATTTTTGGAACATTGATAAAAGGTCACTCAAGGATCATTCCAGTGAAATTTAGTTGATATCCAAAAATCAGATTCTGAGAAAATGATTTTCAAATTTTCCGCTATATAACATATGGAGAAATGACCTCTGCCAATAAAATGCATATTTTTCATCCAATCAAAATAATTCTTGGTACACTGATAAAGGGTCACCCAAGGATCATTCCAGTGAAATTTGGTTGATATCCATCAGTTACATTTTGAGAAAATGATTTTCAAAGTTTCCACTATATAACATATAGAGAAATGACCTCCGCCCATAAAATGCATATTTTTCATCCAATCACAATGATTTTTTGTAGACTGATAAAGGGTCACTCAAGGATCAATCCAGTGCAATTTGGTTGATATCCATCCATTAATTTCTGAGAAAATGATTTTCAAAGTTTCCACTATATAACTTATAGAGAAATGACCTCCGCCCATAAAATACATATTTTCCATCCGATCACAATGATTTTTTGTAGACTGGTAAAAGGTCACCCAAGGATCATTCATGTAAAATTTAATTGGTATCTAATGATTAGAATCTGAGAAAACTCACTTTTTACCATATTTGGAAATTAGCCATGCCCATTAAATCCATGTTTTTCATTGGATCAAAATTTCTTGAACAACTTTGAAAGAGGGTCACCCAATGAACATTTCTGTGAAGTTTGGTTGAAATCCATCCAGTAGTTTCTGAGGAGAAGATTTTTAAAGAAAAGTTTAAGACCGGACGGACGCACGGACGGACGGACGCACGACGGACACAACGCCATGACAATAGCCCCAGTGGCTTTCAGCCAGTGGAGCTAAAAATGTTGACGGGTGATCAAAATGTCGCAAATGTTGCTTTAATAAGCTGTACTTGCATTGATTAGATAATTTATCAATCATCAACGATATTGTTCAACGAATAATATATTACTTATTACGCTTGTGCGTACTGCGTGTCATGTTTTTACGCCCTTGGACAAAATTATAACAGAGGCAGATTTCTTCTCGGCTTTCATACTGCTCAAGTTTATATGTTAACTTCAAACTGAAGAAATAATTATCAGAGCAAAATTTCGAAGAGACCATTCATTAAGCTTCAGCTTTATTATATGTGACCCGTCACGCGAAAGTGGAACGACTGGGAACTCCATAAAATAATTATTTGATGAAAGGATTGGTGCAAGTACAGGTCAGTCAGGAAGGAACAATTAGATTAATTATTCTTGTAAAAGAAAATCATCCAAGTTTGACAATTTTTTAACCTTCTCGGTCCGCAATCTGAGTAGGGTCGACTCTCTACGCACTAGCCTTACGTTCTTTGGGGAAGAATTTAGAAATTGGAACTGAAACATCTGTTTTAGCTGATCAGAAGCTGCTCGACAAGCCTTTTTCGTAAACGAAAATATTGGGTACATTTTCATAATTCAATAATATCGTTTTAAACTGTAAGCGTGATATTTTGATTTTAAAACAACAAAACTTTTTCGTCATTGAACACCAATAAGTTATTTTACTAATTACGGGATTTATGACATCTGTTTACACAATGGTTTATTGACGGGGCGTGGTTTTCCAATGATATACATGATAATAATTGACACTTGACAAAATTTTACCCAATCAGTTCATCGGAAATTTCAAAAGGCGTTTAATTGGTTCATTACCCTTTAAGGGGGCGTGGTTATCGGACAATTCATGCGCAGGAATAACCAATCAGTACACCGGAAGGTATTTCTATGTCTTTGTGTATAGTCAATGTTTCGGGTCCGATTCTATTCAATTAGGATAATTAATACTATTAATAAAGCTACATCCAGACATTTTAAATGAATTAGACCCTTGCATCTTGCCTCAACATCTTAACAACAATCGTTTTTACAACAAAGTTGTGAAAAATCTGTGATAGGTTGAACAAAATTCTGTAATTTTATATGATCTGCTTATTCCGTCAATTCATTCATAACTACAATGACGTCACAGGTCAGTTTCAATAGCGGGCTACAGGTGTGATAAGAGAAAATCGTAGATTTTACCATTATCGTATATATTATTTTCATTTGAATGTCGCATCTGATTATTTAAATACATCTCTTTGTATTTATGTAAGGTCAAAAGAGCTTTTCATTTGACCTTTGATTAAACTTTGGACAACACAAGTTACGTTTGTGAATAATGAATGCCCCCAAAACAGCAAATTTTTCAGAAGTTTGACCTTGTTATATGACCTTGATCTTGGTACCAACAGATTCATATCATTAAGATCCATCATCATGCTTAAACACAGTATCTTGAATAGGCAATTAGGTAACAACGTTCATTTTTTTGTTAAGTTTTGCAGACAGATAGACAGAAGGACTGAAAGTCTGACAATGGAAAACTAGAAAGCCATGAATGGCCTGAGTCGCTCCACAGGCTTGAAATTCTTTTAAAGCAATAAAAGTTTTGATAGATTTTTAGATATTTTGGATTCTACTGATGATGAAAATGATTTTCAAAGTTTCAACTATATAACATATAGAGAAATGATCTCCGCCAATAAAAGACATATTTTTCAACCAATCACAATATTTTTTGGCTGCATGATAATGGGTCACCAAAAGATCATATAAACAAGAGCACCGCCTACGGGTGCCTACGCTCAGCTGTCGAGTGCTGGATGGTGGGAAAAAATCTAAGTCGAAAAAGGGGCATAATTCCCACAAAATGCATCTAGAGTTATCCCTCTTGATAGCATAGGTTGCTCTTTTGATGGTGAACACGTGTGCCAAGTTTCAAGTGAATGCCTTCAGTAGAACCAGAGATATAACAAAATGTCAAAGTTTTCGCACGACGACGACGACATGGAGGCTATAGCAATACCTCGGGTTTTCTTCGAAAACAGCCGAGCTAAAAATGTTTGATTGAAATCCATCAGTTACATTCTGAGAAAATGATTTTCAAAGTTTCCACTTTATAACACAAAGAGTAATGAACTCTGCCCGTAAAATACATATTTTTTCATCTAATCACAATGAATTTTGGTAGATTGATAAAGGGTCACTCAAGGATTATTCTAGTGAAATTTGGTTGATATCCATGATTTAGATTCTGAGAAAATGATTTTCAAAGTTTCAAATATTTAACATATAGAGAAATGACCTCTGCCTATAAAATACATATTTTTCATCCGATCACTATATTTTTTGATAGACTGATATTGGGTCACTTAACCCTTTGCTGTTTAATCCCTGCTTTTTACGTGCCTGTGATTTTATGATAGAGAAAACATTGTGAAAAAAGATGAAATTGCTTCTGACAAGCAATTTCTTCTTTTTCCACACTGTTTTCTACCCCACTGAATGGTTATTTTTCAAATTAAATCCATTTTAAATTTTCGTCTGCAAAACCTTTCAATTTGGACAGGTCCAAAATTTTGTAAAACAGGAAAGTGTTAAGGATCATTCCAGTGATACTTGGTTGATATCCATCACTTACATTCTGAGAAAATGATTTTGAAAGTTTGCACCATATAACATTTAGAGAAATGGCCTCCGCACATAAAATGCATATTTTTCATCCGATCACAATAATTTTTTGTAGACTGATAAAGGGTCACCCAAGGATCATTCACATAAAATTTCATTGGTATCCATCAATTAGAATCTGAGAAAACTCACTTTTTACCATATTCGAAAATTAGCCATGCCCATTAAATCCATGTTTTTCATTGGATCAAAATTTCTTGAACACCTCTAAACAGGGTCATCCAAGGATCATTACTGTGAAGTTTGGGTGAAATTCATCCAGTACTTTCTGAGAAGATTTTTAAAGAAAAAGTTTACAAATGGAGGCATGGATGGATGCATGACGGACACAATGACATGACAAATGCCCCAGTGGCTTTAGGCCAGTGGAGCTAACAATATGATCCCAATCTTGTCGAGTGGGGGGAGGGTGGGGGCATAAAATTCATCTTACCTAAATGGCACATTAAACTGTTTGTACAGTTCAGTCAGCATGTTGATAAACCTGTCCATCGTCACCAGACTGGAAGCTGTATCAACATTCACAGAACACATGCATATCTACAACACATCAAACGAATATCTTAACCCTTGTCCTCCTGAATTAAAGTTTTGATCTAAACAAATTACCAATTCTTAAACTATCATTCAATGATGCCTGTATTGACCTGATATCCCCTGTCTTACAACATAAATCAGTCAGTCTATCTTTAGACACATTTTGCATACACTAATGGGATTTGAACCCACTGCAACTTCACTCTCCTGTTCAAAATTCTTGCCTTTACCATTGAGCAATTTTCAAAATACAGTCAATATTGCTCGAGCGACCACGTCTATTAAGCGACCAATTCTATTAAGCGACCACCATAAAAGGTCCCGTCACTGTAAGCAAAGTCTCTGTAAAAGAGCACATTCTTGACGGAAAATTGTTTATTGTTGAATCTTATGTTGTTTGAATCCATTAGAATCGTCCCGATAAGACGATTCTAATGGGTTCGAACATCATAAGATTTAACACGACTTGACCGACAATCTATAAATGCTATCAAAATATACTGTCACATTTATCATGGTTTGTCGTATTAAGCGACAATTCCCATAAACGACCGCTTTTTGGTGGTCCCTTAAGTGGTCGCTTAACACAAGTTTTTCTGTACTGAAGAACAAAAAAGTGAAACTCACTTTGATTGATTGTAGTACACCAAATAGACCAGGTAACTGTACTTCTGCAATAAGATATGAATACCATAAAAACATTTTCACACACTTCCTTATTTCATCCTTTAGAATGTGATTCATCAAGCAAACAGGGATCATCTAGTTATTGTGCATTCTGAGCAGACTGACTGGGTCTGAAAATTTGGGTATTTGACCAATTTTCAGAATCTAGAATGATAATTCTACTTCTTCTTGTAAAAGAATTTTTGAAATGCAACATCATGATGAACTCTACTGAAATCAATCACTTTTTCAATTTCATGTACATGTAGTTCCAAATGGTCCGTTCTTGTGTGAGGGATTACATAATTTTAGTTGTGTTCTTTCAGATTTATATATTGTATGTTGCAAAAACTTAGTTTCATACCTCCACAAAAATAACTTTGAGTACTATTTTGTAAGACAATTCCAATGAGTACCAAATATAGGATTTGTGAAAGTACTGTTGATGTTTTTACTTTGAAATCCAAAATAACCCCCTCCCCCATCCCCTATCTGTAGCCCTAAGTAGCCTGATTTCCAACATACCTGGTGATGCCCTATAATTTCGTCCAACTACAAACCATTGAGAATCTGGTGTTGATTCATCTATAACCATTCTGGCAAAATATGCTGAAATATATTGAACACATTTTCAGGGCTTGTGCTTGCTTTTCTAATTTCGGGAGTCATTGACCCCTTGTCTGTGGAATTTTTTTTCAACTATTGTTGAACGGTCAAAACAAAACTATTGATAATATATGGATGATAATGAGTGTATACCTCTTGATTATTGCTAATTGATTTATTTAAATGTCCACTCCTTTTCTTCATAAGAGATTCAAGCAAATTATGAGTCTCTTAAAAAGGTTTGAAAAAGACTTGTAATTCTTTTATATTTATAGTTTGCAGCAATACCTGCCCATTAAAGATAAGGTTGGTAAAGATGTTTGTTACTGGTTTGGGAGCTCTGCCCTACGTTCAGGATGACAAAATGGTGCAAACAGTTTTTTTTCCAAAAATCCCCCTTTGCACATTCACTTGCAAGCAAAGCGGGGTATAATTGACAAACTGTTTGCAGCTTTCTGTCATCCTGGACGCAAGGCTGGACTCCATGGATGATAGTATGACATGCTACAAATTGCCTTAAGATGGCAGCCATTATAAAGCTGTCAATAGGATTGTCTGATTAAAAGCTGCTGAACAAAATCAATACAGCTGAAGTTAGCAATTACCTTAGCAATTACTTCTTAAAGTATACATATTCATGACAAAAAATCATATTTGTGACCCATCACACAAAAAAGGGACCATCTGGAAACTATGTGAAATAGATTTTTGGGAAAATAATAGGATCCAGTGTAGGTCAACAAGAAGGCGTACTTCGAAAAATATAACAAAGGAAGGTAAAATATACATTCTAGATTCATTCATAAATGTGTTATTTGCAAAAAGTTTGGACCCTGGTCAGTCGGTGCAGATGGCACAGTCTGACCTGGGTCTGGGCCCTAGGTTATAAAACTTTTCTCAGGCTCAGGCTCAATTTTCTCAAATTTCAAATTAAAATAAATGTATGAAAATAATACTTATTCATTTAAATACCCGTGATGGTTGCGCGGTGTCTCGGAGCTCATGATCTTTTGTAGTGTTGACTTGGGTTTCCTAATGAGAATCATTGGGAAACCTTGGTTAGCACTGTTGGGGTTCGTTTCCTCGGAGACATGGAGACACTATTGCGGGTCCACTACCTTAATAGGCACGATAGGCAATCCATCAGTTGCTCGGTGTGTCCCCTTCTCAGGGACTTTATGCATGTGTATCCTTTTGCTCATACTAATAACGATAAAAGTTTTGTCCGAACTATTTTCTCGTATTAGAGTTTCAGCACTATTTTCAATCACTATTTTTGTTCTATTTTTGGTATTTTTAAAACGCTTTTTATCGAATTTCTTAGTTCCCGCATGCATCGAGTCTTTGTGGCGGGTCTAACACTCGTACGTTATTCCGGGTCTTTGTAGTATTTTGATGACGTCAACATTACCTTGACGTCGTACATAACGGTTCAATTCATAGGATTCACCTGATGAAGGCGGCTGTGCCGCTGAAAGCTAGTGTATTTATATATTATTATTAAAAATAAAAGATAATATAAATAAGTTGTTATTTATAACAACTTATTAATATCATCTTTTATGTTTATACATTTAAATGAGTAATGAAACGGAATTAAAACTTTAATCTCAAACTGAAATTTGAAAAAAATTGAGCCTGAGCCTGAGAAGTTTTATAACCTTGGGCCCTGAACTTTACACATTTCCTAGATAGTCCCTTTTTGGTGTGACAGGACACATTTTAATTTGAGATGACATTATAACAGAGTACAGTTAACAACCAGCTTTAATTAAGAAAGAGAAGAGGAGAATATTTGTTGATTTTAAGACAGTATGGTATGATAAACCAAATCAGACTGTATTCTTTGGCTAATTTGCCTGAGACTCTGTTTATTTTCTGTGAGAGGACAAAAGTTCAAACTATTAAAGTAAGAGAAAGTATATTTTTTTTTACTCAAGATTTCATTTTTTCTGTCTTACAATCACATGTTATTTTCTATTTGAAGGGTGTAAAGGGAGTTTATCTTCTTTCTTATTCTGAAGATATTTGTTTTTAAATATTGAGTTTTTTTTATGAATACAACAAAAGTGGTTCTGCTGATACCAGGCCTTTTTTTTTTAAACTTTGGCAATGGTGATTTTGTTTTCTTTTTTTTTTTAAATTGGGAACGGGTTTGAAACTAGGCTTAATCAGAAAATTTCTGTAAATTGGAAAACATCTTTTCCTCTTGATTTAAGACAAAGACTTTCAGTGTATAATTCACTTTTATATAAAGGTAAAAGATTCTTTGCACCTTTGATGTGGCAATATGAATCAGCAGAAAGTGGTCGTTTCTTAATTCAACAAAAAAGAATATATCCTAAGTGTGGACTTGCATTAGGGACGAAAAATAATAACAACAACAAGCATGGTGAAGAATGAAACCTGTAGATAAGTGATTGATAGCGATACACCTTATCAACTGAGCTTTCACAACTTGCTTTCACTTGCTTATTACATTGTGCATTTTTATAAATTTTACTAACTGTTTTTGTAATTAGTACCCGGAGATTCTTCGAAGTTATATGGAATATGAAGAGTCTCAGGCAAAGTTAGCCTGATAATATGACTATGAGAAACAGATTCATAAATAAGCAAAATTGGGTTTTTAGGTTCATATGTCAATAAATTAAATTCTCTCTTCATATCTCATAATCTAATATAATGAAGCATCCTGTATGACAATGGCTCTTCCAAGGCTTTGTCTCTGGCAAGCTAAAGAACATTAATCATATTCAGAAAAATCGAAATAAAGTAGAACAAAAATTGACTAACATCTATCTCGGTTACAAGACCCAGTTATAATAAGGTATTATACTTATAACGCCCCAACGATCTTGTAATAAGCAGGCCACACTGTTTAATAATTTACCTAGAAATGATAGATGAGAAGCCCCATACAGAAATGTATTGTCAAGTTGCCAGTCTAGTTGTACACTGGGATCAATATGTTTAATGTTCATTCTATTTATAGAATCCGGGTTAGTGACATCTATGCTTCCTGATTCCTAAAAAAAAATCAAAGAATTCAATGCAACACATTTTAATCGAAGAAGTGCTAGTAAATTCATAACTATTTGATGTTCAGAATTCAATTACCATTTTTTTTCTTAAAAATTGTGAATGTAAAGCACCATTGCCAAAAAAGAGCATTTTTCAGAAGATCATGACTTCCACAATTTTGAGGAACTATTATGGGTCCACTACCTTAAATCAGTGAAAATATATGAGCCTGTGCATGAGATTTCCAACAATTTCAAATATGAGCAAAGCAAAGACTCTGACCAGCCTGTGCATTAGCACAGTCTGACGCCAGACTTTACAATGAGTTTAGTAGATAGATAAGGTCTCAAAATATATATTGACCACCAGATTACTTTATTTTTTCAGTTAGTGGCTGTCTACACTACCCAAAGCTTGTACTTCACCAATATCTCAATTTATAATATGACCTACGTCAGGCCAGTGAAATTAACAGTTGAATATTTTTGATATTACAAGGGTGTTATTACACTAGTGGAATAACTATGCAAATGAGCTCAGAGCAAATGGCATCGCTATTTTGTAACCGCAAAATGACGTCATAATTATATATTTAATATAACGTTAGTTTGAAACGGCGTTATTAGTTTCTCGGTAAATTAAAATGTTGAATTTCAAGAATTTTGATGATTTTTTGCAAAAATTCGGGTCATATTATAAATAGAATATAAAATTTGTGTTCATAAAATACAGAATTATTAAACTTGTCATCTATAACAGATAAAAACTTGGCGTAGCCTCATTTTTATCTATTTATAGATGACTCGTTTAATAACCTAAATGAAGTCGGTTTTGTAAAGTTGCCAGATACCACAAACAAAACCATTTCAAACTATTCTAAATTCGATTTGTGTCAAATTCAAAATAGACTGCAAATTATTGAAGAAATTGATGAAAAAAAAAGGGAAAAATACTTGAAACAAGCAATCTTTCCTTTATCTCTATTGTTTTGCCAGTTAATTACTTTCAGTGCATTGTGGGAAATGGTAACACAAACCAGTTATGTACTTATTTCTAATTGGGAAAAAACACATTTTTCTTGTTCGACAAATAACAAATATTGCATTCTTTTCTGGAATAAAATTTTAAGTCTTATTTTAAATTTATTGCCAACAGATAATACGTTCCTTTGCACCTACAATAGTTTTGTTCTGACTTATTAATTTTCATTCTTTCAGATTCACGTATATATCTACCATGAAAAGGATTTACCTATACCTGTCAAGTCAAGTATTTAACAAAATCCCTGCCATTTTAAAAAATTTAATGTTTTCCAGGAAATATTGCAATTAAAGGAAGAAATATCTTGTAATATGCAATAATTCCTCCTTTCCCCTAAATATTTTCTATCACATGGCAATAATTGTTTTCTTTTTAAAATTGAACCCATTTTTTACTGCCTTCTGTAGCCCTTTCATTATGGTGAGTCCAAATTCAGATTCAAAAAGATTAAAAAATATAACTTACAACAACTGGAGTAGTGAACATCTCAGGAGCTAACATGCTTGTAATACCATTGTTTCGTAAGTGCTTTGAAAATCTGTTTATCAATGTTTGTTCCAACAAAGCAAGTCTTCCTCGTAAATAGTATGCTCTATGACCAACGTTGCTGAAGGAAGAGTTTTTCTAAATAACAATCTTGTTTAACCAATTAACAATAGTTCTGGGACACAAAACTTAATGATGTCGACCTCATTACCTTGACCGGTTAAGTCCTTAATCTAAATCTCCAAGTTTGAGATTATGTGTTTTATATTTCAGATGAGAAATTAAATGGAGCCCCACAAAATTGTGCATTTTGTTAGGCGGAAACAGTTTAAGAAAAACTAGCGCGGAAACAACCAGCTCTATCTTTAAATTAATATCTTTTACAGTGAATTATGGGTGAAAAAATCTTAATTTTTGAGAATGATCATGAATCATTCTCAAAAACTAAGATTTTACAGCCATTATTTTAAGAATCTAAAGATATTAATACAAGGATACAATGGTTTCACATAAGTGACTTAAACGAGTAGCTTTAGCACGTCAAATGTTTTCACTCAAAGTTTCAGTGACATCATCGAGGTTTTTCAAGATTTTCCCGTAATTTTTGATAATAGTCTGTCTATGTACATCCGATGTTGATCGTGAGATTGGCCGAGTGGTGTTCCAAATGGTTTCAATGCTTTACATTGAGTGAGTCAAAGAACTAGGCAAACCTCAGAAGCTGCATCCTTTCACTTGCCCTTGAATCTGCTGACTGTCTTTCAGGGGAATGGCTCACATGTACATATCAAGGGTTTAGTGCGAGACTAAGTGTACATTATACTAAGTATATAATTTGATTAGTGTAAGACTACGCTAAGTGTATATACAATGTATATACACTTAGGATAGTCTTGCACTAAACCCTCCATACACTAAGGTAGTAAAGATTATTTTACAGGAAAACAAGCATCTCAGGACCAGCGCAAATGATTTTATGACAGAACTGCCAGAAGTTATCAAGTGGCAGGTCATTTTTGGCCATTACTTTTTCAAGCGTCAATCTTTGCATAAAATCAATGTACTAAATCCTTTTTCATATAGCTAGTTCAATCTCATGGTTTTTAAGATGTTCAATGTCAAAATGGGTCAAAACATATATCACTTAGGATAGACTCTCCTTACAACGAGTCATTTCTAATGTGATTGCCTGGCAACATTATGATATCATGAGTGTGATGTCACCAGATGAGATGATGTCATTTAAACAACAAAAGCAAGGTCTAATCTTTCAGTAATTTCACTGATTTGCAGTAAAATTACAACATGATACTGAGAAATCTTTGTAATCCACCAGAAAGCATAAAATACTAGAAATGTGTCACAAAGATTGATGCCCCTGCAGATATTTGATTATTTAACCCTTGACCCATTTGACCTTCAGCCATGGCCTTGACCTTGGAAAATCCAGAAATTCTTCCCATAACATAAGTACGCACCATTGG
Source organism: Fragum whitleyi (assembly GCA_948146395.1). Taxonomy (NCBI): domain Eukaryota; kingdom Metazoa; phylum Mollusca; class Bivalvia; order Cardiida; family Cardiidae; genus Fragum; species Fragum whitleyi. The sequence goes on along the minus strand of OX411543.1, from coordinate 84,631,623 downwards.
GAACAACTGTGCCAAGATATTTAGAATTTCATCCAAACATGCAGAAGTTATGCTCCTGACAGGTATGGGGGACACCAACACACTCATTCACACATGGACTGAGGTAACTCTATATGCCTGTCATCATTTCATGGCAGGATCATAAATTGCAGGTTTATACTTTTAACAATTTTAAAACTTGAACTGAACAAGCCCTGTATTCCATGCCCATGATTCTATACTCTTGATAAACATTGTGGAAAAAGAAGTTAAGTGCAACTAACATTTTTGTCCATTTCTACAAGATTTTCTACTACATAAGATTTTTTCAAATGGTACCCTTTTCTCATTATCATCTGCAACTCTTCAAATTCTTAAATTTCAAACAAGAAGAAATCACTCTCCCCTACAGGTAATTGAATGTAAAAAATTCAATGTCCAAAAAGGGTAATAATTCTTACAAGAGCACATCCTACAACTGCCTACGCTCATTTGTCGAGTGCAGGATGGTTGAAAAAGGGCCATTTCTGTCCAAAAGGCACCAATAAGTATTCTTTTTGATAGTATATGTTGCTCTTTTGATGGTGAACATGTGTGCCAAGTTTCAAGTGAATGCTTTTAGTAGAACCAGAGAAATTACAAAATGTCACAGTTTTTGCAAGATCATGACAACGATGATGACACCAAGGCTATAGCAATACTCCGGGTTTTCTTGGAAACAGTCAAGCTAAAAATACATTTAGACATACTTCCCTTTGAAATTAAGGGCAGCTCTTGTGATGGAGATCACAAATGCAAAGTTTCACACAAATATTCTAAAAATTATCTGAATTATGGTCAAGGTTAAATTTGTCATATAGCCAACACCTACATCTACACTGAAAACAAGAGGACCAAGATGGTCCTAGATCGCTCACCTGAGTCTCTTTGACCCCTGGGACATCTCATTAATCAGATAGGCAGATGTCAAAAAGAAGATAATTGCCTAAGATCAATACCATGGAACGTTTTCAGCAAAGAGCAAGACAGATATGCCTTTGTGCTCTTTGATTCTATGTAAAAAGGGATGTACCCGGCTGGACCCCAAATGTGATCCCAGGGTCTTGATATGAACAAACTTGGAAGAGGTCCATAAGATGATGCTACATACTAAATATGAAAGCTGTCTGCCTACTGGTTTCAAAAGAGAAGATTTTTGAAGGTTTTCCTATGTTCACCCTTCGTGCTCAAATGAGCTGAAAGGGATGCGCCCGGGTGGAGCCCAAATATGACCCAAGGGTCTTGATATGAAAAAACTGGGTAGGTGCCCACTAGATGATACTACATACCAAAAATGAAAGCAGTGTGCCCTCTGGTTTCGTTTAAAGAAGATTTTAAAAGATTTTCGCTCTTTGATTCTATGTAAAAAGGGTTGCGCCCGGGTGGAGCCCAAATATGATCCTAGGGTCTTGATATGAACAAACTTGGTAGAGGTCTACATAATCAGATAGACAGATGTCAAAAAGAAGATAATTGCCTAAGATCAATACCATGGAACGTTTTCAGCAAAGAGCAAGACAGATATGCCTTTGTGCTCTTTGATTCTATGTAAAAAGGGATGTACCCGGCTGGACCCCAAATGTGATCCCAGGGTCTTGATATAAATAAACTTGGAAGAGGTCCATAAGATGATGCTACATACCAAATATGAAAGCTGTCTGCCTTCTGGTTTCATAGAAGAAGATTTTTGAAGATTTTCATTTTTTTACCCTTCGTGCTCATAAGAGATAAAGGGATGTACCCTTGCAAAGCCCAAATATGACTCAAGGGTCTTGATATGAACAAACTTGGTAGAGGCCCACTAGGTGATGCTACATACCAAATATGAAAGCTGTCTGCCATCTGGTTTAAGAGAAGAAGATTTTTAAAGATTTTCACTTTTTGATTCTACGTAAAAAGGGTTGGGCCCGGGCAAAGCCCAAATATGACCCCAGGGTCTTGATATGAACAAACTTGGTAGAGGTCCACTAGATGATGCTACATACCATATATGAAAGCTGTCTGCCGTCTGGTTTCAGAGAAGAAGATTTTGAAAGATTTTCATATTTTCACCCTTTTTGTTCAGGGCGAAGGGAAAGTTAAGGGTGGATTTCATTTATTTGAACAACTTTGGTAGAGCTTAACCCAAGGAACATCCCTGCCAAGTTTCATCAAGATTGGCCGACTGGTTTAGGAGAAGATGTTTAAAGAAATTGTGGAAGACGGAAGACGCACGACTGACGACGGACATTCTACGATCACAATAGCTCACCTTGAGCACTTCGTGCTCAGGTGAGCTAACAATAGGGGGGGCGGGGGGGAAGAGAGATGATAACTAAACCAAAAGTTTCCAAAACAGCCAAGCAAACAAAAGTGTAAGCAAAAATACCGAGGGGTCAGTGCAAAGCTACTGTAAGTGCTTATAAGAATATAGGTACTTACAATAGTTTTGCTCTGACCTGTCATTATATACATAATTCCATGGCAGAATATCACCCAAGCCTGACAATATGTGCAAGGTCAGTTGCCTAGGAACATGAAAATTTCTTCCAAAACCGTCTAATAATGTAGGAGTTATGTTCACAAGATATCGTATTGTATACAGACAGACGATGAAATGGAACAAGAAAAATTCATCATAAATGGTCTTTAAATATAGTAGAAGTTATATTCTGAGTAGTAGAAGATATGTGTCTGGATAGACAGAAATGATTGATACCAATACAGTAAAACTTGTATTAAGCGACCAGGAATGGGACCAACAAAAAGTGGTTGTAAAAGAAAATGGTCGCTTAATACGCGTTTTGCTTACAATTGAGAAACATGATTTTGATCTAATATGTATATTATTGCGAAATTCTCAAGTGTTCTATACTGCAAAAACTCAACAGAATCGTCTTATTTAGACGATTCTGGTGAGTTTTAACAGCATAGGAATCATTTACAATATTTTTTATACCAGTGATATCTATTTTTTCAGAGAGTTCGATTTAAAGAAGGGGATTTTGAAAAGGGTTGCTTAATAGAAATGGTCGCTTAATAGATGTGGTCGCTTCAACAAGATTGACTGTATATAAACACCTTTGGTACTGTATTAAAACAGATAATCTATAAAACCTACCTGAAAACAACCTCACCAGATTTATCTATGATGTCAAGATGGTGCAGGTCGGTGCTTTTTTCTTGTCCTAAAGTTATAACATTTATAGATACATTAGCATGTGCCTGACAATTCATACAACTTTACATTTGTGCAATGTAAGGACTCAGATCAGCCTGTACATCTACACAGTCTGATCAGTGTTTTCACCATGGCTGAAGATAGCTACGCTGGTTGTTTCTGTACACAATCACAGAACATTTTTGATTTATTCTGCAGCTTAACATAGCCACAAATGTAAAGAAGCTATGCCAAAAAAATCGTTACTTCTTTTGTAAGCCAAAAAATTAGAAATACTTCAAGAGAATATATTTATTTTTTTTTGTTTCTGTTTTTTACCAAAATATTCTTTCAAAAAAGTCTTACCTATAGATATTTCATCTTTTGGGCTTTTTTCTCTCTTCTGTTATTTAAGGAAAATTAGTTCCAAATATTAATCTGAGAAATTATTTGGAGACATTTCTAGTACATAACAGGGAAATCTCACAAAAATATTCGTGTAAGTCAATCTCACTTGCATGGCTTTTGCAAATGGTGTCTCTTCAATGCAAACTTAATTCAAGACTAATCTAACTAATCTTTCCAATATGTATATTTCATTGCCAAACCAATTTCAGCTTTCATCTATTTTGAAATTAGCAGAAAAATCTTTTCCTTTTCCTTATTAATTAATAATGATCTTACTTAAAAAAACATGGACATTGTTTATTTTGTAAAAACATCTTTTAGCCTGTGTGTGACATTTCCAACAATTTCAACAAGGTGCCAAATTGTCACAAGATACGCCCATCACACAGCTTGATGTAACTTTGGGTTAAGAGTAGAATTGAAGTAATTTCGAATGATTATCTTTTGGACAACTTTTGTGTAGACAGAAAGATGAATAATTGAAGAGTATATCATTATAATGATCAAATCTCATATACTACTAGAGATAAGCTCTGGACAACATTCAAGCATGAAGAACAATAAAGGGCAATAACTCAAAATATAAGCTAAGTGGAGATATGGTTCTTTTGCACTGCACTTCCCCTTGATGAGATCTATTTACCCATGAAGTTTCATGATCATAGCTCCTATACTTTGAGAGATATGCTCCACACAAGATCTAAGTATGAAAAACAAAAAATAGGACAGATAGAGTTATGGTTCTTGTGCACTGCACTCTGAATGAGGAGAAGAATAAAATTGCCAAGTTTCAAGAAAATCGGACATAAGGTTACAGAGTTATGCTTTGGAGAAAGAAGTACACGCCGCTGGATGCCCAGCCGCCCGGACGGCATGGGTGATCCTATAATACGTCCTGTGGGCTTACAATAAAAATGTGCTAGGCAAAGACAATGGCCAGTCTGTGCATCTGCACAGTCTGACCAGAGTCTTCACTATACAATTTGTAGATAAAAAAGGTCTCAAAGATAACTAGATAACCTAGCAGTCTTCTTATAACTCTACATAACTGTCTATGCTGCTAAATGTTGGCACCTCAAACAGTTGTCAAATTGTGGGAAATATCACAAACAGGCTCAATTTAAGGGAATTTATAAAAAACGGGTTACCTTTAAGGTATGAGTCTAAAACTTCCTCTTTTTCAGTCTGAAATGTAGTAAAAATGATAAACTTTTCCATGTTGTTGGTGGCTTTTGGCCACAAGACTATTATTGTCATCACTGACATAGTAAAATTTCAGGACGTGTTCAAATGGTAGGCTTTACAGGGATCAACACCAGTCCTCTTGGCCGATGCCAGGAAATTCTAGGGAGGGCTGGCATTACTTAGTGGCTTTGTTGTGGGTCCTCAAGTAGTTCAACTATGTGAGAACCTTTCAGATATTTGCTGTTTCCCTTAATAAACTATTTCGATCCCTAAAAAGAAAACATTGCAGAATTAGGTGGCAAATTGTCACAAGATATACCTGTTACATTTCTGGATGTCAAAGTATGAAACACAACAAAGGGAAATAACTAATAAATTAAATATACCTCTACGTACAAATGATAGAAATCCCTTATTCTAAGGTGTTACTAATTTTAGAAGCTATTTACCTAACTGATAACTCTTACTGTAACAAAATACCACTGGCCATAAATAAAATAAACACTTGGTCCAAGCTGCTGGCTTATCAGTCTTGGTTTCAGATTACCTGTGATTCTCTTGGTACAACAAGAGGATCATTCTGCCTCTAAAGCTTTTCTGGTTTAATATATGGAAAAAAACAAGAGACCAAAGAGGGCCTTAACACTCAACTGGCTTTAATATCTCTAGACTTTCATTAAACAATGCTTACACGGACTTAAAACAACACTTTGAAATCTTTTTTGGACTATTTCAGAATGATTTACCCTCATTTATGTGCCCACCAAAATTTCACGACCAGTTTAAGTAAAAGTATACCTAAGAAATATTCATGCTTAGTTTAATCGAAATTGACCCAAAGAAATGGGAGGAGATGAATTTTAAAGATTTGTGGAAAAAAGCCTTACCCTGCCACGCCCATATTTAGGTGCAATTAAAATTTCTTGAATAGTACAGTCAAGGGTCACCCAAGGAACATTAATGCAAAGTTTTGTTGAAATCCACCAAATGGTTTGGCAGGAAAAGATTTTTAAAGATTTTATAGTGAAAAAACAAACCTGCCACGTCCCGGCCATGCCACGGGTTCGATCAAAAATTCTTTAACAGTTTAAGTAAAGGGAACATCCAAGTATCACTGAATTCGGCCAAATGTCTTTGGAAGAGGAGATTTTTAAGGATTTTATAGAGAAAATAAGCCCAATCCTGCCACGCCTATAATTAGAGGTCAACCATTTTTTTAAGATATGTAAAGGGTCACCCAAGGAGCATCCATGCCAAGTTTCATTGAAATCGGCCCAATGGTTATGGAGGAAAAGAATTTTAAATTGCCACGCCCTTAATTAGGGAGTAGATCAAAGTTTCTCTAACAATTTAAGTGAAAGGTCACCCAAGGATCATTTCTACCAAGTTTCATTAAAGTTCGCTCATTGGTTTAGGAGGAGAAGATGTTTAAAGGAAAAAGGTTTCTGCAAGCAGGGATGGACGGACGCACAACCAACAAACTGCCATAACAATAGCTAGCTGACCTTCGATGGTCCTATATAGCTCACATTCATATCTTAGTTTCGGTAATCATCAAATATTCCGAAAAAAAGTCTTAATTGTACTATTATAATTTGTGAACTCGAAAGTGAAAATAAAAAAAATATTATCAAGGCTCCTTTTCCCATGATATTGCATGGATCCTTCCCTTTTTTTGATACGCTTCATCCTTGTGACAAACATTATGACCAAGTTTCATGATGATTGATCAATTATTGTGGTTTCTAGAGTGTAAACAAGAAAATTGACATTAAGGCCCCTCTTCCCATGATATAGCACATACCCTTCCCATTTTCACTAGGGTTCATCCTTGTGACCTGGCCATCATTCTTATCAAGTTTCATGATGATTGGACTATACTGGCCTCTAGAGTTTAATCAAGAAAATTGTCATTAAGGCCCCTTATCCCTTAAGGTACGGATCCTTCAAATTTTCAATAGGGTTCATTCTTGTGACCTACTGACAAAGTTTCATGTTTTATTGGACCATTATTGTGGCCCCTAGAGTGTAAACAAGAAAATTGTCATTTAGGCTCCGTTTTCCCATGATATGGCACGGATCCTTCCCATTTTTGATACGGTTCATCATTGTGACCTGACAAACATTCTGACCAAGTACATGATGATTGGTCAATTATTGTGGCTTCTAGAGAGTAAACACTTAAATTGTAAACGTCTGACGTCGGACAACGGACATTAAATGATCACAAAAGCTCACCTGAGCACATGATTGCCTTAGTCTTGGTATTAGTTTAAAGGAAGTAAAATGCTGAAGTTGATAAAGTGTTTTGATACTTCTAAGGGTTTATTATGATATAACTCTGTCCTCTCTCATTCCTTCTGTTTGTTTGTCTTTTAATCTATCTGTCTTTCTGTCAGGAAGTCATCACATTTTGTGTGTAAAACTCATCATTTAGTTTCCAACCGAATGACCTAAAACTTCCTAAATGATTCTGTATGATTTCGGATTTTGCATCTGACCTTTTAAATTCAAATCACTATGGATAGTTTATTTATGTACTGTCTGCACTTGGATTGAAAAAAAAATCATTTTTCACTTTTTTCTGTTGGTACTTTCTTCAAGGTTATTAATCAGGGTCTTCTTCAATGTCACATTCAGGCAAAATATAGATTTCCTCATTGTCTATTAAATCCTTCAATTGAAAGAGATAAAGTTTATCCCAAATGATTTGCTTGTAACAAAATTATTCTCTTAGTACAGATTTAAGCAAATCCATTTAGTATGATGGTCAATGTCGTTCTAACTGAAAATTGAGTTAAATACTCTCCCTCTCTCTCTCTAATTATTTTCAACATCTTTTATTGTAATGAAACTGTGTTCTCATATTTAAAATGTGTATTGCTTGCACAAAGCCTTTGCGCCTCACTGTTATCATTATCATCGAGGCCATGTTCAGTTTTACCACAGCCTTTTTTTTCGAGTAGGTCATAGCAATTACTATAGCCCTATTGTAGTTATGTTATAGCTGATGTAGAATACTTTAACATTTATGGTTCCTTTGGTATAATTCACTTGAAACTTGGCTAAATTTCTACAAATCGTGATACTATATGCATTGTCAGGCGAATAGGGACAATTAGTTTCATCACGATCGGTCCATAAATGAGGGAGGAGTTGCGTTCATATGAAAATTGACATTAAGGCCCCCTTTTCCATGACCCGAGTGATTTTCACAAAACCTGTTTATTATGTGCAAGGTTAGGTGACTTGGTCCATTTTGTGAAAGTTTCATTTAAGTCAGTCCATAAATAAGGAGGAGTAACGTTCACAAGAACATTTAAATATAGGCCCCTTTTTTATGCTGCAGCTGAATCTCACCAATCCTCGATTATGTCTGATAAACCCAAAAGGGCGCAGTAACAGAAAATAATGTGTATTATTAAAGGGAGGTAATAATTATCGCCAATTTTTTCATTACGCCTCTTGAATTTCACTCAAAACTTGCTCAACACACACATTCAATTTTATTCCATGATCATTCCAAAATAATTCATCTTGTCAATTTCACGATAATCTTAACTGTAAATATAGTATATTTACTATGACGTGAAAAGTCGTTGTTACAAGGTTTCGGAAAAAGCTTATAATATACTGTATTCTAAACATTGTGTACTAAATTACTGTGTTCGTTATTCTTTTTGCTTAATAACAAGAATGAAAGCTGGTAGATAAAATTGATACTATGCTTTAGTAAAGACAAAGTACAAACACAAGATCAGATTATTCTGCACAATTTAACATTTCCTTGAAAAATCATTTAGTCATGGGGAAACTTATTTAAGATTGGTCCTCCTTGTATCAGCTGTAATTCTTAATATACAGATATCTCACTAAGTTATCTTGTTTGTGTGAGGTTTCATGCCATTTTTAATAGTAACTTGTTTCAGTTCTTTTGTTGAAGCTTGTGTACCTATCCATATCTTATTCTTCACACAGACAGATGTTTTGATATGTAAATGGCACTGATGCTAGGGCTTAAGTTGTAGCAATATGAATTTAACTGTGTAAGAAATATGGAAATTATCAAATGTAACACTGAAAATGAGTGTCTAGGATAAAGACCACTGGAAAGCCAAGTTATCTCTCCACAGTAAAACTTCTCGGTGAAAGTTTATGTATGTAACTGTTAATATCTAATCAGCAGTCAAGTGTTGGCTATCAAGTTACCGTGGTGAAAAAGCTGGGAGGGGGAGGACGATGCCACTTGTTCCTATAAGTAAAATAAGCTAGAGCAATTTTTCTTGTTTACTGCTCTTCATCATCAAGAGGAACAGAACTAAAGGTGACAGAGTTATGCTCTGGAAAAAAGAATTGGATGCCACCCGCCTTCCAGATGCCAGACGCCACAGGTGATCACTTAACCCTTTCCTGTTTTACAAAATTTTGGACCTGTCCAAATTCACAGGTTTTGCAGACGAAAATTTAAAGTGGATTAAATTTGAAAAACAAGAGGGCCATAGTGGCCCTTAATCGCTCACCTGAATTAACAATCTTAAAATATTTTTCTAAGATTTGACCCCGTGACCTAGTTTTTGACCCCACTTGACCCAATTTCAAACTTGTTCGAGATTTCATCAAGATAATCATTCTGACCAATTTTCAGGTTGATTGGGCTAAAAATATGGCCTCTAGAGTGTCCACAAGGTTTTTCTAAGATTTGACCCCGTGACCTAGTTTTTGACCCCACTTGACCCAATTTCGTAATTGTCCGAGATTTCATCAAGATAATCATTCTGACCAATTTTCAGGTTGATTGGGCTAAAAATATGGCCTCTAGAGTGTCCACAAGGTTTTTCTAAGATTTGACCCCGTGACCTAGTTTTTGACCCCACTTGACCCAATTTCGAAATTGTTCGAGATTTCATCAAGATAATCATTCTGACCAATTTTCAGGTTGATTGGGCTATAAATATGGCCTCAAGAGTGTCCACAAGATTTTTCTAAGATTTGACCCCGTGACCTAGTTTTTGACCCCACTTGACCCAATTTCGAAATTGTACGAGATTTTATCAAGATAATCATTCTGACCAATTTTCAGGTTGATTGGGTTATAAATATGGCCTACAGAATGTCCACAAGATTTTTCTAAGATTTGACCCCATGACCTAGTTTTTGACCCCACTTGACCCAGTTTCAAACTTGTCCAAGATTTCATCAAGATAATCATTCTGACCAATTTTCAGGTTGATTGGGCTAAAAATATGGCCTCTAGAGTGTCCACAAGGTTTTTTTAAGATTTGACCCCGTGACCTAGTTTTTGACCCCACTTGACCCAATTTCGAACTTGTCCGAGATTTCATCAAGATAATCATTCTGACCAATTTTCAGGTTGATTGGGCTAAAAATATGGCCTCTAGAGTGTCCACAAGGTTTTTCTAAGATTTGACCCCCCGACCTAGTTTTTGACCCCACTTGACCCAATTTCGAACTTGTCCGAGATTTCATCAAGATAATCATTCTGACCAATTTTCAGGTTGATTGGGCTAAAAATATGGCCTCTAGAGTGTCCACAAGGTTTTTCTAAGATTTGACCCTGTGACCTAGTTTTTGACCCCACTTGACCCAATTTCGAAATTGTACGAGATTTCATCAAGATAATCATTCTGACCAATTTTCAGGTTGATTGGGCTATAATTATGGCCTCTAGAGTGTCCACAAGATTTTTCTAAGATTTGACCCTGTGACCTAGTTTTTGACCCCACTTGACCCAATTTCGAAATTGTTCGAGATTTCATCAAGATAATCATTCTGACCAATTTTCAGGTTGATTGGGCTAAAAATATGGCCTCTAGAGTGTCCACAAGGTTTTTCTAAGATTTGACCCCGTGACCTAGTTTTTGACCCTACTTGACCCAATTTCGAACTTGTCCGAGATTTCATCAAGATAATCATTCTGACCAATTTTCAGGTTGATTGGGTTATAAATATGGCCTATAGAGTGTCCACAAGATTTTTCTAAGATTTGACCCCATGACCTAGTTTTTGACCCCACTTGACCCAATTTCCAACTTGTTCGAGATTTTATCAAGATAATCATTCTGACCAATTTTCAGGTTGATTGGGCTAAAAATATGGCCTCTAGAGTGTCCACAAGGTTTTTCTAAGATTTGACCCCGTGACCTAGTTTTTGACCCTACTTGACCCAATTTCGAACTTGTCCGAGATTTCATCAAGATAATCATTCTGACCAATTTTCAGGTTGATTGGGCTAAAAATATGGCCTCTAGAGTGTCCACAAGGTTTTTCTAAGATTTGACCCCGCGACCTAGTTTTTGACCCCACTTGACCCAGTTTCGAACTTGTCTGAGATTTTATCAAGATAATCATTCTGACCAATTTTCAGGTTGATTGGGCTAAAAATATGGCCTCTAGAGTGTCCACAAGGTTTTTCTAAGATTTGACCCTGTGACCTAGTTTTTGACCCCACTTGACCCAATTTCGAACTTGTCCGAGATTTCATCAAGATAATCATTCTGACCAATTTTCAGGTTGATTGGGCCAAAAATATGGCCTCTAGAGTGTCCACAAGGTTTTTCTAAGATTTGACCCTGTGACCTAGATTTTGACCCCACTTGACCCAATTTCGAACTTGTCCAAGATTTTATCAAGATAATCATTCAGACCAATTTTCAGGTTGATTGGGCTAAAAATACGGCCTCTAGAGTGTCCACAAGGTAAATGTTGACGACGGACGACGGACGACGCACGACGGACGACGGACGACGGACATCAAGTAACCCCAAAAGCTCACCTTGAGCACTTCGTGCTCAGGTGAGCTAATAACCATTCTGTAGGGTAGAAAATTTTGTAGAAAAAAAAAGAAATTGTTTGTCACAAACAATTTCTTCTTTTTTACAATGTTTTCTCAATTACAAAATCTTAGGGACGTAAAAACCAGGGATTGGACAGGAAAGGGTTAATATGTTCCATCTTTTTGATGGGTGTATAAAAAGAATAAATTGCTTGAGACAAGCAATGTCTTTTTTTTCCACAATGCTTTCTTTCCATTATTTTGTTTTTCCATTATCTCACAATTTATATCTTATTTTGAAATATTCATTGCTAAAAAATTGATATGGTTTCTTAAGGACCTGTTATCACTAGTTAGGAACAGTAGTAATAGATAGAGGATATTGAATGTGTGGTCATTGAATACCGAATTTACTAAACAAGAGGACCATGATGGTCCTAGATCGCTCACCTGAATCTATTTGACCCCTAGGGCATCACATCAATTAAATAGGCAGATGTCATTAAGGAGATAATTTCTACATAAAACCAACTTTCATGAGGTTTCTGCCAAAATTATGGCCACTAGAGTTATAACAAGAAAATTATCATTAAGACCCTTTTTCCTGTGATATGGCATAGATCCTTCCCATTTTCAATAGGATTCATCATTGTGACCTGACCAACATTATGACCAAGTTTCATGAAGATGGGGCAATATTTGTGGCATCTAGAGTGTAAACAAGAAAATTGTCTTTTAGGCCACTTTTCCCTTGATATGGCACAGATCCTTTCCATTTTCAATAGGGTTAATCCTTGTGACCTGGAGAACATTCTGACCAAGTTTCATGAAGATTGGACAATATTTGTGGCCTCTAGAGTGTAAACAGAAAAATTGTCTTTAAGGCCCCTTTTCCCTTGATATGACATGGATCCTTCCATTTTTCAATAGGATTCATCCTTGTGACCTGAGAACATTCTGACCAAGTTTCATGATGAATGGTCAATATTTGTGGCCTCTAGAGTGTAAACAAGAAAATTGTCTTTTAGGCCCCTTTTCCCTTGATATGGCACGGATCCATCCCATTTTCAATTGGATTAATCCTTGTGACCTGGAGACCATTCTGACCAAGTTTCATGATGATTGGACTATATTTGTGGCCTCTAGAGTGTAAACAAGAAAATTGTCTTTAAGGCCCCTTTTCCCTTGATATGGCACACATCCTTCCCATTTTCGATAGAGTTCATCCTTGTGACCTGGAGACCATTCTGACCAAGTTTCATGATGATTGGACCATATTTCTGGCCTCTAGGGTGTAAACAAGAAAATTGTCTTTAAGGCCCCTTTCCCGTGATATGGCACGGATCCTTCCCATTTTCAATAGGGTTAATCCTTGTGACCTGAAGAACTTTCTGACAAAGTTTCATGATGATTGGTCCATAATTGTGGCCTCTAGAGTGTAAACACTTAAACTGTTGACGTCTGACGACGGACATCCAATGATCACAAAAGCTCACCTTGAGCAGGATGTGCTCAGGAGAGCTAACAAGTCATCTCTATTCAGATAAAAACAAGGCTGCACCCAGTTTTTTTCTGTTTCAGATGACGAGTTTAATAAATTCTGTATTTTATGAGTACAAATTTTATTTTCTCTTTATATGACCCGAATTTTTGCAAAAATCATAAAATTCTTGAAATTCAACATTTCAATTTTCCGCAAAACTTATAAAGCCCTTCAAAACTGACGTCACAATATATACATTATGACATCATTTTTAAGGTTACAAAATAGCGTTGCTATTCGACCTTAGCTCATTTGCATAATTATTCCACTAGTGTAATAACACCCGTGTAATATCAAAAATATTCTACAGGACTATTTCACTCTCAGGATGTATGTCATGTTCTGAATATATCTTGTAAGAAATCATAATACAAATACATGGGCTCTAGATAAGATCATAAGATGGAGAGAAGAAAAACTAAATTTGTTGATTTTTTTGGCTAATCCTATGTCTATGATGAGGGTACCTATTGAAATTGTCTTGATTTCAATGAGTACCAACAGCATTGGAACTACTTGAAGCATAAAAGAACTTTACAAATTTTTAGATAAAAATCCCTCCCTTTAAATGTAGTCCTGGATAAACAGTTAAGATCCAAACAACAAAAGACAACAGATTGTTGGGCAATGAGAGAAAATCTTCCATCGTGGTCTGTTTTAATACCCATTAAGCTCTAGATAAGGGGGAGTGAAGTAAATCTAAATTTGAATTTTTTTATCAAATCCTATCTTGTGGTCACTCATTTGAATGGTCTTAATGAGTCCAATGATGACCCACAACATCTGACTGAAGAATAAAAGATTCTTTTTTTCAAATTTTCGAAACAAAATTTCTTCCTTTATCTAGAGTCCTGGATAAACAACAGGGGTGTGGAATTCCCATGCCCGACTTGTCCGACTCGGGCTTTTGTACTTGAGGACAAGTAAATTTTTCTAAGCCACTTGTCCAAGGAGAAGTAAATACCAGGGCAAATCTTGGAATTTTACTAAAAAGAATTAAGAGAGAAATCATCCTAATGTTCATATCCTACAGTAGAAAACATTGTTTTTAATGAAGAAAATGCTGGATAACAGCATTTTCTTCATCAAAAGGCAATGTTTTTTTCAAATTGTTCTATTTACTCTTTAGGGGACAAGTTCATTTTGATCCTGGACGAGTAGAAAATCTGCTTTTACTTGTCCAGGGACAAGTGGAGAAAACTCGTATTTCAACACCCCTGAACAATAAAGGTACATACAACAGAAGGTAACAGGTCGTTGGGTAAGGAGAGGGCATCTTCCATCACAGTCTGTTCTAAATCCCATAATGCATCCTAAAATAAACATATTAGGCAGGAAATAAGTCTTTTATAGCCACTTGAGGCACTGCATTGAATATTTTGGTTGAATTCTTTTTTCATTTCTATGCAAAATCTGGTACCCTTCATGGCTTAATTTGTTTTAATAAAATTTCATATGAATTATTTATGTGTGGGATCATAGGGCAATTATGCCAACATAATTTGAAATAAGTAAGCTTTATAGTTTTGGGAGTGAGAATAATCAAATAATCTTGACTTCTTTGAAAATTACTGGATTCCATAGCACAGGGATTATCAGGGCTTGACACTTACTCCTGAGATTAAGGAGTCAATTGGACCTCCAACACATGAAATCAAGGGGTCCAAGCCCAAAAGTGTGGAGTCTGAATTTTCATAATTGGAGAATATTGTGGAAAAGAAGAAATTGCTTGTTATTAGCAATTTCTTCTTTTCCACAATGTTCTTTCAAAGAAGAGTTGTTGTTTTTTTCTCAAAGCTCTACATGATGCAAGCAACTGTTTTCTTCAACAACTTTTGTAGGGAAAATTAGCTTCAGTTTTGGCAAGTGATAGAAAGAACATTGCCCTGTATATTTGTTTTTCAAAATATCATCATATTACCCTTGGAGTCCATCAGACTCCTTATTTGCAAATAGAAAGGGTCCCAACTGGTAAACAGGGAGTATCGGACTCCTCATAATGTTGAACCCTGATTATATATAATAATTTAAAGTAATTTGGTTGATTACTTGATTGCAATGCTACCAATAAAATTTTGAACATAATAAGTCTAATTGTTTGACAGAACAATATCTTTTTTATTCATTTCTCTCCCTTCTTTCAATGTTAAATCTGGGAACCGACAACATTGGCCCTTTTTCAATGTAGATCAACAACTTTAAGTATTTTGTCAGAGAAACAAGAGGTGCTTATATTTCCCAAATATCTTTTTAAGAATTTTTTAAAATTCAACTGATTTATTACAGTGCAAAATCTGGAAATTCAAAAACACAAGAGGTCATTTCATAGAAAAGTAATTTTTTTAAGTAAACATTTTGGTTGACAAGCCTAAGGTGATCATGCTTCATACCAAACATGAAAGGATTAAGGATTTGAAAGAAGAAAGCTTTTTCAGTTAATCACTTTGTTTTCATTGCAACTAGTTCTTAACGAATTCCAAATTCTTTGAAGAAGTACTTGACCTGCAGATCATTTGCAAAGTACAGTCGAGTTCTGAAGGATGTTTTAAAAGTATTTTTAAGTTTCATTGTAATTGATGACAAATAGACAGGTAGACAAAAACAGCTCTGCATTCAGGAAGACAAAACAGTGCAATCTGTTTGCCAATTATACCCAGCCTTGCATGTACACTTGCGTGCAAAGCAGGGTAAAATTAACAAACAGTTCACACCGTTTTTGTCATCCTGAACACAGGGCTGGTCTCCCAAGCACTTTGTGCTAGGAACACCTAGAAATTCAATAAAAGTCCAACCTGTACATGTTTAAAATTTTCCTTGATCAGTCTACCCTTGATAACAAGCTCTTCTTTCAACTTTTCTGACTCATCTGTCTGGAAACATAGTGAAACATGTTGATGTGAAATTTTTCTAAGCCATGAACATCTGTACAGGCTGATCTTAGTCCAAACTTTTTGCCAACCTTGGTGTACAATATGAGAAGGATTAAACAAGGTATTTTTGTGAAAAAACACTGCCCTGTTACAATAAATATTTGTGACCCGTTATGCACTGGCTGACTAGGATCAAACTTTTCCCATCTTTCTGATTTTTTGAGCCTAGAATAGTAGAATTATCAGTCTACATTCCTGTACAAGAATTTTCAAATTGCTACCACTGTTTGACCTCTAATGGGCCAAATCTCTTTTCAGCGATTTCATTTTACGGAGTTTGGAGATGGTCCAATTTTACGTGACGGGTCATATTTCAAAAAGTGGGAAAATTCAAATTAGTACCAACAATTAAGGGTTCCAGTTATTGATAAAGATTTCTGCCTGCATTTACTCCCTCTTGTCTATTCCTCTTATAATAATGAGCCTCTTGAATGGGGTTTAAATCCACATTTAACAATTTTTCAGTCATATAATTGTGGTTGAAGTACCTAACCATGGATTCCTGACATTTCTCTCACCTGGGCTACCACAACATCTTTTCCAAGATTCAAGCTGCTCATTCCTCATAATTTCAAGGTTATCAACTCATTGGTGTGAGACAAAATTAATGTCAGAAAGGATGTATGCCTCTGCCATGGATCGATTTGTTTCAATGGGTTTTACGCCGCTTTCAACAATTTTGTAGTTATATCCCAGCAGCCGGAGCACCTGGTATTTCTTTCACCTGTACTACCATTTCACCCTCTCCAAGCCTCCAACTGCTATCTCACATAGGTTTACGATTATCTACCCATTGGTGAGAGACAAACGTCGGAAAGGATATTTGCCGCCACCGGGCATCAAACCCACGACTTCTAGATTGGAAATCTTATGCCTAACCAACTGCGCTATGGTGTCGGCCCCGCCATGGATCGAACCAGACACAATGATTATAAATCCTATGCAATACATTGTACATATCTGCAATGACAGTGGACCAAGATTGAGTATGGATAATGATAGAAATCTCACTGCTCCTTCTTTTATTTTGTGTAATGCACAAGAACAGATAGGAGGGAATAAATACATTCTAAAATCTTTTAGGAAAACCTACAGATAGGAAGGGGTAAATCCAGTCTAAAATCTTTATTTCTCAAAGAAAACCTACAGATAGGAAGGGGTAATTCAATTCTAAAATCTTTGTTTCTCAAAGAAAACCTTCAGATAGGAGGGGGTAAATCCATTCTTAAATCCTTATTTCTTAAAGAAACCTACAGATAGGAGGGGGTAAATCCATTCTAAAATCTTTATTTCTCAAAAAACCTTATGTTTTGGGTACTCCCTGGAATCGTCAAAATATATATGCTTCTAATGAGTACAAACAAAATAGGGTTTGCTCTTGTTTTACTGAGATATTTGAATCTAAAAATCAAAATACCCCTTCTTTCTGTAGTTCTGGTAATGCTATATTCACACAACCCATATATTGCTGACTCAGCATCAAACAGTTGTCACTGTCTATATGTTTATAAGCAGATACAACTTTTTCACACTGAGCCATGGTTATGTAAATGTTTTTATATTTACCTTTAGTTTTTGTCTCACAATTTCACCAACAGCGTGAGAATTTTGATGCCTCAGTTCTTCCAACTCTGTCTTTTCTTCATGGAGAACTTTTACTCTTTCATAGTCCTGTTTCTGTTACAGTAAAGAACATTCTATATGTTTATAGGGAACAATCTTTGATAGTTGTGCTGCCTCTGCTCATCAAGCTCTGTTTTTTCTTCGTGGGGACTCTTTAATCTTTCATAGCAGGGCTTGTTCTACCTTTATAAATTCTGGAGTCATTGACCCCTTGACCATAAACTGGTTTTGTAGGGGTCAAAAAAGGGCAAAACATGAGAATTTATCAGTCTTTAAAATAATCTACATTGTATATTGCTGAGACAACACAAAAAATAAAGTGTAGACACACTTTATTTTTTATGTTGTTTCATATCTTTAAAATAGTATGAAGAATACAATTGATCTATATATTCTTTTAAATTGCATAGGTTGTGCCACTGGAAATTCTGTGGGTCAAAATGGCCCAAAGCAGGAAATTTTTGAGTGTCAAAATTGGATTTTGGGGAGTAAAAACCCTGGTTAAAGGGTCAAACACAAGCCTGCCATAGTCCTGCTTCTTTAATGGTAAACAGCATTCTGCATGTACATAGGGAACAATATAGGAAACTGTACAAATGTTGACATCTTGTTTATTAACAATTAATGACAGTAATCAGAATTGAAATAGATAATTACATCATGTTTTAAACCTTTTATTTGTGAAATGCCTCATATAACCTCAGTTACTTGAGAAATTGTAATTGAAAACATTTGATTACTGGTTATCCCTAGGTTTTTTTCCTCCCTTTAACTAAATCTAAGTACTTTTCTAATTTTGTGTCTTTACAGACAAACCAGACACTAAAATCATGATATTATGTTATTGATCAATTGATTGGAATGTTGATCATTTTGAACCATTTTTTAACAATTTTGGAGCATGTTTGAGTGATTGGAGTGAGTGTTTGGAATGAATGTAGCTCGGAGTGAGTAATTTTGAATGGTTTTGATCCAATTTAATTTCAATTTCACGATATAACTACCAGTAGCACTTACTAGTTTTTCCACATCAATCTTGCAGTTCCTCTTCTTACATAATTCCTTCAAACTGTTCATGTCCCGAAACTTTTCCTCCAAATCATGATCAAACTCGAAGTATCTTTTGGGGTGTTTTTCACTCACATATATTGATGTTCCATAACACTTGCAGTCTGGGTTACCAACTAGGTAACTGTAGGTCAAAGGTCGTTTAGCTGGGTGTAGAGACTTCCTGATCCTCAATGAGATCTTCAAGGCCTTTGACATTTTATAGCCTTATTGTACTATCAACTGCCTGAAATTGAGAGAGGGACTTAAATGTAAAGACTACATAAAAGCCTAAAATAAGGTATTTAACCCTTGCCATGCTGAATAAAAATCTAGGCAAAATTGTGTTAAAATCAAAGCAATGAAAGCAATGCACTGCATGGACTATTTGTGTTTCATAATTTCTTTTGAATATAAAATTTAATCTATTCTTGCATAAAAAGGAACAAAAGTGATGGTATAAACTAAGGTCAGCATGCACATAATGTGCAGGCTGATTTTTGTCTATACCTCCCATCAAGGCAAAAATGGTCTGGATTCAGCATGACAAGGATTTAAACTTGTGTGCATATGAGCAGTCTGATCTTGTTAGATACCACCTGATATCAATTTGTTTTACACAAATAAGGTCTCTTAAAAGTATTTTTTCAAGTTGTAGTTGTATGAATTGTGACTATCAAATATAACATCCAGTGTTTTTAGTACTTTGATTTTAATACAATTCTGCAAGGGCATCCCAAGGGTCAATTTTTAAGTAAACCTCCTACATACCATTTGGAAGTTAGTACATGTACTGGGTTTGCAAGGCACTGACATGATAATTTTAGATGCTTTCGGACAAAACACTAGTTTAACACTTTCCTGTTTTATAAAATTTTGGACCTGTCCAAATTCAAAGGTTTTGCAGACGAAAATTTACAATGGATTTAATTTGAAAAATAACCATTCAGTAGGGTAGAAAATAGTGTGGAAAAAGAAGATATTGCTTGTCAGGAGCAATTTCTTCTTTTTTCACAATGTTTTCTCAATCATAAAAGAACAGGCACGTAAAACACAGGGATTAAACAGCAAAGGGTTAAGCAGGGATGTGGAAATACAGAATTTCTCCACTTGTCCCTGGACAAGTAAAAGATGATTTTCTACCTATCTAGGATCAAAAAATGTAATCAATCAATTTGGAGAAAAGATTGTTTTTTAAAGAAGAATATGCTGAACTTCAGCATTTTCCTCATTAAAAACAATCTTTTCTACCCTTTCATATTAACATTATGATAATCAATCTCTCAGATCTGTTTAGTACCATTCTGATATTTGTTCTGCTATTTACTTGTTCACAGACAAGTGGCATAGAAAAAAGTACTTGTCCACAAAGGAAAAACCTGTGTCTAGGACAAGTTGGGCATGGGAATTCCACACTCCTTGTTTAAGGGTCAAATACACTTAGCCTTGAAAGACTGAAGAACATCTTATCTGTAACCTGTGACTGTCAAAACTGGGTGCCTTGATAATCAACCAATCTCCTGTCGAATCAAATGTATTCGTCGGATGGATTGATTGATTGGCAGTAAACGCTGCTTTCAACATTATTGCAGTGATATCATCATCATGTAGGTTTGTGCACCTACCTATGACTTCTGCAAGAGTTGTTTCTCACACTGGAACAAACCTAAACATTTCATCATAGCCACCCACTTACGCAGTGAATGCCTTTATTGTAAATAGTTATCACTATATTTTATAAACAAATTACATTTTTTTGTACAAAAAAAGTTGTGATACCACCACCTATGATCAAAAGTTGAGAACTTCGATATTTTGCGATAATTTCTCATTCATCTATATTTTATTGTGCTATATTTTGCAATAATGTACCCCTAGGCCCTCTTAGTCTTCCTGATATGCAAATATCCAACATCAGGGATCAAAGGAGGGTCATTTTTAATATAGAATCTCTGGCATTTTTGACCAAGGCATAGAATTTTGTTGTGGTGAATAAAACCTTTTCATATGACTCTGAAACATAGAACATGGGATATATAAGTCAATATCAGTTATCTCCCTTTATGGTAGGATACAAGACTTTTCAATGGTAGCACACAACCTGAAATAACTGTTTTCTATCATTGAAAACAACACTTAAAGTATACTATGCAATGTGCAAAAAGTCAACTAAGAGCTTAACACATTAAAGGTTAATTGATTGAGTACCCCCCTCTATTGCAAATTAATCCCACCTTGGGATTAGACAAGCAACATCATGCACATTTATGTATGTTCAAATGATGTTGATGAAATCATATTTAGAAGCAAACTCCTTTTACTGCACAAGATATATACAAGTTCTTATATAAATTTTGATTCAAGTACAAAATTTGAATAAATCCAAGAACTGTAACTTTTTTTGTGTCACAAGTAAGGTTATTACTTCCCTTTATAAACAAAGACAAGCAAAGTCTACTTTAGCATATAACTTTCCGGTTATATCCACTAAAGTAAGATTTGTGAATTACTTCCCTTTAATAGGAGTAACAAATAGTACTTCACTACTTGAGCTATCCTTTGCAATGGGTAGTCAGATAGTTACAAAGTACGTTTTACTGGTATGTACTTAAAACACTAAGTAGTTAAGACAATTATTACTGTCTTAGGCAATGTAGTGCCATGTTCAATGATTATTGTCAACGTAAGAAATAATGAAAGTTGTGTGTAATCTTATGATTCCACAAAACCAAATTATCAAATCTTAGAATGATATCACCGAATGCCAGTTAACTGCACAAAAAAAAAAAATTAATGGTTATATCAAAAGTCATGTTTCAATATGAATGATATCAATTATGAATTCATTAATGCATAAGTGTTACCAACTATGCATCAAAAATACAAATGAATATTCAAATTAATAGTTTATATGTGTAAACTATTAATCATATTTATAATTAAAGTCTAAATGAATTGATCAACTATTTGTTGGTAAAATCAAATTCTGAAATAGAGATAAAGTTCTATTATTTACACTTCATTTTCACTATAAGTTCACAAAAGTTCACTAAACTTGAAACAGGAAACTTACTTTCACTTTTGAAAATAAACCAAAAGTAAAGATCAAATCAACGAATCCGATCAATCAATCAATCAATGAATTCAAAGTTCAAAGGTCACTCAAAAAGATTTTCAAACAAGATGTCCAATCAAATGCAAGTATGCAGATAATCTAAGGTCACAAAAGGTTGAAGCCGGAAACCAGTAATAATTTTCGAAATGGAATGCAGGTGAACATCCAATTGTTAAATACTGGGAACCAAAATTCAAAATGGCGAGATATCTGGAGGAAGACTTAATAACCAATCAGAATACATCTTGGAACCATCATGAAAACCAATCAGAATAAAGCAATCAACGTAATCCAATCAAAAATCAACGGGAACCAATGACGTCAACAGGAAATCACTAAGATCCAATCAGCAATCAACAAATCAACAGGAAGTAAAGAACAACCAATCAAAATGGCGAACTGACAGGGTCAAAAGGTGATCCAATCAAAATAACTATAGAAAGGTCAAATATACTGTGGGCGGGGAAAAAGGTCAAATGTCAAGAAATGCTAAACAGAAAGTTGTA
The DNA here is from genome assembly GCA_948146395.1 of Fragum whitleyi. NCBI lineage: Eukaryota > Metazoa > Mollusca > Bivalvia > Cardiida > Cardiidae > Fragum > Fragum whitleyi. Next base: position 84,609,316 of record OX411543.1, on the reverse strand, counting down.
GTTAGAACGTTAATGAACCAGTGTTAGCATAAAACTAGTGACGCACTCAAACTGACATACCCCACGTTGGGCGCCAAAATATAACAGGGCTCTGCCCAATAAATGGTTAATGCAGAGATGTTAATAATTAGTAGGTTCTAATGGACGATAAGGAATAAGGCTGCTTTCATGGTTTAACTCTATAATCTTCAACAGTTATGTATAACATTGGTAATTACAGCATCAGTATCACAGTATCTCATAATCTCAATCTAGGTTACATAGTGTCAAGTGTCACACTTAATTTGAGGAACTAAGTGTTTTCAACACATCTCATTACATCTGTCCATACTTCACTTCATACTGTGACTGTAAGTGATCATAAGAAAGATCCATCCTTTGCCAATAATTTACATAAGACATAATGCATGTCCTACTCAAACCAATACTTCTAGAACAATGAAAGCTACAATAGATAAACTGACCAGTGGAGGGAAAACCAATGAACTGTGACCGTGGGCGAATAATTACTTTTGACTAAATGGGAAAGTCACAGCAAAATTGACCCCTACTACATCCTTCCCGGGCTTGTAAAATGACGTCTCGTCATTATACCTATAAAACAAACAAATGCAAAAATTAATGTTACACTGCGACAAAAATATACATTCAAAAACATTTATAGGTTCTCAATCTCCTACTGTAAGGTCAAGTTTTCTGAAAATTTGAAATTACAAACAGTATTTACATCAAAATTAAATTTCAAACCGTTCCTCCCCTCCTTGAAATCATGACGTCCTCGCTCTCTCAGTACTGAAAACCAAGATAAAAGATTAAACAATAGATAAAAAAAATCTGAAATAATACAGGTTAAAAAAAATCATTTCATTATAGAATCTAAAATACTGTACGCAACACTTCTATCAATTTGGTCTAAAATACCAGAGGACGCAACAACACTGAGAGCTTTCAGTCTCGAATCATGTGGTTTGGCAACCATTTGATTCATCTGGTATGAATCAAACCACTTTGGCACTTTCCTCTCTCTTTGCGATCTACGCCGAACTGGGGTTGGAGGTTTAATTCTATCTTCTCCTCTCCTACTCTCTCTTGATTCTTCTACATCTCTTCTCTCTCTTTGGTTCTGTCCATGGTCACTTTCTTCTGGTGGGTCTTCTTGTGGTCCTTCATGTTGAGCATCATTCCCTGCAGCCTCTCCAATCTTCTCATCTTCGTCATTTTCTTCATCCTCTTAAATGCTCTGAGAGCTATCACCTTCAACATCGTCTTCTTCTTCACTAACTCTTCTATTATCTTTCTTCTTCTCTTCAGACTCATGGGCGTCCCCATGTGGATATGTATCCCTTACAAATCCAAGTCTACGCTCCTCATCTGATTCATCACTTGAATCATCTTCATCTACGGTTTCGAAACCTTTCTTCTCCTCATGCTTCTTTTCATCTTTCTCTTCTGTGGCCACATCATCCTGTTTCTTCACCAAAGATTGTCTTTTCTTCGGAACAGGCTTCTCCATCTTCCGATCTCCTATCGGAAATAAGTGGTTCCTGTGTAGAGTCTTCACCGTGTCTGAACTCTCCGACTTAACTCTATACACAGGGATCCTATCATTCGGCTGCTCGATTACAACATAGACATCTTCCTCAAACCTATCCTGAATCTTATGTTTCCCTTCGAACGCCAGGATCTTGACCAGGACTCTTTCTCCTTTCTCGAACTTTGCAGCTTTTGCCTTCCTGTCATACTCTGCCTTCTGTCTCTCCTTTGCAGCATCCAAGTGCTTTGAAACTATCTTCCTTGTAGTCTCCATTCTTTCTTGCAAATCCTCTATGTACTCTTTAGTGGTTCGATTCATGTTCTCTGTTACTTGCTCGAACATAGAGTCGATGGGTAGTTTGGGCTTCCTACCGAACATGATCTCGAACGGTGAATGTTTTGTAGAACTCTTTGGAGTGCAGTTATATGCATACACAAGGGGATTTACATATCTCTTCCAGTCTGATTTCTGGTCATTGTTCAATGTCCCAAGCATCCCAAGTAGCGTTCAATTAAACCTTTCTGGTCCTGCGTTACCTTGAGGATGATATATGGACGTTCTGGACTTTTCCATGTTGGTGAGTTGACATAGTTCTTTTATGATACTCGACTCAAAGTTTGCTCCCTGATCCGAATGAATTCTTGTCGGTATCCCATAATGTAAAATGAAATGGTTATAGAATGCATCAGCAATTGTTTTCGCTGTTTGATTCTTGGTAGGGATGGCCATTGCGAATTTAGTAAAATGGTCAGTGATGACAAGAATGTTGCCAATCCCTCCTTTTGCTGGCTCTAAAGGCAAAAAGTCCATACACACTAACTCAAGTGGGTAGCTGGTGTGCACATTCACTAAAGGTGCTCTGATATCTGCACCGCACTTTCTCCTCACACATCTATCACAGTGCTCTACCCATTCCTCTGCATCCTTGGCCATTCCAGGCCAAAAGAACCTTTCTCTTAATAGGTTTAATGTCCTATCTCGTCCAGGATGGCCGACTTCAATATGAAGACCTCTTAGTACTTCATCTCTATAGCATTTTGGTAGAACCAATTGCTCTATTGTTTCTCCATCATCGTTTATTTTCTGGTAAAGAATTCCTCTTTTCATTGTAAAATGGTTAAATTGCCTTTTCATGGCAAAATCTTCTTTTGTCAAGTTCGTTTTGGGGACTCTCTTATCAATGACAGCAATTCTCCATCGGTCAATCATTTTGTCTTGTCTTTGCTGTCTGCGAATCTCTCGCATCTCTATTTGAGCCATTGGCTGTCCTTTGTCCTCGGTTATCTCTACAATATTTATACTAGAGCATATTGTCTCTATCAATGACTCACTGTCCGTATTACTACAAATGGCCTTAACTATATCGTTCTTCACCTCTACTCTTGCATCGTTTGTCTGCTCTTGGAGTTTCTCATGCGGATATCGTGACATAGCATCTGCATCGACATTATTCAAGCCTGATCTGTACTGTATGTCAAAATTGTACCCTCCAAGAGCTGATGCCCATCTCTGGCCTGTAGCGTCCAATTTGGCTGACGTCAATACATAGGTTAACGGGTTATTATCCGTTAAAACCAAAAAATGGTTTATAACCAAGTAATCGGAAAACTTTTCCGTTACGGCCCATATCAATGCTAGGAACTCTAGCTTATAGGCGCTATAATTCTTTTCGGCCTTGTTCAGTGCTCTACTGGCATAAGCAATAACTCGTTTGAGCTTCCCATCGGACTGGTACAACACAGCTCCCAGTCCTTTTCCAGAGGCATCTGTATGAAGTTCAAACGGTTTAGTGAAGTCTGGATAGGCTAAAACCGGAGGGTTCACTAAGATCTCCTTTAGCTGTTCGAACACTTGTTGTTCATTTTCCGTCCAGACCCACTGTTTGGTGTTTCTGCTACCTTTCTTTGTACTGGTCGGTGGTAGCAAGTCTGCAAGAGGCCTTGAGATCTTTGAGAAATCCTTAATAAATCGGCGATAATAGCCGCAGAAGGCTAAAAAGGATCTCAACTCATCAGCATCTGATGGCGTAGGCCAATTCTTAATCCTGTCGATCTTGCTTGGATCAGTTTCTATTCCGGCCTCGCTGACAATATGTCCTAGGAAAGGAACTTTGTCCTGAATGAAGAAGCACTTCTCAGGTGAGAGCTTAAGGTTACATTCCTTAAGTCTCGTTATTACAAGGTCTAATCTCCTGAGGTGCTCTTCAAAAGTGTCCGAAAATATGATTAGGTCGTCAAGGTAAATTACACATATCGACATGTTGTAATCACCAAGACATTCCTCCATCAGGCGTTGGTAGGTAGCTGGAGCAATGGTGAGCCCAAACGGCATCTTGACGTACTCAAAGAAACCAAGATTGGCTACACTAAATGCTGTCCTCTCCTTGTGTACCTCTTCTACCTCAACCTGATGGTATCCTGACTTCATGTCGATTGTTGAGAAAAATCGACTTCCTTGTAAAACGTCAAAGATTTCCTCTATCTTTGGTAGGGCGTAAGCGTCCTTTACACTCCTCTTGTTCAGCATCCTAAAATCAACGCAGAGACGAAGCTTCCCATTTTTCTTTCTAACGAGGACAATATTGGACGACCAAGGGGACTTGGATTTACGTATTATCCCCGTTGACAACAGTTGCTCAATGTGTTGTCTAACCTCTGCTATCATGGCGGGAGGTATCCGTCTGGGGCTCTGCTTGAATGGAATATCATCGGTTAAGTCAATTCTGTGTTTTATCTTGTCACAGAAACCGATGTCCGCCTCTCCTGTTGAGAAATTATCTATGTGTTTTCTCAATAGTTTGGTTATGTCACTTAATTGATCTGGGCTGAGTTTGTCATTTGTGTCAACTCTGATTTGACATAAGATCTCTTCATGAATGGTATTCTCTTGTTCGGGGTTCATGTCCTCTATTTGCACAGGCTGCAATTCGCAAAGCAATGCTTTGGGCGAAATGACGATACTGTTAAGTGTAACATTAGAAATTGTAACATCAATTTCCTTTGTCTTCCCATACTGATAATTTATCACAGCTGGGGTAATGTCTACATAATCGGGTAAGGTTGAGCCTTTTGTCTCATGTATGAGAGCGGTGGTGTCTTGACAATTTAATTCCTTGTCCGTATAACCCCGAATGGTTTTTGTTTCATTTGGGCCTAATACTATCTTTCCTGGTTCTGCTGATTTGATTACTGCTATGTTATTGCCGTTCTTCCTTAACTCCCTATCTCTCAATACCATGCATCTAAAGGCTAGGTACCAAGGAGTATGTAGTGAAGCGCATTGCAGAAATTGTGGTCCAAAATTGCTCTGACACTCATTTAGTAAAACTCCAAGTACATTGGTACCCAAAATAACAGGCGTTGAAGCAGAATAGTGAGTGTCCGGAGTGACTAAAAGTAAACATGGGATAGTTGATGAATTCGGAATCCCATTCAAAACTGATAAGTCTGCTTCTATGTACCCATGATATAGCAGTTGTTGACCATCAGCACATTCTACTCTGATAAACGTGTCCAGAGGCTTGAGTTCTAACTCAGATAAGCTGTCTCTGTAGAAAGACTCTGAAACAGTGCTGATGCAACTACCAGTATCAACTAAGGCTTTGGTGTCCTTGGAATCCAATTTTATCATCACTTCATTAGTGGTCCCAATCAATTTAGGGTCTTTGTTAAAAGTGCCCAGGTTCGACCCAGCAACAGAGGCACATACTAGTTTGGGCAGTGCTTAGCTATGTGGCCCAATCCTTGGCAGTTATAGCACTCCCTTTGTCTCATACTTGGACAATCCTTAATCTTGTGTCCTTTCCCTTGGCATCCATAGCAAGTTGGTACAAAATTCTGTGAGGCAAGGGGTCTCTGATCCTTTTTCTGGTCATCTCTGTTCCTCTGTCCTCTACCTCTAGAGCTGATACCCCTTCCTCTATTATTGAATCCTCCTCTGTTAGAGTTGTTCTGTCCTTTTCCATTCCCGGAATTTGATGAATGACCCTTCCTAATGTCATCTTGCTGTTGCTCAATCCGGTCTATTCTTTCATGCAGCTTCTGCAACAAATCTTTGACCCCTCCCATCTCAGTTGACTTCTGCTCAACTGGAACTGATGCATGGCTATGAGTCATACTAGAACTCTGAAGGTCAGCCTCAATCTTTCTAAGTTCTATCTTAAATTTGTCATAATCGTCTATGACGTCATTTTTATAAGTAGCCATGTGTTTAAATTACGGCAACAGCCCATAGTATAAAACTCGCTGCAATATGGCATCATCTGCAGGCAAGGCTTTCAAAGACACCGCTTGAGAGTATATCTCTTCAAGACGAGTCGCATACGTGGAAATCTTCTCCTTTGGCTGCTGTTGGCAAGAGTAAAACTGTTTGAGAATACTCTCTTTTGTCGCTATGTTTCCAAACGTACTCTCAAACTTGTTCAAAACGGCATCAAGGGAAACACCTGGCCCAAGTCTTCTCAATATGTCGGCAGCATTGCCTTTCACGGCTCTCCTGATCCCTAAAAGGATCTGCTCAGGGTTGAAGACATTCTCTGTCTGAAGAGATTTGATTTCAAAACTGAAGGTTTCCCAAGATGTGTCAGTCTTACTGCCATCTCCATAAAAAGCGGACAGCTTTGGAAACTGATGTGATGCTGTCTGTTTGGGCGGCTCATGTTCCGAAACTAATTTCCCGAAGTTAGACAGAAATCCAATCAAATCCTCGGGTGACTCAACATGTGGTGATAGATGTAGCTTATGAAAAGCATCTAATAATTTTCTATCCTGGAGGGATATGCCTCCGAATCCGGTATCCGATCCTCCCGAAGCCATATCTAGCTTTTCATCCTCTGAATCCATGATAATTGGATACACTACTTTAAACTACAAGTATTTGAACTAAGTATTAAACTTGAGTTTCAACGTATTCACTTTATCACAAAACAGTCACTTATTGTGTAATAAATCAAAGTAAGGATAGGACTCTGAAAATACACTTATTTGTATAATAATACAATAAAGGGATATGACTCTGAAACATAAAACATGGGAAATATAAGTCAATATCAGTTATCTCCCTTTATGGTAGGATACAAGACTTTTCAATGGTAGCACACAACCTGAAATAACTGTTTTCTATCATTGAAAACAACACTTAAAGTATACTATGCAATGTGCAAAAAGTCAACTAAGAGCTTAACACATTAAGGGTTAATTGATTGAGTACCCCCCTCTATTGCAAATTAATCCCACCTTGGGATTAGACAAGCAACATCATGCACATTTATGTATGTTCAATTGATGTTGATGAAATCATATTTAGATGCAAACTCCTTTTACTGCACAAGATATATACAAGTTCTTATATAAATTTTGATTCAAGTACAAAATTTGAATAAATCCAAGAACTGTAACTTTTTTTGTGTCACAAGTAAGGTTATTACTTCCCTTTATAAACAAAGACAAGCAAAGTCTACTTTAGCATATAACTTTCCGGTTATATCCACTAAAGTAAGATTTGTGAATTACTTCCCTTAATAGGAGTAACAAATAGTACTTCACTACTTGAGCTATCCTTTGCAATGGGTAGTCAGATAGTTACAAAGTACGTTTTACTGGTATGTACTTAAAACACTAAGTAGTTAAGACAATTATTACTGTCATAGGCAATGTAGTGCCATGTTCAATGATTATTGTCAACGTAAGAAATAATGAAAGTTGTGTGTAATCTTATGATTCCACAAAACCAAATTATCAAATCTTAGAATGATATCACCGAATGCCAGTTAACTGCACAAATGGTTATATCAAAAGTCATGTTTCAATATGAATGATATCAATTATGAATTCATTAATGCATAAGTGTTACCAACTATGCATCAAAAATACAAATGAATATTCAAATTAATAGTTTATATGTGTAAACTATTAATCATATTTATAATTCAAGTCTAAATGAATTGATCAACTATTTGTTAGTAAAATCAAATTCTGAAATAGAGATAAAGTTCTATTATTTACACTTCATTTTCACTATAAGTTCACTTACACTTCATTTTCACTATAAGTTCACAAAAGTTCACTAAACTTGAAACAGGAAACTTACTTTCACTTTTGAAAATAAACCAAAAGTAAAGATCAAATCAATGAATCCGATTTGACAAAGTCCAATCAATGAATTCAAAGTTCAAAGGTCACTCAAAAAGATTTTCAAACAAGATGTCCAATCAAATGCAAGTATGCAGATAATCTAAGGTCACAAAAGGTTGAAGCCGGAAACCAGTAATAATTTTCGAAATGGAATGCAGGTGAACATCCAATTGTTAAATACTGGGAACCAAAATTCAAAATGGCGAGATATCTGGAAGAAGACTTAATAACCAATCAGAATACATCTTGGAACCATCATGGAAACCAATCAGAATAAAGCAATCAACGTAATCCAATCAAAAATCAACGGGAACCAATGACGTCAACAGGAAATCACTAAGATCCAATCAGCAATCAACAAATCAACAGGAAGTAAAGAACAACCAATCAAAATGGCGAACTGACAGGGTCAAAAGGTGATCCAATCAAAATAACTATAGAAAGGTCAAAATATACTGTGGGCGGGGAAAAAGGTCAAATGTCAAGAAATGCTAAACAGAAAGTTGTAGTTAGAACGTTAATGAACCAGTGTTAGCATAAAACTAGTGACGCACTCAAACTGACATACCCCACGTTGGGCGCCAAAATATAACAGGGCTCTGCCCAATAAATGGTTAATGCAGAGATGTTAATAATTAGTAGGTTCTAATGGACGATAAGGAATAAGGCTGCTTTCATGGTTTAACTCTATAATCTTCAACAGTTATGTATAACATTGGTAATTACAGCATCAGTATCACAGTATCTCATAATCTCAATCTAGGTTACATAGTGTCAAGTGTCACACTTAATTTGAGGAACTAAGTGTTTTCAACACATCTCATTACATCTGTCCATACTTCACTTCATACTGTGACTGTTAGTGATCATAAGAAAGATCCATCCTTTGCCAATAATTTACATAAGACATAATGCATGTCCTACTCAAACCAATACTTCTAGAACAATGAAAGCTACAATAGATAAACTGACCAGTGGAGGGAAAACCAATGAACTGTGTCCGTGGGCAAATAATTACTTTTGACTAAATGGGAAAGTCACAGCAAAATTGACCCCTACTACATAAAATTGTAACAATATTTATAACTATAAATCTTCACAAAACGAGTTATTGAAAAAATCAATCCAGCGAGATTTTCAAGGTTTTTATTCAAAGACAAGGACCCCTTACCGGTAGGTGACTGGTCAACTCAGCCCATTTTCGGCTCATCGGCAACTCGGTCCAACGTATAACTCGGCCCAAAATCATTATATGCCAAAACCATTATCTTATTGATTATTCATTAAGTTTGATCAGCTCAAATACAATGTTATTCAATTTTCATCAAGTTGTGTGGAACTTTACGTATGCATCGGCCTCAAAGAATGTTAAAATGAAATATTAAAGAATCATTCAGAGAATCACATCTTCAATCACTGAATAGATATCATATTATCAAAATGAATAAAGATTTAGCTAAAGATTAACATAGTAAGGTATAACTGCATCATTTGTACAAAACTTGAACATATTTCATGCAATATAGTTCATGTTACTAGCTATATATTTGGGCCAAGTTGACCGGGCCAAGTTATTTGATGGGCTGAGTTGACTGTAACACTTGAGAGAGGGGTGGACAGTATCCAGAGATAGAGATAGATAGATAGACTGGTCCAACTAAAGAATCTATCAATATGTTACATTGTAACAAACAAAATTAACAAAACATGTGAAAAGTTTGATGAAAGCTCCAATTGAAGCTGACTATATTTAACTAATGACAATCAAGGGATATGATGGAGAATAAATAAAAGTGCAGATAAGGCCCCCAGTTAAAAATAAGTTAAATAGGTTATCTAAATGTGAGAATTCGGAAAAAAATACTTTAAGTAAACTGCAGATGACAATTGTATATACATGAATTACAGTGCTGTCGGCTAACCCTGCGCACTTAAGAATGTCAAGTACAAAATTTGTCTAAAGATATCGGTTGTACAAAAAAATCAAGACACGAATGTACTCGTTGACCATTTTGGCTATGTAAAAAATATTTTATCTACAACAAAATGTCACTAGAATTACACAATCCAGTGATGAACAGAGGCACCGTCGCGTATTATCAACGCAGTTTTCGTCGGCTAAGCCTGCGCAGTCGAGGAAAGTACCTAAAATTAATGTCCGTAATCTGTTATATTTAAAAGGAAAAACACCGAGACAAAAACGGGAATCATTTTGCTTAAATATACACACATGAGATTTTTGTTTAAAATGGTGGAATCGATCGAGTTTTGGGTATGAAAAATAGGTTGTTCTGCTTTTATGTTCAGCGGCCATTTTCTTAGATTACGTGACGTCACATGGCTGCGCAGATTTAGACGACGCACAGGAATACCCGACATGAGTGTATATTCACTTAAATATATAAAAATGATTGCTTGTCTTTGACCAGGTAAATCCTGCTCAAGGGAGATCAAAGTATGGGGGGGGGGGGCCTAACGTTTAGGGCGAACGAACTCGGGGACGAAATGTGTAGAGGGCCATGTACCATGACAAAAGCTTAATGATTACAACCTTTACATTGCTTCTTGCAAGAGTGATTCAGGCATTAAATATTAGTTTAATACACATCCATCTTTGATTTAGGAGCAAATAAAACATTCAGTCTACAACCTTCGAGTCTACGAACCGGTCGGTGTCCCTAAAATACGAAAAGATGCAAAAAGGTGGTTAAAAGTGCTAAAAGGTAGTAAAAGGCGCAAAAAGGTGCTAAAAGGTGCAAAAAGTTGATAAAAGGCGCACAAAGGTGGGCGAAAATGTGCTTACAAAGTATTAAAAGCTATTGGTCCAGTTATATGATCTGTCAGGACGTCATATTTCCACGGTAGTTGATAGAATCTTTCTTGTCGAGAATTTAATAAGGCCCTTGCATTGGATTTTCGCGTTCTTTTGCATTCATTGGTGTCTATGCGCCGTATATCGGTCAAAGTTACATTGTGTTTACAATTTAAAAGCAAGAAAGTGGTGGTAATTTGGAAAGGGGGTGACTGAATGATGAACATGATGCCGATTTTGTATGCATAAATAAATTTATTCATTTCATATAAAATAAATCAAAACATTTTTGATCTTCTGAATTTGGTAGACATTTTCAGGGTTTGTTCACAAATTGTGAACCAATTAACATCCAACAGAGCTAGTGTTACGCACAAATTCTTTTGCCGCAAAAAAATGCCGTCCCCGAAAATATGGAGTTGGAGTATACATTACGTACCAATGACGATAGTTTTGATATTTTTCTTTAGTCATATATCGTATAAATAGTTGTAACGGTTTATTATAAAGGGAGGTAAGTTGCAGTGGATATGCAAATGGGAGATACCTGCCTGGAGATATATGTTTAATGATTACATATATGGACAGAGTCGACCCATTTAGGGTTGAATATCCCTTTCTCTGGTCTGAATGGATCATGTCTGTCTAGTCGCTCGGCTTGTTACATGATGAAAATATATATAGACATGAATAATTGGGTTAAAATTTATCAATGCCCTTGTGAAATGTCCCTTCCTGGTTGTTTGTTGCTTTTAGCTAGCAACATACCAAGAATAAGAGCTCTAACTTTAAAAGGATAGAAGTTATAAGAAAATGTTTAGTTCGCAGAAATTGGGCATAGGGTTCGAAATTTTGACATTGAACTTAGTTAACTACCTTCCCTTATTGCTTCTCGTTATAAGAAGTAATTTTTTGTAGACAAACAGACAGACGGATGTTGGCAAAATAAATGTCCTTTTTTTATTTTTTTTTTTTTTTTTTTTTTTTTTTGATGTGGGAAAATAAAATGTACATGATCTATTTCGCATATGCATATTTAACGGTATGCATGAGAAGGTGCATCTTCACGAGTCAAGGGGTATTGAATCGATAGCTTCTTCTCGAATACCCCTTGACTGAATGAATAGGTATTTTCTGTACGATTTATTTTTAGCCGGCTTATCAAAAGGTCAAACGCGATTTCTGTGACTGCCAATCAGAAAGCTTCTTACAAACGGCATCAGTACCTTTTAATCCCTATGGCAACCTGGCTGTACCGACGTCTGTTTAGATAAACCCTTCATTCATGGATTAAAGAAAATGCATCGTATCGAAGACGCTGACTTTTAAGTACTTTTTTATTCGGTGAAAGTCAGACTTATAAAAAAAATATATATAAACCAATTCCTTGTATCATAATTAATACGAATATTAAGCTTTTGTTATTATTTCTATTATTGAACAGTGTTATTATTTTTATAATATTGATATGTTAACTAAAATCACTCCATTTGCAATTCATGATAAAAAGAAAGTATAGTTATTAAAAGTAAATTCTATCCTCAATATCGTGATTTATTATCAAAACTTTAATAAAACATTTGGGTTACCTAGCGGTCTAGCTAAGATGACAAAATCTTAGACTGTTTCAACTTTAAACACATTCTTATTTAGAATAAATAAGACTAGAATCTTTAGGTGATAGTTTATTAATCCCTATTCTTTTTTAGAATATCTTTGCTTTAGTGGAGGAAAATTTCCTTTATTGTCCACCATGATTGTTTTCCGAAATCCCCCCTAAAAAATAGCAAAAAAGGGAGTTTGGATAAAGACATTATCTATCACACTATAAGTATTTTTGCCGACTTACAAAAATAACACGAAATGGTTTTGATATGATCTATCCATCCCCCCCCCCCCCCCGACATACACACCACCACCACCACACATACCAGCATCCGCAGCGTCATAAAGCATATTCAATGACTTTTGTGGGATTTAGAAAACGCAAAAAACATTCAGATATTTGAAGAGGTAATTTTGAACAAATTGAATCACCAATATAATTTTTTTTATAAAAATCTTCCATAAAAGAACATTAGTCCCCCCCCCCCCCTCAAAAAATAAAAAGAAAGAAAACCAAATGTTTTTTTTATATTTAAAGCAAATATATTTCCATACAATACTATATGAATATAGTCAATGGGCGACAAAACTGCTTAATCAAAACTTAATAAGCTGTAGCCACGAGATTTTTGACTGCCCAATAACAAAACACGCATATAACATATATATAAGAGATAAAAATTCAAATAATCCCTTTTTATTTACTAATACCTGTAGACTTTGGCTGAACGTTACACGGGATTGCTTCGTTTTAAAAGTTGTGAATAAGTTGTTTAGGATAGCAAATTTAAATTTCAAATTTATCGAAACAATATGAAAAACATGGATATTTTTCAAATTAAAATAAATTCAAATAAATAAACAAATAAATAAATAATGATAATAAATTAAAGCAATAAACACATAAATTGATTAATTCTTCGGCTCCAACAATATTCTCACACGAGATTTATTTTACGGCGGATAGCCCTACTAAATTTATTCAATTATTTTCTTAATTATTTCATTATTTTCATATTTTAATTATTTTCACATTTTATTCTTTTTATTCCTCTTAGGTCATCTTATATGATTAAAGAAAAGTCTGCTTGAAAAGAAGGAGAAAAACTCCCGAATTAAAGAATAAATGTGAAAATTCAAATACATTATCATTTCTAAATTATTTATATAAGCCGAATTTATTCGATATTTAAAATTTCGCACACTTCAATATACATTGTAGATACATTTTGCTATATTGGAGTTTGCTTTTAATGAGGTTTTAAAACAGTGAAAATTTAAACCGGTATTGATTGTTTAAATAACTTAAAAAAAAAAAACATTGAAAAATCGTAATACGCAATCATCGATGGCAGAAAAGCTGAATTTGAGAATATTTCAGTGTACAATGAAATTATTTGAAAGATATGCATAAAAGATATAGGAATCTCGAACAGTTCTTGTGATTGTGTATTTCAGTCTTACTAAGTGACACAATTACTTAAAACTGAAGGGGTTAAGCGCAATTCTAAGGGTTAAATGAACATCTGGATAGTAGCCGCGGGGCATATTAACCTAACATACCTCCCGCTGTCGGACCTTTTTGTAAGAAGGTTACTGATTGGTCCGCCTCGTTTTCCGTTCTGTGACGTCACGCGTACAGAAATTACCCATTCAATCAGCCAAGGGTAAGATAAGTAAAACATTCGTAACCCTTGGCTCGACAAGATGAAGAAGGTGATGAGGAGAAATTCTGTCAATTAGGATTTTACCTTGGTGCACGCAGTTAGCTGCATATAGCATGGAGGCAGTGGCAATAAATCTGACTTGTTACTTGTTAATAGTATTTAATGGCTTTTCTCCCGTTGGACTGTTATTCTTGGTCAGCTTAATAGTCAATTTGAGATCCTAGTGGAAATTGCAGATGATCCTATGAAAATGATTTACTCGGTTTAATGATTCTTATTTTCTAATAATTACAATTGAATATTACAATTTGAATAGGCATACATATACAGTAATATATAATAAAAAGGTTTAGAGAAGGGGACAGGGTCATCTTAAATACAAATCTTTGTTTTATGCATCATTTCCTTTGCATTTAGTCAAACAAAATAATTCAAGCTATGGGTAATAATAATAATAACAATAATAATAATAATAATAATAATAATAAATAAATAAATAAATAAATAAATAAATAAATAAATAAATAAATAATGAATAAATAAATAAATACATGTAAATAAGTAGAATTAGATTAAATGAACTGTGCGTAAGGCATTAGAACGGCGAAAACTGGAGAAAAATTGTTTTCTTATATTTTCTAACACAAATCCTTAAGAAGATATTGTGAAAAGGGACCCAACCGTCGTCATTAAATATAATAAAGATCAATCTAACTAGGTTTTTCGTTCACCCTCGGAATCTCTCTGGTCACATGAGCACATTCTGTAAGATCATTTCTGTGTGACCCCTTCCCAAAACAGTAAAAATGACAATTTTTGGTTGTTAATGCAGATCTTTTTAAATCTTTCATTTTCTGAGCAATGATCCAACTTATCAAAGATCTTACGACACAAATTTCAATCGAAACCGATTGTACTATGTTTGATAAAACAGCACCCCTCCCCCCCGAACCCGACAAATGTCATATTTGACACGGGTTACCAGCAAATAGACTTTCTGATACCAGCTACCGATCTCGTGATTCGTCGGATGACACCATACTCTTTCTATTTTACCAAGCATGCAAGTTCTGTTTAAATAAACGTCGTCGCAATGCTTAAATGTCACATTTTTTAATATTGAACATGGACTGACTCTTTTCGATCACATTTTATAATATACTATGTCATTATCTCCCGCTAATATATTACTCAAAGTTTACTTTGCACCGAAAACTTTTTATTCTATTATTTCAGGAAAAAAATGAAATTTGATTGTAAGAATGTTGGAAAATGGTCGATTGTTATCAGTTGATCAAATTTTAAGAAGAAATGAAGCTTTAAAATGATAAGAAGACTTAAAAACAGACCATTCTTCTCTAAATATCTGACCGAGCTTCCACATATGCGCTTTCGAATTTAAGTTCGGTGAGCGAGCCAGCCAGTCCAGGCGTGGAATGCCCTCTTCTTGGCGATACTCTTGGACTATACGGGTCGTGTGTGGACGGGCATTATCATCCATTACGGAACTCTCAACATTTACTTCATTGAGATGAGCTTCAATTTGAATGGTAGTTATATTCCGAAATTATCATTTGAGTGAATCAATAATAGCGTGTACAGTTCTTAAACATTCACCTCTAACCACCTGTTCGCCCACCTTTTAGCACCTATTCGCATCTTTTAGCACCTTTCGCGCCTTTTTGCACCTTTTACCACCTTTAAGTGCTGTAACCATCTCTTTGCACCTTTTCGTTATTTAGGGACACCCCAAACCGGTGCCTCGTTTATTAAACACCAAATGGCCAACTTATTTCTCGCCCGCTTTCGGGTCGGGTGTAGACTGGTCTTACTGTCGAATATCAGAATAGCCTGTTCTAGGCTATTCTGATAGTCAATATGTGGACCAGTCTAGAGCTGGTTGCCCGCTTTCTGAGAGATACTCTGATAATGCTGGCAACAGTACCCGCCCGGGGTGAGAAATAAGTTGGCCCAAACATGGAACCTAAACGAATCACAATCGAATTCGGGTAAAAAAATCTATTTCCCTTCGTTGTTAATGTAAATATTTAACTCTTAAATATGTTTGTGAAAATATATTTCTGCGTTCTGAATTTCATGGAATGTAGGTTTTAAAATCACATTTTACATTGAATTCGTTCATTTCGTCCCCTAAATCTTTCGTACACAGAAATGATTATACAGGCCTACTAGGTTTTCCTGTTTTTTCAAACGCTTGGCGGGACTGACTTAACAGAATCTTCATTATCTTTCAGCCTGGGGTCTAATGCAGTTCACCGGTTCGTAATTATATAGTGAAGGTCCCTGATGATAGCCTGCCTAAAGAAGGCAAAGGGCTTTATGTAACGATGGCTCAGTGTGAAGAGAACCCCAGTGTAAAACAGTTTTTTAGCTCACCTGAGCACATCGTGCTCAAGGTGGGCTTTTGTGATCGTAAGTTGTGTGTCGTCTGTCGTCCGGGGTCAACAATCTTAGTGTTTACACTCTAGAGGCTACAAATGTGGCCCATTCTTCATGAAACTTGGTCAGAATGTTGGTCAGGTCACAAGGATGAACCCTATCGAAAATGGGAGGGATCCATGTCATATCACAGAAAAAGGGGCCTTACTGACAATTTTCTTGTTTACGCTCTAGAGGCCACAAATATGGCCCAATCTTCATGAAACATGGTCAGATTGTTGGCCAGGTCACAAGGATAAATCTTATTGAAAATGGGTGGGATCCAGGGTCATACTAAACTATGCCCCACGGGAAAGTATGCCCCACCAAGCCCCACGGTACAAAATGACGCCCCACGGGTTTGAGAAATGTGTCTAGGGGTCATTTTATGTTTTTTATATAGGGAAACACATTTCTAGTCGTGAGTCCAAGTTTTATACTTCTATCTTAAAAAATAAGAGAGATATTAGTAAAAATATTTTACGACTAAGCTAGTTCAGTTACCGAACCCCACGCCCTACCATTTCAATGGACGAGATAAGCCATGTGTTAGTACCAATTCTAACAAAATACGACTATATCTGTGTATAATACAGCTTTATATTGAATAATTACCGACATCTTTATTTTATTTTCAGGGTTCAAAGATATTTCAAATTCAACACGGGACAGTTCAAAGGGACAGTACTCTTCAATGTTTAGTCAGACGTCAACAGAAGTTGTCATTTATGACACGGCGCATTGGGGAAAACCGATCGATAGTAAGAGTAAAGTATGAGTGTTAACCCTTTCCCACACAACTCTGGAGTCTTACAAAACATTATGCTGTATTTGCGATGTTTTATCAAATTTGAATGAAAACAAATGCAGGAGGGGGATTTCTTTGAATTTACAATGAACAATATTCAGTAGGTTTACTTGACAGATGGTTTCACAAGAAATGCGAAAACTTGACGAATGCCAAATTTAAGATCATCAGAGAGTCTAAAATTGATTATCCATACATATGCTCAGCTTGTTGCTCTCTTCCCAGTGGAAAATTCAACTTCAGCAAGTCTCTTGAAAGATTGGCAAATGCAGTAAATGATTGCAATTTGATTGATTACAAAATCAAGGAAATAAATAAATAAATGAATGTAAAAAAAAAAGGACTCGGGGTAGAACCACATCTGCGTCGTTGAGTCTGGAAACATCCCAGTATGGCTAAGAGTTCTACATAATAGAGTTGTTTAAACCAAAACATCATATATGCAGCTATAAAAATTTCAATCCCGATCAAGATGCCAATCCCGATCAAGTAAACCTACTGAAAGTTGTACATTGTAAATTCAATGAAATCCCCCTCCTGCATTTGTATTTACATTTGATAAAACATCGTTAATACAGAATAATGTTTTGTAAGACTATTCACAACAGAAGAGTTGTGTAGTCGTAAAATATGTTCACTAATATCTCGCTTATTTTTTAAGATAGATAAATAAAACTTGGAGTCATGATAAAAAATGTGTTTTCCTATATAAAAAACATAAAACGACCCCTAGACACATGGCTCAAACCTGTGGGGCTTCATTTTGTACCGTGGGGCTTGGTGGGGCATACTTTCCCGTGGGGCATAGTTAAGTATGACCGGGGATCCATGTCATATCACGGGAAAAGGGGCCTTTACGATAATTTTCTTATTTACGCTCTAGAGGCCATAAATATGGCCAAATCTTCATTAAACTTGAACCCTAATGAAAATGTGAAGGATCTGTGCCAAATCACGGGAAAAGGGGCCTTAATGACAATTTTCTTGTTTACACTCTAGAGGCCACAAATATGGCCCAATCTTCATGAAACTTTGTCAGAATGTTGGCCAGGTCACAAGGATGAATCCTATTGAAATTTGGAAAGATCCGTGTCAAATCAAGGGAAAAGGGGCCTTAATGACAATTTTCTTGTTTACGCTCTAGAGGCCACAATTTGGGCCCAATCTTCATGAAACTTTGTCAGAATGTTGGCCAGGTCAAAAGGATGAAGCCTTTTGAAAATTGGAGGGATCCATGTTAATTCAAGGGAAATGGGACCTGACAATTTATGTTTACACTGTTGTCTCTACAGGCCAAAACTTTGGTTCAATAGTCATGAAACTTGGTCAGAATGTTGGCTAGGTCACATGAAACATGTTAAGAAAAGGCTTTAAACTTATACAGGGATCATAGGAATACCGATAGAATAATGTCTTTCCTTTAAAAACTTATGGTCATTTAAAGATCTTAAAAGCATTTAATTTTGCTAAGGGAGGATTTAAAGAGACGAAGGTGAGCGATATAGGACCATCATGGTCCTCTTGTTTTAGGCAGTTACAACTGTCTCACACTGAGCCATCGATATGAGGCTCATGCTAGGAGGGGCAAATATTTTAGGATGAATTAAAAATCTGGTTATTTTTCAATTTGATCACAAATTTTCCAATATCACCTCAGTAGCATGAGCCTTATATATAGCGGTGTAGTGACGGTTGATTACCACCTAGCATTACACAAGGTTTTAGATCTGGTCCCTATTGTGCTATTCAACTTTAAGAGATATTAGGTGAGTGGACAGAATCTACTGACAGAGGTATTCCTATGTCATCTACCTTGATTTTGCTATTTAAAAAGGCTTTTGATAGGCTTTCACGTAATCACCTTTTATACAAGTTTAGGAAATTTGGAATAAGTGGTGCAGCATTGAAATGGATAAAGGTCTTTTTGTCTAATAGACAACAGTGTGTACGTGTAATCAGGGGAAAAGATTAACAATTTAAACTTAGGGGCCCAAAATGCCGAAATTTAATATTTAACATTAGGGATATGAGCATTTTCTCCAATAATCTAGGGGCCCAGCCCAAAATCTAGGGGCCATGGGCGACTGGGCCCCTGCTAATCTTTTACCCTGGTAATAGGTCATCTGTCTTCATGGTCTGAGGTGGTTAGGGGAATCCTGAAGGGAAGTGTCATAGGACCTGTGCTATTCCTATGTTTCATCAATGACCTACCTGATATTGTTGAATGGTGAGAATATTTGCAAATGACACTAAACTATATTCAAAAGTGTCATCATTTCGAAGATCATGAAAGACTTCAATCTAACTTTGACTACCTTGGTCATTTGAGCGATTAATGGAAACAGACCTTCAATGCAAAAGGTGCAAAGTACTCCATATTGGCTCAAAGAATGAAAACTATTGTTATACCATGAGGGAAGTGGATGGCAATTTCACGTCAATCGACCCAGTACATTTATGATTCTAATAAAGGATTTGGGGGTAACATTTAACATCTAAATTTTGATGACCATATAACAAATATTACCAACAAGGCACAGAGAACACTAGGTTTGATTCGTAGATCGTTTGAATGTCTGGACGAAGAGATGTTTTACCCCTGTACAAGTCACTAGTCAGGTATATTCTTGAATATAGTTCATGTGTCTGGTCATCTGACCTTAAAAAGCATATCAAAAAGATTGAAGATATCCAAAGGTGTGCAACTAAGCTTGTTTCATTTATTTTGAAGAAATTTGGACTTACAACACTTGAATACAGAATACAATGATTGGCTTGGGACAGAGCTAACATGGTCTATATTTATTAGTCATTGCACAACTTTGACAATTTGAACTAGGAGCGTATGTTCACTCTTACTCTTCTTCGTAGTCATTAT
This sequence comes from Fragum whitleyi, assembly GCA_948146395.1. Lineage (NCBI taxonomy): Eukaryota > Metazoa > Mollusca > Bivalvia > Cardiida > Cardiidae > Fragum > Fragum whitleyi. The sequence continues at coordinate 84,589,442 of OX411543.1, read as the reverse complement.
TTGAAATTTAAACCTTAGAAGTGCATTCATAACATCAGATTGAACACATTTAGTCAACGATCAGTGACATACTGGAATAGCCTCAGTGAAAAGACCATCTCTGCTGACAGTATCAATCTATTCAAATCTTTACTAAATGCTGAGATGTGAAACTAAAAGAAATTTTTACCAACCTGCCATCAAGTACACTCATCAGACAATAGCTTGTGATGATTATCCAGCTCAGAGTATCTTGGAGAAGTTTTATTCAAGAGAGGGCCATTACAGATAACACTCTACATTCCGACTTAAAGATCCAGGAATCCAGCTTGACTTATTTTGGCCAGAAACATTTTAACGCGTGGGTTAAATATGGATTTTCTACACAAGTCCACTTGCTTTAAATTGGGTAGATTCATTGAACATCCAGGGTCAAATAACAATGTTTTCCTTGAATATCAGATTTTTTTTTAAATACGGGTCTGATTTTCCAGATGTTTTTACAAAAATTCTAAACGATATTACATTGATGTCCACTTATTGAGAGCTTTGGTTCCAGAGGCTCATGTAACAAGCTTGCATCTTCTCTATCTTAATATTTCTTTCTTCCATGTACAGGGTTTTAAGGGACGCAGGTTTTGCGAGTCTGAGACTCCCAAATAAGCAGCCAGGACCCTCAAAACTATCTTATATGAGTCCTATGAACCCTCGAGGGATCAACATCAGAATAGAATTGAAGACTGTTTTAAACAGTCTTCAATACTTTCCTGAAGTTGAGCGCTAAGTAATTATAAGTATCCAACAATTTCTAAACATTTAAACAGGTAATAGCCTTAAAGGCACAGGAAAATTATATCATTGCTCTAAAATAAGTAGTTTTTATCTAAAGCAGGGACTCCCAAACCGAATGAAGGACCCCTAAGATCCCAATGGTCGAGTCCTTTGGACCCTGTTTTCTTGATATCAGACTAAAACCCTGCATGTACATTGTTTTGTATTGGAATTTGTCTATCATGTCGGTCTTGATTGTGTTGAACATGTCAGTAAATAGCAATACTGTTGCTATTGTTATTTTGTTGTGTATGAAACTGACTTCGTCATTTGTATTGCATTTGTATAGGCTGATGGTCTACCTCTAGACTATGTATATCAGAGAAAGAGCTACATTATTTCAGCTGATAACCTTTTAATAGGCAACCTCAAGGGAACTGGTTGACAAAGAAGTTCTGCTGTATCAATCTATTGGATATGTGGTACAGATTTCTGCCCTTGGAATGCGATGCTATTTTTGGGCAAGTCACATCCGATGCCAAATGTTCTTAAAATTAGAAAGAGGGGAAATTTAAATTGAGCATGATAAGGGTCAATGATAAATCCAATGTCATTTGTACAACAATGGAACTTTGGGGTCTTATTTTGATGCCTGATCAAGAAACAGTTGTAACTGCCCATAAACATATGGGCTAATTCAATTGTTTTTCTGAACAATTGATTTTCCACATTCTATTGCTGCATTTAGTGGAAGCTTTCCTAATATCAAAAAGTACCCAATTTCCTCAAATCAGAAAGAAAATCCCCAAGGACCAAATTTCTGATGAAATTCTAACCAGGTATTAAAAAGAAAGGCAATATTTAAGGTTAAAATATTTCAGTTTAAGTTCAGTTGTTATCAAAATTACTTATAAGAGGCAAGGGATGCATAGAAAGAACATTGCCAGTAAATAAGAACATTGAAGGAAAACTGAAACTCAAACCTTTGACCCATAGAACACTAGAACAGGCTACAGCACCTGGTCATGATTCCTCCCATTGTCTACTGTGATTAGTATAAGTAACCAGCCACCTTATGATAATACTAATTTGAATTACAACATTTTAAAGAAGAAGAAACTTTCAACATTTATTCATTAGTAATGAATTGATATTAAAAATTTTCTTCTTTTTAGAATGTATTAAGTTAGTCCTTTTTATATGTCTGTCCAAAGACGGGACATATTACATGATCACCCCTGGTGTCCAACAGACGGTGTCCACTTTATTGTCCGGAGCTCTTTGTCACCTCAGGTCTGATTGACTTGAAACTTAGCAGTCATGTTCCTCTCACGATTATGAAATGCAGTGAGCAAAACCGTTTCTCTTTCTAGCTTACTTTTCTAGTTATTTCCCTTTGTTTTTGTCATAGTGTAACAGGCATATCTAGTGTCAATTTCGTGAAGCCACCTAGCTTTTTTTGGAACAAAGAAAATGGGTCATGTAGCTTGGAATTGTTGTGACTTGACATTTTAGCATTGTATTTCTCTAAAGTAATTTGAGTCTGTGCGTGACATTTCCAACAATTTCATGTGAATGTGATCTCAAGAAATTGAGCAACATGAATGTCGCAACAAAATGCAATTAGAATATCCTCTGACCACCTGAAAAGGGTTAAAGACCTCAACTATCTAAATAGCACAAAGCAAAGACTCTGGTCAGCCTGTTTGGCTGACCAGATGCTTTGCTATGCACACTTGTGAAATTGTTTGAAATGTCACAGACTGGCTCATTTCATTTTGTAAGTATTGTAATGGTAGTCGCTACCTTGTGGTGAGATAATTAAATGTCTCATTTATCATTCAATTTATCCTTTCAGTGGAGGAGCAGAGCTTCTCTTTGATAAAGAGAAGAAACATGATGTTAACCTTCCAGATAAACAAGAATGTATGTATCACATTCATGTATTCTTTAATGATTTTTGGTGAATTATTGAGAAATAACAGTTGATTATCACATAATATCACCACCAAACCAGTAAAATTACGAAAGCATTTTACCCAGATTTCATTTTACCCAATTTAACGTTATTTAAGTGGAACCCAATAACCCAATAAATGAAGTCATCATAGAATGTGCCTAGTTTTGCAAGATTATGTGCTAAGAGATAATTTGTAAAAAGAGATTCATGTTTAGTCTCTTTTTAGCATCATAAAAATGTAATTATCATTTGTTTTTTGTGTAAGATCCATAAATCCTTTATTTTGTGAACAACAAAAGCCATATTTTCACTTGTGGCTTCGCCTTTCATGAAAATATGAAGATTTTGTTGTACACTCAATGAATGATAAATCAATCTTCCACTGAAACAAACAATTATCCTCTATTTCTATAATGCTTACTTAGATTATCGAGATTCCTGGGTAGATTACACTACTGCAAGATCAACCATGAATCAGCCATGAAAAATTCATGGCTTGAGCCATTAACCTCACCCATTAAAAGCGACATTGTGCTGGGCATTAAAAAACAATCAAGATGCCATGAATTTAACATTAAATTATTTTAATGGGAGAGTAATGGCCATTAAAGAAGTCATTCATGGCCATAAATGGAGAAAGGACACCATTAGATTTTCAGGAGTAATTACTGGGGAAATAATGACCATTACAAAAATGAATTATTGATGGGCATTGATTTTTTAATGGTAGCCATTATTAATATTAATGGTAGCCATGAATTTGTAAAATTGCTAAATTCATGACCCATTAATATTTTTCATGGCACATTTTAATGGGCAGTGGCCATTAAAAGCGACATTGTGCTGGGCATGATTTAGATTAATGGGTAAGAATTTTATTTTCACTGCTATACCATGCCCATTATCCATAAACCCTAAAATTATGTTAATGGGCATTAGAAATAAAATGAAAAATTAATGGTCAAAATATCTGCCAAGTAATGGCCATGAATAAGTACTTAACTTTTTTTAATAGACAAATTATGACCATTAAAGTTTACCCCTTAAATGTTGTAAATGGGCATTAATTTTCTAATGGCCAAACAATGGGGAGAAAATACCAGTCATGGACCAAAAATGATGGCCATGGAAAATTTTTATGCCGATTATTTTAATGCCCATCAATACAAATCATGCCCATTATTGTTTCCCCTTCAATGTTGGTAATCTTTAGTTTCCTAGGGTTGAAAATTCATAAGTACCAATCTACAAACATTTAACAACTTGACAGATCTTATTCATACAATTCTTCTATAAAATTGATGCAATAATGTTTAATTGGGGTTTGAGTATATTTGCACAAATGATTTATTGCTAAAATCTTAAAAAAAATATCTTATTTTCTTCAATTTTTGCAAATTCGAAGGCTTCATTTAAAATTTGTCTTATATTTTGTTAATCAATTGTTTTAAGTCCAACAGTACAAGATTCTTATTAAAATAATCAAATTTCAGCTTTTTACATACCTTCTGCTTGCTAGTCTTCCGAATGTACAAGAGAATAAGGCAAAAAACATTTTAACTGGAAATTTAGTTTGAAAACAGCAGACATGTTGTTTTCAAACTAAGACTGGATTCACGGTCACTTTTAGACTGGTACTCTTGGCCATGACTTTGTATAACGACTTATTCATGGTTTGTGTCATGGGCATGAATCAAAATGAAAGTAGTTAAAGCTTTAATTCTTTATTTAATTTCTCATTAATTAATACCCATTTCAAATAATGTAAAGGGCCATGAATAAACTGGTTTAGAATTCAACAGCATATGAATGGCCAGAATTAATTTTCAGAATTTTTTCAATGCCAATTAATGACTTGATTTTTTTTATTATGGCTATTATTTATCATATTAGGTATTTAATTATTGTCATTTATATGGGTGATAACCTTTAATAAATGTTCATGATAGTAACTGGGCATGAATAAAAATGTAAAAAAAAAGTTAAAACTTTTCTGTATTCCTTTCATCCCCATTAAATAAAGTTAATGATCATGGGTTATCTGATTCATAAGTGTATGATATATTAATGGCCATAAGTGATAGTCAAGATTTTTGTCATGCCAATGATTTTTTTTTATAATGGCCATTATTTGTTACTGTTTTGTATTTAATTGTCATCTTCAATGGTTGATTGATGGGCATGAATAAATGTTCATGGTAGTTAATGGGCATGAATCAAAATAAAAGAACTTTAAAAAATTTCAGTATTTCTTTGATCTTATTACGATCAAAGTTAATGCCCATGAATGTTCTGATTCAGATTCAATGATATATTAATGGCCATGATTAATTGTCATAATTTATTTTAATGCCAGTGACTTTTAGCAATCTTTATTATGGCCATTATTTGTCCTTTTTTTATTTAATGGCCATCATTCATGGGTGATTGATGGGCATGAAAAAAATATTCATGGTAGTTGATGGGCATGAATAAAGCTAAAACAAGAAGTAATGGCCCATTACTTTTTAATGCCAATACTTTTATGCCGACCCATTATATTAATCTGCATTTCATGGTTTTTTAATGGTCAAATTATGAATTAATGGCCATTAGTTAGCATTTTAATGGCTAAAAGTGTTACCCATTATCATTTTTAGCTCGACTATTCGAAGAATAGGGGGGCTATTCCAGTCACCCGGGCGTCGGCGTCGGCGTAATGCTTTGGTTAAGTTTTTACGTGCAAGTGTTTAAAATCTCTGTTTCTATTAAAGCTTTTGCTTTGAAACTTTGCACATGCTTCTGTGACCATAATATCAGCATCTAGACAAAGATTCATTACTCTGATATTGAATTTACTGGAATTTTAACCCTTTTCGGACTTAGAAAATCTTGGTTAAGTTTTTATGTGCAAATGTTGTTTATCTGTAATATTTCTGTTTCTATTTAAGCTTTTGCTTTGCAACTTTACACATGCTTCTGTGACCATAATATCAGTCTCTTGACAAAGATTCATTACTCTGATATTGAATTTACTGGAATTTTAACCCTTTTCAGACATAGAAAATCTTGGTTAAGTTTTTACGTGCAAATGTTGTATTTCTGTAATATCTCTATTTATACTAAAGCTATTGCTTTGAAACTTTGCACATGCTTCTGTGACCATAATATCAGTCTCTAGACAAAGATTCAATACTCTCATTTTGAATTAAGTGGAATTTTAACCCTTTTCGGACTTAGAAATCTTGGTTAAGTTTTTACGTGCAAATGTTGTACATCAGTTATAGCTCTATTTCTACATAGGCTTTTGCTTGGAAACTCTACACATGCTTCTGTTACCATGATATCAGCCTCTTGACAAAGATTCATTTCTCTGATGTTGAATTTAGTGGAATTTTAACCTTTTTCAGACAATTCTTGGTTAAGATTTTACGTGCAAATGTTGAGCATCATTTATATCTCTAATTCTATTAAAGCTATTGCTTTCAAGCTTTGCACATGCTTCAATGATCATAACAACAGCCTCTTGATAAAGATTAAATTCTCTGGGTTAGAATTTAGTGGATTTATAACCCTTTATAGACTTAGAAATTCTTGGTTAAGTTTTTACGTGCAAATGTTGTATTTCTTTAATATCTCTATTTCTACTACAGCTGTTGCTTGGAAACTTTACACATGCTTCTTTGACCATAATATTAGCCCACAGAAAAAGATTCATTACTCTGATATTTAATTTAGTGGAATTTTAACCCTTTTCGGCCTTAAAAATCTTGGTTTTGATTTTATGTGCAACTGTTTTATGTTAGTTGTATATCTGTTCCTACTAAAGCTATTGCTTTGAAACTCTGCACATGCTTCTATGACCATAATATCAGCCTCTTGACAAAGATTCTTTTCTCTTGACTTTCATTTTATTGAATTTCTAATGTCAATATTGATTTGCTGTTACTATCCAGCACTAGGAATAGTCGAGCTTCGCTGTCCTCCGACAGCTCTTGTTTTACAAGGACTAATGGCTCATTTTAATGGTTTACCTTGTTTTCATGGGCCATTAATGGTCTTTTAATGTAGTTTTAATGGGACCCTTTTGCAGTAGTGTTATCACTGGTTATTTCAAAGAAATCAGTGTAACTGTCAATATCTTAAAGAAAAAGAATTAATGCACACTTCTTAGAAGTTATATATACATGTAGCTGTAAAGCTATTGCAAAAGTTCAAGAATTTCTGGGACAGCCCTCATTGTCATATACTTAAGCTGATCCACGCAAAAAATTCTCTCAACATTAAGTAACCCTTCTCAAGCTGTTCATCATGGCTTGTTCCTGCTGTACTTTAAGTATTGTAAAACAGTATAGCTAAAGATCAGTTTTCACAAACATGCAGCCTGATCTTATCCTACACTGCTTGTTTTTGTTGTTGATTGTAATCAGATAGTGTTTAACACATATTATATGTAATAAGAAGAAATTACATAGAACTTAATTTGCTATAAAATTCATTTGTCATGTGTTTTGATTGTGCAAACAGATAGCTCCTCCAATTTATTTTACTCAACGTCATCTCTAGACATCATATACCAACATATGCAAAATGATACGCTTGGCTATCAGTGAAATTCTCCCAACATCAATATCATTACTTGTTCATTAATTCTACTTCCAGAAAAGGTAATAAATATAATTTCACACACAGAAGAATGGACTGGTAATAAACTATTTTAAGAATTGTGGTGGTGTTATAATGGATATATATATATAATATGTACTTAGTGTATTATATGAAAAAAATATCTAACGAGATTGGGAGAATTGAAAATTGTAGAGGCTCTGCCGAGACAATTATCAATTCTCACAACCGAGTTAGATATTTTTTTCATACAATACCTTAAGTACATATTATATTTATCTTATAACCTCTTTTTGTCTTCTTTTTGTCGATGTTTCTAACAGAAATGCAAGCTTCTAAAAATAACTGCATTATATCATTGTTCTAAAAATAACTATGTGATATCATAAGAAATATCATTCAGGATGTTATGACACGGATATTTGTATAGTTATAAGATAAAATTTCATTTTCGCATTGATGTGTCCAAAAATAAAATCATGGCTGCATTTTTGCATCATTGTTCCCCCCCCCCCCCCCAAAAAAAAAATAAATAAAAAAACTACACAGCTGTCTCCAGTTATTTTAGACCAAGAGGACCCTGGTAGCTAGATAATAAATGTTTCCCATAAATCTTTTAATGTACCCCTGAGTCTTTTTTCTGAACATGGGAACACTGTCCCCTATTTTCAAAAACCTTTGTAGATCCATGAACATTATCCCAGCAAGGAGACAGACTTTGCAGTGGATTTACAAATTACTTACTAATACCCTTATTTCATTTAATAGTTCAATGTCTTATGAATGTTGGTACACTATTTCAGGGACATTGAAAGATTTACTGGCATGGATAAGGGATAATATGCTGAAGGAAAGACCCGAATTATTCATGCAAGGAGATACTGTGTAAGTTTCATTCTTCACCATTTTATAATTTCAATACTGCAAAGGGTTTGATTCAACATAATGCTCTAACCAAATATTTATTGATAAAAAGAGACCTGTAAGTTGTATTTATTCATAGGACTTATTAAAGTGATAGCCAAAATGAATAAATTTTGAAGATCTATATCATTAATACGGAACTGAATCTGTCTTCATCTGCACATTTTTTTTCTTCAAATTTAGAAATCAGAGGTTGTCTTTCATATATGCATATTTATTGCTTGTTTAGTTGAAATTAAAAAAGCTGATTGAAAACATATAATGCAATTGAATTTTGGTGATGTATGATCCATTTAATACACCCAACACCTATGAAAAAGAAAGGGTTATTGGTTTCACCATAACTCTGTCATCCATAGCCCTTTTCGTTTTCAGACTCTAACTAAAGAACCAACTGATCTACAATCATGAAACTTTTTACAATAGATGGCTTTGATCAAAGAAGTGCACTCTTAAATTTCTAAAACCAAGCAGGGCTTGTGTTTGACCCTTAAACCAGGGTTTTGACTCCCAAAAATCCCATTTTGATCCTCAAAATTTTCCTGCAGAGGGTCATTTTGACCGACTGAATTTCCAGTGGTGCAACCTATGTAATATAAAAGATTATTAAGATCAATCGTTTTCTTCATATCATTACAAAAGTTCTATATGAATGAAACAACATAAAAAATAAAGTGTGTCTACACTCTATCGTTTTTGTTGTTTCAGTTATATGGATTACTTTAAACACTGATAAGTTTTCAGGTTTTGCTCTTTTTGACCCCTACAAAATCAGTATGACCCCAACAATTATATGGTCAAGGGGTCAATGATTACAAAATTTAAAAAGCTATCACAAGCCCTGAAGAAACTCTCATTTTACATTTATTTATTTCAGCCGTCCAGGTATTCTAGTTCTTGTGAATGATGCTGACTGGGAGTTACTGGTTAGTATGACACTGTCCAAGTTATCTTTTGTTGCCCCCACATCAATATATTGATACTGGCTTATAATATGACCTATGTTGCACAAGTGCAATAACCTGTAGAATATTTTTGATATTACATGGGTGTTATTACACTAGTGGAATTACTTTGCAAATGAGCTAAGAACGGATAACAACATTATACTTTCGTTGGGAAAATTATGTCACAATGGATTTTATGCCCCCGTATCGAGAGATCAGGTGCATATTGTTTTACTCATGTCCATCTGTCCGTCCGTCTGTCCGTCCGTCCGTCTGTCAGAAAACTTAACCCGAAAACTTAACCTTTGCCTTTTCTCCAAAAGTATTTGAAATACAAAGCTGTACACCAAAGTCAAGGCCATGTGACAAGGTCAAGGTTATGTGACAAGGTCAAGGTCATCTGTCAAGGTCAAACTTTAAAAAAAAATGCTGTTCCAGGGGTATTCGTGTTTCACAAACACATCTTGTTTTCTGACATCATTTTGCAAATGGTGTTACATGTTTCGCAGAAGAATTTGAATCGATCATGAATATCATAACATCCCTTTTTTATCACACAAATTATGGTCATATTATAAAAAGAATATCAAATTTGTGCTCATTTAATACCAAATTTAAATCAAAGGCCTGAAAGGCCTGAATTGAAGACAGGACTGAATATTAACAATTGGAATGAAAATTGTGGCGTTTTGAGAAGATCTCTTGAGTGGGAATCAAAAATTTAAAACAATCATTGATGGTTACATATGGAAACTGCACCTTCCTAACAAATGAATATGCTTTACTTTGAAGACTCATCACTTCCAGATAAACCTATCCCTCTAGCCAATTCAAGCTTAACAAGAGGGTAACTGCCTTCATAATCGCTATTCATCCCCAAGTGTAAGTTTTCAATATCCTAAATGAAAAATATTCATTTAACCAACAGAAATATGGTGGCAATTCCTGTATTCTAAAAACTCATATGAATTATTGCAACCCTGTTTTATAAAATTGTATAGATTATCCCCAGCAATCCAATATGATCCAAATCCGATATTTTTCCAGTCAAACTTATTAAGTGGATGTGTAAAAATCTTATAAAAAAATGTTAATCCACATGACACACATTGCTTACCCCTTGATGAAGAGCTGAACATTTCATTACCATGGTGAATATTGCCCTGAATTGGAAATTTGTTCAAATTTCTTTTACATTTATTATCTGATCCAGGATTTGACTAATTATCTCCACATAGAAGAAGCAATGAAAGTAATACCAATATTCTTATACTTTTACTAGTCAAAGTCAATACCAAGAAGAAGTATTTTCCCGTACAATAGCTGTAGCTTTTTTTATGAATACCGTTTAAGTTTCTTCCAGGAGTGAAACATTCTATTTCTATTTTTCCATTGAGATATTTCGATCTCCATTTCAGGTTATTCTCCTTGCATATGGTCTTAATTAGTAGAAAATTATTTTTACTACTAAATAATATATAAACCTGTTAAGACAACCAACCTTTCAGGCCTTTTCCACGGGACTGCTTTTCTAGATCAAGATTCGGATTGAACTATCCGGTGAACTATCAATTTTGACAAAACTGCCAAAATGACAGATCGTTAAATGAAATCCAAAGCTACAGCATTTATCACCTTGAGTAGAATTCTTTCCAAGTCCACTCCAGAATGTTACAAATAAATCCATTCCAGTTTCCAAAACAGTTTCTGTTATTGTCAGAAAATTGTCGAAAACAAAAGCGAGAACTCAAAACCGGGCTCGCGCATGTGTGGTACTACTGTATAGGCCATTCGGAACACCACTCGGCCAATCTAACGCATTCGTCACAACTCGGCCGATTCCGTAACCTACATTTATCTGAGACTTCGGAGATCGCCCGATGATTGCCGAGTGAATATCACGATCACGATCTGTTGCCGTTTACGGAAATGACAGAGTGATATTCCAAATGCTGTACAATATGGATAGACAAAACAAGCCTAATAATAAAGTAATTTGATAAGCCATCGAAATTTCTCCGTAAATCCAAGTAAAAATTCAAACCTAGGAAATTCCAAGGGTTTACGAGTTTATTCAAATAGCCTTGTGCTATTTTAGTTTTCTATCCATTTACACTACGACAGGCCCGGGAGACGGATAAATAAAGCAACCTTAAGGACACACAAACATACAATTTTACGAGAAATAGGGAGTCTAAAATGGGGAACTGAAAATAGCTTGCCAATGCTATGTATAAAAACAGTTGTAGGATGCCATTGAAAATTTGGAGCAAATGCAAAAGATTGCAGCCGAAAACGCCCTAAAACAGCACCACTTACGAATGTAAAACACGTTTCTGCAGGCAATTTCTGCATAGATCACGTGTTCACTCCCCTGAGGTCCCCGCCAGAATTTAGGTCAGCACCAAAATTTTACGGTATATTGCTACACTATTGATTATTTTTGCTGCGTTTATTTTCATGAATGGGTCTACTTTTTTGAGCGTAATGACACATGTAGGTTTGTTATCAGAATCCGATGGCGACGATCCCTATATTGAAAGACAGGTAAACCTGTCTTCAATGAAAACTCATCATCTAAAAGAGATAAAAACTTGGCACAGCCTCATTTGTATCTGTTTAGAGATGACTTGTAGGACAAACTTCAAAAAATAAATGCAGTCTTTGGAGCATTAATGCTTCACAAACACACCTTGTTGATAAATCATATTGTAATCTGTAATCAGAGCATTTCAGAAATTTTGGCCCAATATTAATGACTACTTATTAGGAGCACCTATTATTAACATTTCCTACTTTTGTATCTAGCACAATCCTTCTGTAACAACTCTTGTCTTTCTGCAGGGTGAATTAGACTATGTAGTACAGCCAAAAGACAGAATTGTATTTATTTCCACTTTACATGGAGGCTGATATCGGATGTAGATGCCTGAAGTACAGTGTAATTGGCTCAACACTCACATAAAGGACTGTGATAAAGTTACTGACTTGTCTTAAGAGTCTAACCAGACATGTATGTGAACTTGTGCGATGAAAAGAATTACAAAATTGACTCTTCCCATGCTATTTATAGAGTATTCTTTCTGTACTAAAAGCTTTGGCAGGCAGCTTAGTCTTAGATCAGCCTGCACTGAGTTGCATGCTGATCTTAACCTACACTTCCTGCTTTCTACTGAAATAATGAGGGAAATGCTTGAGTCCCAGCTTTTGAAATGTCCTAAAAATTGGCAATTTGTTTGAAACAAAATGTGGCATGATAGGATTAAATTATACCCTTACTAGACAGAAAAATTTAAGAAAATTTACCAAACTGAAATGTACCAGTACATATGCTTTTTATGTTGTGTTAAGTGAAAAATTGCAATAAGTTTTTTATTTCATTTGCAAGGTTGTTCTTAACTTTCAAAGTGAGGTAACGTTTCTAAATGTTGATTTTTGAATCATAGACACAGGGCTGGTCTACAAACAAGACAATACAGTCAATCTTTCTGTAGCAACCACCTCTATTAAGCGACCGTTTTATTAAATGACCACTTTCAAAAGCCCCTTCTTTAAATCGAAATATCTGAAAAAAAAATAGCACTGGTATAAAAGTTATTGTAAATGAATTTTATGCTATTAAAACTCACTAGAATCGTCTAAATTAGACGCTTCTGTTAAGTTTTTACAGTATATGATTCTTGAGAATTTTGCAATGATATACATATTGGATTTCTTCATTTTAAACAAAACGTGTATTGAGCGGCCAATTTCTTTAACGACTCCATTTTGGTCGTCCCATACCTGGTCTCTTAATACAAGTTTTTCTGTATATTAATTTGATGTTTGATTTCATATATTGTAGGTAAATACCCTCAACTTGGGAACAAGAATGAATATGGATTGAGTGTCAGAGAGTGACTAGCTAAAATTGAAGCTCACTCAAATCAAAGAACTGAAAACACTTGAAGCACTGTTTGTAAAGTAAAATTAAGATTAAAATTCTAAAACAAATTTTGGATTAGAAAAACAAGCAGGTGTTGTTGACAAACAGCAGACTGCACATTTGTATAGGCTGCTCTTTGTCTATAGCCCCTGCCAACATAGAAATATTTTCAGTTTAGCTTGGACTGTTAATCATTATCTTGCTTTGCGTCTAAGACAACAAAAGGTGGCATAATGCTTGCAAATCATCCCCAACTTTGCACATGTACTTGTGTGAAAAAAGGGCATTTTCAAATGGTTTGCCATGTTTTGTTATCTAGAATGCAGGGCAGAAAAATTACTTTGGACAATATTGTGAAATGATTGAAGACGCTTAACTTTTTAAATGATGAATAAATCATATGAAATAGCATTTCCTACTTTATTGAATACCCATTATGCACGATTTAGACTGAAAATGATTTTTTTGTTTCACAGTATTGCAGTTATATTGTGGTGGTTAATCTACCTCTCCATGGCTCTTGCTGTTTCTCAGACTAGTGTTACCACATTTCATTTGAACCACAATCTGCTCAACCCACTTTAGGCCTTTTATAGCTGGGAGACAAATGTAACGTTTCAAAATGACCTATGTCAAATGTGGGTGCAAAATTAGATCATTGGTAACACACTGGGGCCTATTTTACTAAACTTCAAATGAAAAATTAATAGTAAGTCAAAATACAAATTATACCTGGTGTTTAGTTTTCATTTATTGTTAGATTCTGCCTTGCAATATCTCATTGGAATCGTCTGTAGAAGACAATCCAATGAGATGATGCATGGTAGAATTCCATATTAAGCTAACACTGTAGAGGGAACTTTAATTTTCGATTTATGCAAAAATGATGGCAAGATGTTTAGTAAAACAGGCCATTGGACTCCAGTTTCAAGAGTCCCTGGCTCAATCCCCCAATTTCATAGTCTTTCAGATGAGACTTTTAAGCAAGGTCCATACTCTGTATGACTTAGTAACCAACTTTGTTAAATGCAGGAATCAACACTAACACCAGTCCTCAGGTCCAAGACCTATGGATTTTAAGGAGGACTGGTAGATGTAACCACGCTACAGGTCCTGCAGACCTATAGGTAATGGCAGTGCTTAGTATTTCAAATCTATAATGTTTGAAAAATGATTGCTTCTCCAATACTAAAATTTGCAATACCAAATGGAAAACATTGTAGAAATAGAAGCAATTTCTTCTTCTCCAACAATGTTTTTCATACTATTATTCCCTGAAATTGCTAAAAAACAAACACGAGTTTTCTAGCAGGATCTGTTGCTATCATGGAGGACTAGTAAAAGTTTTGGCTAAAAGGTCCTTCAGACTGATGGCAAAAAGTACTTAGTGTCAAGCCCTGTAAATGACAAATAATAGTTGGTAGAGTCATGGTTGGAACAAAAACAAGAGGCCCAAGAGGGCCTGTATCGCTCCACTAGCTTTATCATCTCAAGATTTGAAAGAAAAATATTGAAAATAGAAGGTAATGAAAGTCACAAGCATTCAGAAGGAATTCTGACTTTTTCCTAATTGATACGTATTTACAAGCTAATCAGAAGAGAACACATATAACTAACGTGTAAAATTACATGGAAGAAGACTTTTTATATATCACTTAAAAGAAACATATTACACTTAAATAACTCAAAATTATTCAATAAATTTCATTTCACCTATTACCTGACAATTTTGACTTTGATTGATCTGAATTCCAAAAAGTCTTAGCAGACTACATAAAGCAAAGCCAAATAATGCAGAAAACTTTCATAGAAAATGAAAAATTGCAAATGAAATCATCTTTAGCTACAATGTTTGACTGGGAAAAGGGGGCAAATTGCTAGGGGTATTCATAACAAATTATAAGGAAGGGAAGTAATGAGTGTTTATTTTTATCACTTAATAAACAAAATTGATCTCCCTTGATCTATATTATATAAAGTGTACAGAGAGCTACAGATAGGGGGGATATTTTGTTTTTCAAATCTAAATATTTCATTCTTCCTTACTTAAACCCTATGCTGTTGGTATTCATTTGAAATGTCTCATCAAGATGAATCAATTGAGTACTAACAACATAGTTTCATTGGCAATAAACAATTTTAGACTGGCTTTACCCCGTCTTATCTGGATCTTATGTACCTATGATTCAGATATGCAAACACTTACACAAATAATGTTTAAATAGTGATACATTTATACTTTCATAAAACAAAGCTGACTGATAGAAAACAAGACTTTGAAGTCTCTTTAGAACTATTTTGTTATGATTTACTTGGTCTTGACCTCATTGCACTAAAATACTCAATCACCATCAGCCTGCATACCCTTTACTTTAATTCTTACCAACATAAGAAAATACTATAAAAAAGCCACGCCCTGCCACGCCGATATTTGGGGGTCAATCATTTTTTTTTTTTAACAATTTAAATAAAGGGTCACCCAAGGAACACCCATGCCAAGATTCATTGAAGTAGGCCCAAAGGTTCTTGAAAAGAAGATTTTAATAGATTTTCAAGTTAAAATATGCCCTGCCCTGCCTCGCCAATATTGGGGGTCAATCAGAATTTCTTGAACAATTTAAGTAAAGGGTCACCCAAGGAACACCCCTGCAAAGTTTCATTGAAATTGGCCCAATGGTACTGGAGAAGAAGATTTTTGGTGAACGAAATTTTTGTTCACCAGTGTTATATACTGTGTATGGAAAATCCTGTGGGATCTTAATAGGTTTTAAATAAAGCAGTACCTCTTTAGATTCAATTTAGTATCTCTAAAGAATTCTCTCTACAATATCACTGTTTATTTCGTTAAATGCATGATACTTGCATTCTTCATCAAGTGAAGATAATGAAAATTACCCTTTGAAAACACAAAATTATCTTGGAATGTCTATACGAGCGAATTTTTGATCAGCGTAAGATTGTCGTGACTTGAGAGCAAAACAAAGTTTGTGTCTGTACACTGTATAGACAGATACTATGTTTTTGATTTAAACCTTCGCTATTGCAGCTTGTAGTAATTTGCCAGAAATCTGTGTTTATTGAGGTCGTGAACTCTTGAACTTCTACACACCCCTGATTGGCCATACCACACGTGATGACCTACTATGATATTACCTGCCTTCTTATGAATGAAGTCTTTGCTTATAAGTTACGAAAGGTCAAGTTTACAAACGAATGGAATGTTCCTGCCGTATTTCTCCTATTAAATGCGCCCGAGCGCGATGCAAAACATCGTTGGGGCGCTATTATTTCAGACTCTTTTACTTAATTAAAAAAAAAATACGTATTTTGGTACCTTAGAGAAGCAAACTGTTAACATGTTCGTAATTATCGATTAAAATATGAACGCTACACAATACGCTTTATATGTCATTTAAAGTCATCTATCGAAATACGGTCACCCTCGACCATTAATTGCAGCTTTCAAAAGCAAGTGATTGTGTTAGCAGAAGCTGAGATTATTATTATTGTTATTATTTGCACAAGATAGGAAGTTCCAGACGGTGCAATATTCAATGTTCCGCTACCGATGGACAAATCGGTCTAACAAATCATTACCTATTCACGTATGAAATAAATAATCCTGTATTAAATCCTAAAATTTCGTGATGTGTAAATGCACCCGGTACATGAAATGAAAGTGTTTCATAGTGAAAACACAACACGTCTGGAGCTAGCTGGGTCACCGCGTGACGGCACCCTTTGAAGTCGCTAGATTCTTGCAAGCGGCGACGTCGCTTTTGAAATAAGTCACACATGAGATTTTAACAATATGAATTGTGACTAGGATTTAATCGTTTGACTCGGGTATTTTGTATATTTGCAGAAGGTGAAATGATTTCAGAAATATTTTCGTAACAACGAAAGGGGATTTAGTTCGCATGTGACTTATGAAGAATAACGAGAAATAGTTTTAATTTTGTATTAATTTTTAACCTTTCGCGCTTCCGGAAGACTGCGCGATTTAGGACGCGCTAGTTTTTCAGATGTTGAATGATCTTTTAATGATGCAACCAGCCTTATCCTGATAGGAATTTAAGATAGTTAACCTGCAATCTATTGAACATGACCGCGTGGAGTAGCAGCTATTGAAATTAAATTCGAGACTGGATTTTTCACCACAGACCCTGGACGGCTGGATGTTGTTGATTGTCTAGTCAAGGGCCTGGGAATCGTATTTATGGGGGAGCGCGTTTATTAGGGAGGATGCGTTAAAAAGGTGAATATGGTATATTTAGTCCAAATTCTCATTGAAACATAAACACGCACCACTTGACCGTGACCAACCTTGATATGAAGTAAAATTTAACCCATTGCCAGACAACTTATGTTCTCAACTACCAAATTTACACCTCTTGCTTAAATCCCGTTTTTATTTTAAAGGCGGTTGTTGCATACTTGTGTAGTGTAAATATCTTCGGTTACGGGTATTTTTGTATCATATTACCCAAATCCCATTCCCTGGTTTGTGTGGGGTTTTTTTTTTTTTTTTCGTTTCAAACAAGGCCGGAAAACAGGGGATATAGCAATCTCAGTACGATTTACTGTTAATATATGAATGTTGTAAATAGATAAATAAATAAAAGAATCAAATGAACAAATATCCCAACACGATAGACCTAATTTCAAATTTTAACATCGAATGGATTTTTTTTCAAAGTACTTGACATCGTAACTACAACTTTATAGTAGCGCTTCCATCCCTCGGATGGCTCTAGAATTTCCTCAATACAATCATTCATCTATTTGTTTTACCGGAAGTATGTAATTTATTACAAAAAACGAAATTTGGATTGTGAATCAATCGCCTGTGGACTGGAACACCTTTACCTTAACATGGAAATTTCTGGCACCAGAACTATAATTAGTATACATCCGTACGTAGCTGCCATCTTCTACCCTCTTAGGTTTACGATTATCCGCCGTTTGGTAGGAGCAATAGAATTTAAACAACGACTATATTTGCACAATTCATTAGCTGTACAAAATACCTTCCTACATAGATTTTATCGAATTGTTTTTTTTTTTTGTTTGTTTTTTTTAATTCTTTTTTACGCAATGGCATCAGATATTTGTTTATTCTTTCACAAGACTAAATATTACCGAAAGTGACCAAAACCCTGTAATTACAATTACGAAACAGCGGTCTTTTAATTCGGAGGATAGGGGGACCCCATTCAGGTTTAGAACCATAGCGGATAGCTTTTAAAAGTCAAAATGCAGAAAGACTGCTGTTTAATCTGCTAAAATATGGGTTCCGCATGTGGAAATTGAATTACGTTTCTGACTGCTAATTTTTGAGTAAAGAAAAGAATCATTAGTCTAGACACTATAGTTGCCGGTTTTCTTTTCTCTAGGCTTATCGCTCTCTGTCTATCGGTCTGTCTCTGTCTGTCACTCTCTCTACCTTTCTTTTCCTCTCTTTCTCTTTCTTTGAATTTAGAATTTTGACGAGACCCTTTCCCTTGATTATTTTTTTACATTTATAATTTCTCTTTTATCAACGAATTCAATATATCACTTTAGAATGACAACAGATTCGTTCACCATCAGTTCTTTCAGTGCTTTCATTAAAGATTTTAAAGAAAAAAATAAGCCCCACCCTACTACGCCCATATTTGGGAGTCAATCAAAATTTCTTTAACAATTTAAAAAGAGGGTCACCCAAGGATCATTTCTACAAAGTTTCGTTAAAATCCACCCATAGGTTTGGGAGGAGAAGATGTTTATAGAAAAAGTTTACGGACGGACGGACGCACAACAGACACTCCGTCATGACAATAGCTCGCTGGCCTTCGGCCAGTGGAGCTAAAAACCATAGGATCAACAGCCAAACATGTTAGCTGCTGAGCAAATCAGGCTTGTTTGGACTATGAATGAAATTAAGACAACACAAATATTTTCATTTCACACTCCTTTTTTATACAGAAATTATTCTTAGACCATTTAACATATTTTTAACAAATAAGTTTTGTTTGTCTGGGAATTATCAACCCTTTCAACAGTGTTTAACCCTTGTCAACCTGAATAAATTTTTGCTAAAAATTTTCATCAAAATGAAAGGACATAAAGCACTGAAAGTACCAACTATAGGTCAATTTTTATTTGAAAAACTAAATCTATTGACAATTCTGGTTTGAAAGTGAGAAACAGGTGGTGTAGACTAACATCAGACTGCACATATGTGCAGACTGATGTTTGTCTATAACTCCTGCCAAAGCAGGAATATTCATGGTTCAGCATGACAAGGGTTAAGTTGCATTATCATAACTTGTACTAGTGTCAATAACTTTCTCTAACTGCTTATATCAGAACAATCACTTTATTTCACCTGAGCCACTGGCACACTGCGCATAATTATTTATAATTCGTGTAAAGTGTTTCACAAAAACTGCAGTCAATTTTGCTAGAGCGACCATGTCTATAAAGTGACCAATGTTTATTATGCAACCATTTTTAAAACGCCCTTCCTTAAATCAAATTATCTTACAAAGAAGATATTATTTGGCCTGTAAATATCATAATCTAATCCAAAGTTCTTAAAATTCAATTGAATCATCTCATTGAGACAATTCTAATTAGTTTACCAAAAAAGGATTATTGGGAAAATCACAATCAAACTGATGACCCACAGATAGACAGACAGCCTGTTGGTTTACTGACTTGACTAACAAGGCTTTGAATGAATTTGCAAGACATTTCACAAGATAGTGAAATTACTTTAGTGCAAATTCAAAAACCTGTGTAGTCTAATCTTCCTTTTCATTTTTTTTCTTTATGTGGCACTATTTGATGAGTATGCCAAATTGAGAGCAGTTTCTCCACATATCCTCAGGTCACAATGAGCACTCTCAATAAATGAAGGTACTTGTTTATTGGCATTTTGTAAAGGTCTCAAGAATGTCACATGATGTTTCTTCAGTGTATCTATGATACTGTCGCTTGCACGTATTATCAGTAAGCAACCAAACCTTGTAACTCCAGTTCGAAATTTAAGCTGAAGCTGCAAAGTTGTGGTTGCTCAATGACAAGACCATTCTTCCTTTCCAAGTAGCACCTCCCACCTAGTTTGCCCTATGTTTCTGTTTCTTCAGTATTACTGGGAAAAGTAGTTTAAACAAGCAGTTGATTAGTGACCAAACACATCAACCTTTGATACAAAGGTTTTCATTTCTCATTAACAATAATGTTCAGTATTTCCGAGTTACATCTTCTCTTGCTTTTCCAGTATTTTTTGGCATTTTCTTCCCGGACCCATCTTCCAGCTCTTTAGATTTATAATAGTGTGGTGCGACCTCTAATAGCCAGCTGTTCTCTATTTCTATGGTCTGAAAAAGATGATAGGTGAATATGAGGCAGGTATACCATCTTGTGCATTGTTTGACAAACATTTTTTCTCAGCTTGAGACTAGAAAATGCGTTACAGACACAGATGACTCTGTAAATACTTTATTTTTGCCTGTGACATCTGTGACCTTGGGCATATCAGAACAATCCCTTTGCATGACATAAGTACTCATCCAGGGGAACAACTGTGCCAAATGTTTTTGGAATTAAGGTAGTGGACCCTAATTGCTTTGCAACATTTCAAACAACATATTCTTTCACAATATTAACCGAGGTTTCCTAATGAAAAATCATTAGGAAACCTCGGTTAACACTGTTAAAGTTTATTACTTCCTAGTAGATGTTGCGAAACTATTACAGGTCCACTACCTTAATCCATAAAATTAAAGGTAACACACCAGGCAAGAATGGGACACTTATCCAGACACAGACACTCACACAGAGACAGGTGAAACTCTATATGCCTGTGGCCATGAAATGGCCGGAGCATACAAAGCTGTAGACAAAACATTTTGGTTGCCTGTATATGATTAAATGGATACTAGTATAATCACAGAATTGTCATACAATACAGATTTTATTTAATCTATACACACATGAAATCGAGGCTGTGCCAATTTTCAGCTAGGCAGTTTTCATAGAAAACCAGGGGCCTGTTTTACTAAACTTCTTACAACAAAATCAATTGTAAGACAAAATCCCAAATTGTGTCTGGTGTTTTCATTCATTGTTAGATTCTGCCTTGCAATATCTCATTGGAATAGTCTTTAAAGGACGATTCAAATGAGATGATGCATGGAAGAAATCCATATTTAGTTACTACTGTAGAAGCAACTGTAATTTAAAAATGATTGTAAAATGTTTCGTAAAACGGGCACCAGAAGTATTGCTACAATATTGGTGTTGTGTTATTGTGGCCATGGTAGTAGTTGCGAGAAAAATACCAAGAATTTATCAATATGGTTAAATGCCACAGCCCCAGACATTTTCTTCCAAATAGGATAGTTTTGATTCATTTTCTTTTATGCTTTTTGATGGATTATCAAGAAATATCAGAAAACTCATTGCCAAACCAGTGTAGTTACAAAACTAGAGGCACTTGAGCGCCTGATTCGCTCCACAGGCCTGAATATCCTGATAATGATTATTAGAGGATGATGAGGCTGTATACAATAAGGATCATTCCAGTGAAATTTGTTTGAAATCCAAAAATAAAATTATCAAAACTAACAGAAAGTTACTGCACTATATACTTGTACTTTGTCCACAAAATTTTGATTGTAGGTCTTTCCACTATTTATTAAACACCATAATAAGGGTGTTACTTCACAATAATTGTTTGTCATCAAAACAAAATTCTAACTAATGATAATAAGATGTAAAATATTCAATTCAATATATCTATTCTGCCCAATGCATTAGAGTGCAGTCAACTCAGCTCTTTCTACATCACTCTGAACCTCAGTAGGTCACTGTACATCACTAATGTCCTCTTGGTGCAGTCACCCTTTGTTCAACTAAACTGACCAATTCTCAAGGGGTATCTCAGGCTCCCTATTTCACCTAATGTTTCTACACATTTGGATTCCAACAAAACATATGATCCTTCTAACCTACAATCTTTACATCTATTAAATTTAATGAGTCTAAAAAAAATCATCATTTAGGTGATACCAAAAGATCAAATATTCACTTTATATGTTGAAATGTCCTCTGCCAATAAAAAGCATGCTGTTGGTCTAATCAAATATTTTTTGCAGCCTGATACAACTTCACAGAAATAATATTCCCAAGATATTTGGTTGAAATCCAACTGTTTAAACTTTGAAAAAAGTTTGTTTTACCCTATATCGGATAATACCCCATATAACATATCAAAAGAAATGACCTCTGACAATAAAAGACAAATTTTGCATCTGATCACAATAATTTTTTGTAGACTGATAAAGGAGCACTAAAGAATCTTTCTGGTGAAATTTGGTTGATATCCATCAGTTAGATTCTGAGAAAATGATTTTTAAAGTTTTCACTATATAACTTGTAGAGAATTGACCTCCGCCCTTAAAATACACGTTTTTCATATGATCACAATATATTTTTATAAACTGATAAAGGAGCACTAAAGAATCATTCCAGTGAAATTCTGTTGATATCCATCAGTTAGATTCTGAGAAATGATTTTCAAAGTTTTCACTATATAACATATAGAGAAATGACCTCCGCTCATAAAACACTTATTTTTCATTTGATCATGATTTTTTTTTACAGACTTGTAAAGAATCACTAAAGAATCATTCAAATGAAATTTGGTTGTTATCCATTGATTAGGTTCTGAGAAAATGATTTTCAAAGTTTCTACTATATAACATATAGAGAAATGACCTCCGCCCATAAAATACACATTTTTCATATGATCACAATAATTTTTTGTAGACTGATAGAGGGTCACTCAAGGATAATTCATGTGAAGTTTGGTTTATATTCATCAATTAGTTTCTGAGAAAAGCCACCCATTACCATATATGGAAGTTAGCCACGCCTACTACAGCCATGATTTTCAACCAGTTAAAATTCTTTGAAGGAATCTGATAGAGGGTCACCCAAGGAACATTCCTGTGAAATTTGATTGAAATCCACCCAGTACTTTATGAGAAGAAGATTTTTAAAGTAAAAGTTTACGGATGGACAGACAGACGCACACACACACGGACGCACAACCCCCCATGACAATACCCTGCTTTTGTTCATTTTGTCCTAGTTGACAGTATCTTAGCAGAGCCATATAATAAAAAGTTATCAAATGTTGCTTAGTAATCTTGAGCAAAATGATGCCCTTCAAGAAAATTTGTCCAAAAATTCTCTAGTTTAAACTCACTTCATCATTAAAGAATAAAATAGATCTAATCATTTTTTTTTGTTGTGTAAAATCTATTTCTCTTTGATAGAATCAACAATAAAAGCTATAACTTCACTCTTGCAAATATAGCTTTTGTTGTTCACACAATGAAAGAGAAATCAATCTTACACAGAAACCAACCATTATAAAAATAACATTCAATGTTGTCTTCAACCTCTGTCAATATGGACTAGTCAAAATATCAATGAAACAGGAAATATGTTTATCTTATAACTATACCAATATCTGTATGATAACATCCCGTATGATATTTTTTATATCACATAGTTATTTTTGGAACAATGATATAATGCAGTTATTTTTAGAAACATGCATTTCAGTTAGAAACATCGATGAAAATAAGGCAAATAGAGGTTATAAGATAAATATAATACATACTTAGTGTTTTGCATGAAAAAATATCTAACTCAGTTGTTGGAATTGATAATTGTCTCGGCAGAGCCTCGACAATGATCAATTCTCCCAACCTCGTTAGATATTTTTTTCTCATACAAAACACTAAGTATGTATTATATATTTACCTGTCTCATGAATTCTTTAGTTGTAAAGACAAGTTCATGATATATCAGCCACTTTGGTCGATCCTCAAACAGGGAACTGTTTGGATGTATCATCACAGTTTGGTTATGTTTCACTGTACGATAGTTACCTCCCTTGTCTAACTTGGCTGTGTGGTAGAAAAATCCAGCAGTGATAGCCTGAAACGGTTGATAGATGAGATTATTTGTTGAGTTCATTGAGGTAAGATAAATGGAGGTATAACCACACTGTCTGAATATGCGAAGTGGATACATACATAGGTGTATTTAGGTTTTAACACTGAGCACAATAAAGAACCACGGCGGATCTCAGCAGTAGTTTTGTTATGTATCATTGCACTATCCCCCATAACAACTAACCATCTTCTGCTACAAGTTCCTATGGGTATATGCTACAGGAGGGACAAAAGTAAACGCAAATAAACATGTTTACATTTTCTTACTACTAAACAGCCTTTATCACCCCTCATATTTAAGAGCAAAAATATTATCATTAAGTGAATAGACTAAATCATTATGTGGAATGGTAATTTTCCAAATTTGAAACATACAAACGCATTTTAGAGTACCTGTAAATCATGAAAAGGTTGGGCCATATAGAAGACAAACTATAACAAACAATTAACTTCTATGTAACTACAAATTGATTAAGCTGTAGTTGTAATATTTCAGTCATCCATTTTAAAAAGATAGTTACCTTTCTAATAGCAATACTATCCAAGGGGTTAGAGCTCATCTCTATCTCGACTCTCTCCATTAGCCCTTCAATCTGATCCCGCACATCTCTTGCTCGTTTCATTGAGCGATGTTGAATAAAGTTCTCATAACACCACTGTGTTGAATAACCCGTCTCCTCCCACTGGTTATATACGTTCATGAGAGTGATGTGATCACCCCCAGGTAAAAAGAAGTTTTGACGGGCAGTGTCTGCATGTACCACTTTGTCTTTTGGACGATAAAATATTGAATTGTTCACTGATAACATGGCTGTGATGGTCACTATCTCTTTGGAACACTTATATCTGTAGGAAATAATCACAAGACTATACAAATATCACATATAAAGGGACTATCTGAGAGGTGCAAAAAGTATCGACCCTGGTCAGACTGTATTTATTGTAAAAGCTGACAATGGTTTAAATTTTTTTGCTTTTTTAAGAGTATTTTTATATATCAAAAATCTAGAATAATAATTCTGCCTTACAGGTAATTATTTTCCAAATACAAATTTTGGTTGACCAGCGCTGGAGATGATCTCTTTCAAACATTTGTTTACCAAATTTGCTGATAGTCAATATTCCAGTGATAAGTCATATCTCATATACTATGGTACATGCTAACACAAAGCCTTGTACAAACTGTAATCATACAGAGGATCCCATTATTTCACTTAAGCACATCGTGAAATTAACAATTAATCGATCAAAAGCATTCAAACCACTCAATCAGCACTCCAATCATTCATTCCAAACACTCACTCAAACCATTCAAAAGCACTCCAGTATGTTCTAAAAAGCTAGGAAATTGTTCAAAATGTTCAGTTTTTCAGCTGGTGTAGGTTTAAGAATGTCTGATTGGGATGTCAAGACACCAACATTTGAAAGAACAGAGATTGTCTTTAAAGGGGTGTAATCAATTATTGCTAATTTCGTCCAGTTTGACTTAATTTTCAATAATGTATTATACTGTATATATATTTTAAGGAATAGGAGCCTTGATAACCTGAATCCATTACTAAAGGAATATCAAGAGCTTAGAATCTATTTCACAATCATAACAGAAATTATGTTCCAGATAAAATGCTCCTTATCTACATAATTGCAATTGGCCATGCTTATTACTTAAGTTTTGCCTGGAAACCATGACTATGTACATTATGCTTGATATGTAACTTACTTTTCTGACGCTAGTATCATCTTTGACAACATAGGGTCAACAGGAAACTCAGCCATCCGTCTACCCAGTTTGGTAAGCTCCCCTTTATGATTCAGTGCCCCAAGCGCATACAACTGCTCTAATGCCAGCACTAGAGTCTCATGGGGCGGAGGGTCCATAAAGTCAAAATGAATGAGATCATTAATTCCTAAACTTTTTAACAATAACACAACATTTCCGAGATTAGTTCTCTGTATTTCTGGAATTGTATTATCCTCCAGTTCATTTTTATACGCCCAGGCGGTGTACAGTCGGAAACATTTGCCCGCAGATGTCCTTCCTGCTCTACCTGCCCTCTGATTGGCTGAGGCCTGCAACACAATATATATAGGATCTGTTATGATATTATATTTTAGATAAGCTGATTTTAACCAACTCTAGAATAGAAATGTTATTCAGTGAGCCTTGGCAAGCTTTATAAATCTATTCTAGACAAGGTTAAGATCACCTTGTATCAAATAAATCAAGTAACTGATTAACAACATTCTGTACGTTAAAAAACATTTTTGAAACGTTCTGATGACAGAAATACCATGAAAACATGCATTAGACATTGTCATGATGACATCATTTAGAATTTTATCCTACACATAAGTAAGACAAGGATATCTCTGATGGCTGTTCATTATAGAAGACGAGAAGAGCTATGTAAGAAATGATTCGACTTCTATTAATTTAACAAATGTCATGAATAGTTCAAATCAGGACTTCACCTAACATTCCAAATCCAGGAATCAATTGAAAGTACATTAAAACACCTTCACACTTAAGGGTTAATACGCACTGACACTGCTTTATAAGATGTTATGAATGTGTATGGTAGCATGGAAAATCAAATCATTAACTACTATAGACATTTATGTAGTGAGCTTTATACAAAACAGAGCTTTTTGCACAGACTATGACATCATAAAAGGACAAAGTGCTAGAGAGATAAAGAAAATATGAAACATGAATAGAACTAGATAAGAAGACAAGAAAACATTTTCCAATGCAGAAACGACAGACAGCATATACTTGTAATAGGGGTTAGTCCTAGCTATGATAATGTACCGTACTTTGGGATTTTTTACCATGTTCTTATTTTGCAAAATTTTGCAACCTACGCTAGGTGGCAAAAAATTAAATGCACCAAAATATCCCTCACATTTTGAAAAGGGCCATCCCTACATATTGCCTTTATAAATAAGCTATATCCACACAGATAACTGTCATACCTGTGGTGTCATTTACAATAACTTTTACCGATATAAATTTGGTATTTGTGTTGTTATCAAAATGTAAGAAATTTGACACATCTTCTTTATTTAACATTGGATTAACATAGCGCATGTTAGTTAGTGTTCAAGATAACTCAAGCTCGCCTAGAAATAGTAGATGCCATTACTTCCTTTAAATTGCTGCTTGAATATTGAGAAGTTCCCCATTGAACATTTCAAAAGTGATCTACTTGTAAATAAAATTTCATTCAGGTGCATCTTATTTTTGCCACCTAGAATAGGTGGCAAAAATATGGTGCACCAAAATAAAATCAATACATTTTGGTGAAAAGCGGCAAATATTCCAAAACACTGTAGCCCTCTTTTTGATCACCTTATCAGAGAGAGTGGTATAGGTTATAGAAGCTAGGTCTCCCCTCTAATAAGCTCCTTGCATTCACATTATTTTCAAATAAGTACACCCCTGACAGACAAAATAAAAGAAGCTAGGTTTCCCCTCTAACACGCTCCTTGCGTTCACATTATTTTCAGTTAAGTACAACCCTGACTGACAAAATTAAAGAAGCTAGGTCTCCCCTCTAACACGCTCCTTGCGTTCACACTATTTTCAGCTAGGTACACCCCTGACTGACAAAATTAAAGAAGCTAGGTCTCCCCTCTAAAATGCTCCTTGCGTTCACATTATTTTCAGCTAGGTACAAGCCTGACTGACAAAGTTATTTCCACAAACCTTTGATACTGGTGTAACAACCAACGATTCCATCCCAGTCCTTGCATTATAACTATCTTGTTTACAGAAACCTGGATCTATCACATATTTGATACCGTCTATCGTTAGTGACGTCTCTGCAATATTGGTCGCCAAAACTACTTTCCTCGCTCCGGGAGGGGTGGGATCAAATATCTTTGATTGCATGTCAGATGGAAGATTGGCATAAATAGGGCAAATGATGAGTTCTTTAATCTTGGAGCCAAGTTTTCTTGTTCTCTCCTGTAGAAAAAACAAAGAGATATTAAGAAGATCATCAATTATTTAACCATGCTGATATAGGTTAGGATCAATAATGTCAATATCATGTAACTTTTGTATAACAAGAGGACCATAATGGTCCTATATCGCTCACCTAAGTAAGTCAACTCATAACTTTTCAACCATGTTATAAATACCAGAGATTGTCTGATGTACATTTAGGGTGGATTTAAAAGAAACATACTTTAATTTCCTCCTACTTCAATTTGATTTTCTTTTTAATTGCAAACAAAGTTATTGATGGAATTGAATTTTTTTAACAAGTTTAGTAGACCTAAACCCTGCCAAGTTTAAGATATGCCGAATAGTTAAGGTGAAGATTAACCTTCTCCGATATTTTTGGCGATATTGTGACATTTCCAATACCATGAAAACCAGAGATTTTGATTGAAGTAAATCATTTATACAATTTTGGTAGAGCTTCACCCAAAGAACATCCCTACCAAGTTTCAGCTTAATAAGCCCAGTGGTTTAGGAAGAGAAGAAGTTTTTCTAAGATTTTCGGCCATTTTTCAACCTTTCTGTTACCATGGAAACCAGTGAACATCTATGCTAAGTTTCAGCCTGATTGGCCAAGTGGTTTAGGAGGAGAAGATGTTTTTAAAAAAATGTTGACGGACGGACGATGGACGGACGACTGACGGTGAGTGATCACAATAGCTCACCTTGATGGCCAATGAACTGAAAAGGATCACTAAAATATAGGTAACAGCAAAGGGCAAGACATATGCTTTTAATATATGCTTTGTTTTGCATGAAGGAGCATTTCCTGTATAAAATAAGCCCTCCTCTTTAAGTAGAATTAGAGGCGACAGTCTTTATGTGAATCAGATTCAGATATGCATGACAATATCTTTAGTCAACAAGAGTGCCATCGTCACAAAATACGCCGCAACTTTGCTGCTGTTTCACGAAAATAATTGTAGACACTACTTATTTTGACAAAACCAAATTCAAAATGACCAAGTATCATTTAAATCAAGACAAAAAGTTAGGAGGAGTTGCCTTCACAAGGCTGCAATTTCAAGACACTTGAGACACTTAAGTTTTAAGGGGGCATAATTCAGGGAAATAAATGAGCCATAAAATCCTTGATCCATGTACATCTTCAAATTATGGTGATGACATTGACTAAGTTTCATTTAAATAAAGAAAAAAGCAAGGAGGAGTTGCGTTCATGAAGCTGCAATTTCAATAAGCCCTAGATACTACGTTTTAAGGGGGCATAATTTAGGGTAAAATTAGTGAACCATAAAATCCTTACTTCATGCTCATCTACCAATTTCGGTTATAACATCCACCAAGTTTCATTTAGATCCAGCCAGAAACATAGGAAGAGTTGCATTCACAAGGCTGCAATTTCAATAAGCCCCAGAGACTAAATTTTAAGGGGGCATAACTGGGGCAATAAGCCCCAGAGACTAAGTTTTTAAGGGGCATAACTCTGGCATAAATCAACGAACCATAAAATCCTTCCTTCAAGCACATCTACCAATTCAGGTGATAACATTGACCAAGTTTCAAGAAGATCCAGCAAGAAACTTAGGAGGAGATGCGTTGACAAGAAAAGTGGACCCATATTCTAAGTTTTTAAGGGGCATAACTTAGGCAAAAATCAACGAACGATAAAATCCTTCCTTCATGCATATCTACCAATTGAGGTGATAACATTGACCAAGTTTCATATTCTAAGTTTTTAAGGGGCATAACTCAGGCAAAAATCAACGAACGATAAATCCTTCCTTCATGCACATCTACCAATTGAGGTGATAACATTGACCAAGTTTCAAGAAGATCCAGCCAGAAACTTAGGAGGTGTTGCGTTGACAAGAAAAGTGGACAGACTTACAGACGGATGGATGGACGGACGGACGGATGGACGGACAGACGGAGAAGATGACGCCAATATACGTCCGCCTCCGGCGGCGTATAATAAAAAGCGATGTATGTGGAACACTTATCCAGGGTTCAATGCAAGAGTGTACTAAGTCTGAATACAATGTATAAACCCTCAATATACCAGAATCTGCCTACCAGTAACATTTCATTGGCTGTCTCAATTTCTTCTTGTCCAGTCAGAAATACCAATATATCACCAGTTGGTTGTGAACAATGGATCTGTAATACTGAAACTACTGCCGCATCTATATAGTCAGCTTCTGGAGCCTATAAATAGATCAAAGATTATAGAGAGATAGGTTACAACACCAGTATATCACCATTTGGTTGTGAACAATGGATCTGTTATATTGTATATAGTCAGCTTCTGGGGCCTATAAATAGATTATAGAGAGATAAGTTAAAACACCAGTGTATCACCAGTGGGTTGTGAACAATGAATCTGTAATACTGAAACTACTGCTGCATCTATATAGTCAGCTTCTGGAGCCTATAAATATATATAAGTAAAAAATATATAGATAATAGAGAGATAGGTTAAAACGCCAGTATATCACCAGTTGGTTGTGAACAATGGATCTGTAATACTGAAACTACTGACACATCTAAATAGTCAGCTTCTGGGGCCTATAAATAGATTATAGAGAGATAGGTTAAAACACCAGTATATCACCAGTTGGTTGTGAACAATGAATCTGTAATACTGAAACTACGGCAGCATCTATATAGTCAGCTTCTGGGGCCTATAAATAGATTATAAAGAGATAGGTTAGAACACCAGTATATCACTAGTTGGTTGTGAAGAATGGATCTGTAATATTGAAACTACAGCTGCATCTATATAGTCAGCTTCTGGGGCCTATCAATAGATCTTAGAGAGATAGGTTAAAACACCAGTATATCACCAGTTGGTTGTGAACAATGGATCTGTAATACTGTAACTACTGCTGCATCTATATAGTCAGTTTCTGGGGCCTACAAACAGATAGATTATAATCTAAGATACAATACTTCATTGTTGGGTATACAATATTTATCATATGAGTCTGTGCATGAGATTTCCGACAATTTCAAAAGTGCACAAAGCAAAGACTGTGACCAGCCTGTGCATCCGCACAGTCTGACCAGAGTCTTCACAATGCATTCAGTAGATATATAAGGTCTCAAATTATCTGCAGGCCATCATGTAACTTGATATTTACAGTATGTGGCTGTCAACTCTACTCAATGTTTGCACCTCACGGACAATTCAAATTGTTGGAAATGTCACACACAGACTTGTATATTTAAGTGATTGCATCATATTGGCAGATTATTTTATTAAATTAATAAATTGGTCAAAGCACCAGCATACAAACATAATTTTAATATAGTTTAATTATCATTTTCTCATAAAAATTTCTTCTCTATACTGGGCTTTTTCTTTTACTTTTTTGCACTAAATTTTAAATATTAGTCATAATTACCTGTCAGTTCAGACTGCTATAAAACAATATTTTTCTAAAAAAAGTGCTTACCTTGGTATAATAAATATCAACAGGAAATCTTCGACCTGGTATTCTGAACACTGGAGCGTCATCAAAAAACTCAGAGAACTTTTCAGCATCTAATGTGGCGCTTGAGATGAGCAATTTTAGATCTGGTCTGAATCTGGCAATGTCCTTCACCAACCCAAATAAAACATCAGTGTGTAGTGTACGTTCATGAGCCTCATCAATGATTAACACACTGAAACAAGTCAGTATACCCTTGTTAAGCTTATAAAACAAAGAGCTGTCAGAGGACAGCAAAGCTCAGCTCTTTGAGTGCTTGATAGTAATAGTAAAACATTGTCGATGTTGTATACTTTATTAAATGAAAATTAAAGCATTGAATATTTGTCTAGAGGCTGATATGCAAATGCAAAGTTTTAACTTGGTGGAAAATAGGTTATAACAGATATACCTTATTTGCACACAAAAACTTACTCATGATATGTTAAAATTCCACTCAATAAAATATCTAAGGAATAAACCTTTGTCTAGAGGCTGATATTATGGCCATAGAAGCATTTGCAGTTTTCTAGAAATAGCTTTAGTAGAAACAGATTTGACACATTTGCATGTTAAACCTTAAGGTAGTGGACCCATAATAGTTTTGCAACATCTCAGTAAGTAAGTAATGAACTTTAACAGTGTTAACGGAGGTTTCCTAATAATTTTCATTAGGAAACCTCCATTAACATTGTGAAAGAATATGTGGTCCGAAATGTTGCGAAACTATTACTGGTCCACTACCTTAACCTAGGCATTACACAGATGGCAATGCCAGGGAGACCAGAATTCCCCCCCCCCCCCCTCCTCCACACAACCTGTTTTCTAATTATAAGCATAGTCAATCTAAAAATTGTGTTAAAATCAGAGTGCTTAAAGCACCAATGAACTTATTATGTGTCTACAAATTGAATTGAACATGTTTATGAGCCACAACAATAAGCAAATCAATAATTAATCACTGAAAAGCTCTAAAACTTTGCATAAGCTTTCAATAAAGCAAGATTTGATTGATCACTGTTTTGTCTTACTTTATTTTGACTTATAAATATCCTACAGTAAAATATGTTAGACAGCTACAGCCATTCCCATGTTTTTCTATCATTTTGTATTTGTTGAGTTCATGGAGGTATATGAAACTACTAACCTTATCACACTCCAGCATGAATCTGCTTTGGTTATTAATACAGTGTGATTAAATTTTAAGTTTATTACATCAATAAAAACAACAAATATTCTTTTCATCCTTAAATTGAAAATGACAAAAAAACTCATTGATTACAAGAGAACATCTTATTATTGTAAGAAAAGGGATATGATTATCATAAACAACAATACCTGTATCCCTGTAAGTCTGGTTCACTAAGAAACTCTCGTAACAACATTCCATCTGTCATATATTTGATTAATGTTCTTTCTGACGTACAGTCCTCAAATCTTATACTGTATCCTACCTGTAATGGTTAAACATGTGATTAAATCTGTAGTCTAAATGTTATCTCTCGTAACAATGTTCATCTGTCATGTATTTGATTAGTGTTCTTTCTGACATACAGTCCTCAAATCTTATACTGTATCCCACCTGCAACAATCATATACATATATAATATGTACTTAGTGATTTGTATGAGAACAAATATCTAACGAGGTTGGGAGAATTGATCATTGTCGAGACTCTGCTGACACAATTATCAATTCCCACAACCGAGTGAGATATTTTTTCCATACAATACGAGTTAGATGTTTTTTCCATACAATACACTAAGTAAGTATTATATTTATCTTATCCTCATTTTGTCTTGTTTTCCTCGATGTTTTTAACTGAAATGCAAGTTTTTAAAATATAACCGCATCATATCACTGTTCTAAAACTAACTATGTGATATCATAAAACATATCATATGGGATGTTATCACATGGATATTTGTATAGTTATACAATACATGATTCATTTAAATTTTAACCCTCATAATGACATTCTCTCTGTCATGTGTTAATTGATTATGGTCTCTCTGATGTCTAATCTTACACAGTTTTCTATCTTGAATAGTGAAATAATGTTAACTCTTACAGAAATATTCCTGTGATACATCTGACAAATGTTCCCTCTGATTAACCGTCCTAAAACCTTAAAATACTAATACCAAATTGTTAGTTTGTTTTTTTCAGAATCAATGTACATGTATTTTGAACTATTTCAATGGTATTTAACCAGTAAAATCAGTATTTACTCATATCTATTTCATCCATGTGAGTTAAACACACAAGATTTTAGTAAGCTTTCAATTAACTTTTTTTTAAAGATGTTTAACTAATGCCTAAAAATGCATATACTAGACAAGATTTATCAGATAAACAAGAGGGCCATAGTGGCCCTTAATCGCTCATCTGAATTAACAATCTAAAAAAGTTTTTCTAAGATTTGACCCTGTGACCTAGTTTTTGACCCCACTTGACCCAATTTCGAACATGTCCGAGATTTCATCAAGATAATTATTCTGACCAATTTTCAATTTGATTGGGCTAAAAATATGGCCTCTAGAGTGTCCACAAGGTTTTTCTAAGATTTGACCCTGTGACCTAGTTTTTGACCCCACTTGACCAAATTTCAAACTTGTCCTAGATTTCATCAAGATAATCATTCTGACCAATTTCAGGTTGATTGGGCTAAAAATATGGCCTCTAGAGTGTCCACATTGTTTTTCTAAGATTTGACCTTGTTACCTAGTTTTTGACCTCACTTGACCCAATTTCATACTTGTCCAAGATTTCATCAAGATAATCATTCTGACCAATGTTCAGATTGATTGGGCTAAAAAATGGCCTCCAGAGTGTCCACAAACTTTTTCTTAGATTTGACCCTGTGACCTAGTTTTTGACCCCACTTGACTGAGATTTCATCAAGATAATCATTCTGACCAATTTTCAGGTTGATTGGGCTAAAAATATGGCCTCTAGAGTGTCCACAAGGTTTTTCTAAGATTTGACCCTGTGACCTTGTTTTTGACCCCTGTTTGACCCAATTTTGAACTTGTCCGAGATTTCATCAAGATAATCATTCTGACCAATTTTCAGGTTGATTGGGCTAAAAATATGGCCTCTAGAATGTCCACAAGGTTTTTCTAAGATTTGACCCTGTGACCTAGTTTTTGACCCCACTTGACCCAATTTCGAACTTGTCGCAGATTTAATCAAGATAATCATTCTGACCAATTTTCAGGTTGATTGGGCTAAAAATATGGCCTCTAGAGTGTCCACAAGGTAAATGTAGACGACGGACACCGCACAATGGACATCAAGTAACCCCAAAAGCTCACCTTGAGCACCTTGTGCTCAGGTGAGATAAAAATGCATGACAATTTTGATATATCATAATTACCTCATTTCCAAGTTTGAACCCCATTTCCTCTGCCACTCTAGCAGCCACAGACATAGCAGCCACTCGCCTAGGTTGAGTACACCCTACTTTCTTTCCGTCTTCACAAAATCCCTAGAAATTTATAAGATTTGTTATGCAGGAATACCTGTCATTGTAATTTTAGCTGTCTTACACAAATTGTAAAATACAAACAATTCAAGAGTGATTATAAGCATTTCAACCGTAAATTAAATGTACATTGAAATTTAAAAGAGCCTGCAAAATATTTAGGAAGACATTTAGAAAAAGCTTGATCAAGAATTTTGTCTTTTTTCCTCATTGTTTTCCAACTTAATTGCCTTCAGTGCATGTAAAAAACAATTAGGAAAGTGGTAACAAAAACCGGTACAAATAATCTTATTCTAAACAACATAGTTTTGAAATTTATTGTTATTGTTATGTTAAGCACGGTTTCCTCGAGAATGGATCCAAGTTGACTATATTCATAATGCATGCAATTGAAGTGGACACTACTATTGCCATATGGTGTAAATTCTTGTATTTCATGTAAAATTAAAAAGAAAATTTATTTTTTTTTAACAAAAGGACTAGAATGACCCTGAATTACCTAATCAAATAATATAAGATGACAGTGAAGAAACTAATTGCAACAAAGGCTTTAAAAAAGACTTAAAAAAAAACATATACAATATTATCTTTAATAGGAGTGGGCAATACTTATAAAGATTTCAACCGCTTTATAAGCAATTGCAGGAATATAACAATTCAAGTTATTGAGAAAGGACACCCAGGTTTCGTTGAAATTAAGCCAGTGTTTTTTGGGAAGAAGATATTTAAATAAGTGTAAGAAAGCCACATGCATATTCAAGGGCTGATCCAAATTTCACCATAAAGCCTTGAGACAAATCACCTGTAGACCATTCCTTCCAGGTTTGGTTGAAATTTACCAAATGCTTTTTAATAATTAATATCCAAGCCAAGTTTCAACAAGATACCTACAAAGGCAGTGACTGACTCTCTCAATTATCCTTTTTTTTCTATTTTGAAAATGGCAATTTGTAAATTGAAAATTCAAGGATAAATTGTTGACAGTCTGGCCATGAATATAAAGAGGATATACAATGAGTGGTCATGGAATACAAAATTTATTAAACAAGTCGTCTATAAACAGATAAAAACGAGGCTGTGCCGAGTTTTTATCTGTTTTAGATAACGAGTTGAATAAATTCGGTATTTCATGAGCACACATTTTATATTCTATTTATAAGATGACCCGAAATTTGTCTAAAAATCATAGTTTTTTGTATTCTAACATTTTAATTTTCCACGAAACTTAAAACGCCATTTAAAACTGACGTCACACTAAATACACAATGATGTCATTTTCTCGGTTACAAAATAGCGTTGCTATTCATTCAGAGCTCATTTGCATAGTTTTTTAACTAGTGTAATAACACCCGTGTAATATCAAAAATATTCAACGGCGGTATTTCACTCCTGCGAGGTCATATTATAAACTCCATTATATCATGTCTTCATATAAGAACATACTTCCAATTTAATCAAGATCGATGTAGTTACTAAGTTTTTAAATAAGACTTATTTTCTTGTAATAATTTCACAATTTTGCTATAGCATTACTTACAGCCTCATGAAGATACTGAGGGACCTGTGTTGTTTTCCCTGACCCTGTCTCACCCTCTATAATGAGGACCTGAAACTGTTCTACAGCCTCTATTAGACTCTGCTTGAATGGATAGATGGGTAAACTTCTCTGTGTCTCTTTAATTGATAACTTCTTTTTCTGGGTCTCTGACAACTCAGGCTCTCTTTCTTTCCTGTCCTGTGAAACAGAATACTCTAAATACCATTAAAGTTCTAATAGAGCCCAATGTTCTTATATAACCCCATCCCCATCTATAGAGGACATGATCGACCATTTTCTGCATGATTTTCAGAAAACTTATAGCCTCTTATAGAACCCCACCCCAACCAAATCAATGTCAAGCTGATTTCAAAGGAGAACTTATGCAAGTTTTGCTTACCAAATGCTAACCTTTTGTATTAATTCAATGCTTTAATTCAAAGTTTTTCTTTGATTAACCAGAGATTTACAGTTGAGAAGACATGGTAAAATTTTTAACAAGAGCTTCGCAGAGCGGCGCATATTCGCCCGATGGGGCTTGTCAGTAACCTTGGCTTGTCAGTAACATGAGCTTGAATGATAGCTAAAAATATTTCAAACAGACAGACAGACAACTTGTGCCATAACATAGTATGACCTTTTGAGTGTAAATTGAAAATGATTTTATGCACAACTATATGCCAAACAGTTATTTTGCAAGTTTCAGTTCATTCCAATTCAAAGTGTGACAGGTTGCTCACAAAAGAAAAATAGTGAATTTCAATCAATTCATGGGCAGATAATACAAGAAAGACCCAAGCTTTTTTAATTTCTGAAGTCTTATGCTTAACCAAATATCAGGGTTACATTTTGGCAAGATTCATTTCAATCCAATTAAATTTGTATGAGTTGTGCACACAGACGCACCAAAAAAAATCAGTAAATTTAAACTATTTTGTGAAGTAAAGGGCAGATAAATCTGGAACTACTTTAAATATGAAAATATATTTAGTCCTAAGCACAAATAGACAACCTACAGAGTCATTTTGGCAAGTTACCTTTCATTCCCATCCAAAATGTAGGAGAAAATGAGCTGACAAGAAATTTTGTTTTTCATCAACTAAAGGGCAAGATAATCCAAGATAACTCAAGAATGACTGGAGCATTTTGAATTGAAAAGTCTTATGCAAAACTAGACATCATAGAGTGTAATTGTGTCTAGTTTCAGCTCATTTCAATTAATAGTTAAGGAGGAGTTGCACACAAAATATAATGTTTTTCATTTAATTCAAGGGCAGATAATTCAAGATTTCTCAGGAATGACTGGAGCGATTTGAATTTCAAAGGTCTTATGCACATCTAGACATCATAGGGAGTAATTGTGTCTAGTTTCAGCATATTCCCATTGATAGTTTAGGAGGAGTTGCTCACACAAAAACAGTGATTATGGTTATATTCAAGGGCAGATAATTCAAGATTTCTCAGGAATGACTGGAATGATTTGAATTTCAAAGGTCTTATGCACAACTAAACATCACAGAGAGTAATTGTGTGTAGTTTCAGCTCATTCCCATTGATAGTTTAGGAGGAGTTGCGCACACAAAAAATAGCTAACGGACGGACAGACGGACGGACAACAGAGGCCATAACATAAAACAACCCTTCGGGTGTATAAAAATGCAGTGGTATTTTTGGCCATTTTCCACATTTTTACAACTATTACCTTTTATAAGGCCCAAACCACTTCTAATTGAAAAAAGATGATTCTATTAAACCATCTGGTGTTGTATTAGTGTTTTTACGGTTCCATCATTCATAAGAGACCAGAGAAACATTACCATTCTGATTATCATTATCTCATTTTCATCATTAAACTCCAAAAAATTCCCATTTTGACCATAAAATCATCCTTGTTTTAAGGGATATGTTGTATCAAAGAGGTTTCATAATAAATTAAGTTTTCAGAATGAGCCAATGAAAATGGTTGACAGCAATAAGTCTGTGCAGAGAGTGCAACATCATCTATGCTTCTGGCAGGTTCTTACTGCATTTTCCAAAATTTTCTCAAAGTAGAAATCCCTGCCTAAACTGCCTGATTTTGAGGAGAAGAAATGATGAAATATTTTTCTTATGTACTGCACTTCTTCTACAGGGATCATTTTGGGGCAGGATATTGAGAGATTCTCTCATTTTTTTCTTTCATAAATCTCATAAAAACAGGCTAGATGAAATTTAGAGAAGGATTTGGTAGAATTTCTCACCTGAATTTCTTAATTTCTCGTTAGATCTTGCTAAATGAGATATTTTTGCTCATGCTATTCTAGCCAGCTTCTATTCATGATTATGAAGTTTCATGTTGATAGCCTTATTACCACATCAAACAAGGGAGCAAATTGTCTCAAGATAAGCCTGTTATACTGCTGGTTGTCAAAGTATAAAAAAAAAAAAAAAAAAAAAACTAAAAATTAAGCTAGCTAGAGTCATGGTTCTTGCACACTGCACTCTGTGTGATCGAGAGAATATAACTGCCAAGTTTCAAGTCAATCAGACATCAGGTGACAGAGATATACTCCGTACAACAAAGTGAATGCGACCGGCCCGCAAACCATAGGTGATCACATAATGCATACTGTCTTAAAATTGTATGGAAATACTATAAGTCTTTCAAAAAGTCTTTCAAAAGGCAGGGAAGTTGATATGAGGTAAGAGTTATAGAACTTGTATCATACAATATACAGTACAACTTGCAATAAGCAACCACTAAGGGGACCGACAAAAAGCAGTCACTTATGGGAATGGTCAATTAATAAATATTTCATGATAAATAAGACAGGTTGTTTTTTTATAGCTTATGTAGATTCCACTAATAATTCTTACTAAACCTATGATTTCGAACCTATTAGAATCATCTTATTGAGACGATTCTAATGGGTTACTACACCATGAGATTCAACAATAAACACTTTATTTCAGAATGTCCATTTTTCATAAAATTTGCTACAAGTGATGGGACGTTTTATGAAGGTTGCTAAATAAAAGTGGTCGTTTAATAGAGATGGTCGCTTGAGCAATATCGACTGTAATCCACTAATTGATTTCACCAGGTGAATCAAGTTTTCCTCTAAAGACTAAGTAGAGTAGTCTCCCTTACTTTATCTGAGATGGTTCCTGGCATCTGTAGAGCCTGAACAAACTCTATCTCCTCGTCCATGATGACATCATATTCCTTCACTTTGTTTTTCTCACGGGCTTTTTGTTTCGAGTCCCGAGCTCCAAATGACATCAATGCAGCACCTACATGCTCCTCCTCCCACTTAAGTTGTTCTGCATTGGGACCTAGGAAAATTATCAATAATAAGAGGTTATTTAACATTATCAAGTACAATACTGAATTCTATTGTATGAATACCCTGCAGAACCAGTCTATATTTCACGAGGCGATAGCCGAGTCAAAATATAGACTGGTTCTGCAGGGTACAAATCCAATGAATTAAGTATTGTACTCGGTCATGTTAAATGACATCTTTATTTCACACCATACACTGAAAGTTCCACAATTTACGATTTACGACAATTTTGAGAGAGACAAAAAGAATAGAGCCAAAATGATCTGGAAAAGAGCTTCAAATGCAAGTCACTATAAACATGATGATTTTGAAACAAACAATTGTTCTAAAAACAGAAATCCATGTGAAATGTTTATTTCAGGTGTCAAGTTGGTTCGTGCTTTATGATTTTAATACATGTATGTAATTGACATAAAACAGATTGACTACCCGCCATGGCTTGAAATCTACATTTGCATGTAAACAAACGATATTCTAAAATCATGAAACAACAACAGTTTTATGACTCTTTTTGTCACTTGCATTCTACTTTTACTTTCTTAACAATGTAAAAAATGAAAAAATCAAGAAGCTCATCAAGATCAACTTATCATCAAAGTTCAATATGTCTGAACAAAGGGTTAGATACATTGTAAGAGCCGCAAACATTGGTGATATTGATATCCCGGACTGCAGCCTCACTTTCATCGTACAATATAGCTTGCCTTGCTTTCATCGTACAATATAGGTTGCCTCGTTTCGGAAAAAAATCTGTATTGCACAGCAGCCTCATTCTGGTTGTACAAATGGATCTAGATATTTCACTCTCACGTGATACAAAATAAACAATGTCATTGGTCGAAATTGTTTAGGTGTGAAATAAATACTGATATCAAATGAACATTAAAAGTACATGTTTAAAATGTAAACTGTAAGTAAGTAAAGTGAATTCTTTGTACATTACAAGGGTGATACAAACAGTCATGTTTCAGATGGCATACTGTCACTAATTGTGAAAGTAGTATGTCACAAGGAATTTCATTTAGTAAAAAAAAAAAGAATCCTTTCAGCATTTGTCATGTATTTTTGCTGTTTACATGAATTGCTAAGATCATCTTTCCAATTTGAACGGTATTTCTAAGTCTCTTCATTTAAAGTCCTGTCGATAAAATATATCATTATTCCTGTATAGAATAATTCAATCTCACAATCAAAGCACAGAGGAACAGATATAGGGAGTAACACCAATCAAAATTTATTTCCAAAAAATAACCCCTATATAATGGGTACTCATTTGAATCCCCTCAACGATCCTACCCAAAATAAAGGATTCATGTAAGTATTTTTAGTTATCCCCAACCTGTGAATTGATATCACCACAAAAACCCTATGTTGTGTATACTCATTTGAATTGTTTCCAGATATGATTCAGATGAGTGCATACAACAAAGGAATTTATGCAAGTTTTATCAAATTATTCCTATTTAAAATCTAAATCTCACCCCCCCCCCCCCTTATTTTCCAGAGCCCTAAAATCGGTAAACTTATCATACCAACTGGCCCCTCCTCTTCGACATATTTATCTGACTGTTTTTCATCCTCTTTCGGAATATAATATCTATTTCTCTTCTCAACATCCCCAGCTGTCTTGTGTTCTCTTGCCAACTTAAGGATTCGCTTTTTGTACTCCAAATCACGTTTTTCTCTCTCAGTTAAACTGTAAACATTGAGAATGTAGTCAAAATTATATATTATCAAATTGAACACAAGTCTTTCTTTATACTTATTCATTTTAGTTCAATTTCCACAGCTTATAGTTGCTCTTGAACACTCAATCCTGATGTTTTCACATCTGTGGTTTAAACTCACTGCTACCAAAGTCTGCTGCTTGGTGAACTGGGGCTGGCTGTTAAAACCCTTTCCCAAACAGGAAGGTAGACTAAAGGGTTACCTAGACTTTAAGTGTTTTGCCCATAAACACACCCTGGCGATCATGGGGCTCAAACCACGGATATTCAGGTCACAGGTCAAATGCATTTACCACTAGGCCATCCAGGCAGTCAACACAAGCCTAAAGTCTTTAATTTTCAATTAAACCTATGTTATGGGTACTCAATTGAATTGTCTCAAATTGAAAACATTCTAATAAGTGCCCACAACACAGATTTGTAAAAGTATCATTGACTTATGTGACCCGTCACACGAAAAGGGACCATCTCAGATCTCCGCAAAATGAAATCACAAAAAAAATATTTGTTCCAGTAGTGGTCAGCCAGTAGTCACATTTTAAAACTCCTTGTATAAGAATATTGACTGATAATTCTAGATTCAGAAAAGCAGAGAAGTGCAAAAAATTTCGGTCCTAGTCAGTCTGCGCAACCTGCGCAGTCTGACTAGGGTCGACACTTTACGCACTACCGAGATGGCACTGTGAATCTATAGTTTCTCTCTAAATAGGGATCTTTAATTCATTCAGAGGGTGAAAAAAAACAAAGGTCAATGACTCCTGAATTTAAAGTACATTGTTGTCCTAGGCAAAATAATGACCACAGCTCCAGTTAAACCTAATTCTAATATTTGACATTGAGCAGTAACCTTGACCTTGGAGCAATCTGAAAATTTCAAAATGGCACATCTTATGATGGAGAACGAATGCCCTATGTTTAATGAAATCCATCCACAAATATAGGGGTAATTGTCTGGAAAAATCAGAGGGGTTGGGGGCTGGACTGACTAACAGACACACTTATGCACATACACTCACTGAGCTGTCATTATGACAACTTCAGTCAAACCTGTCTTAGTGGCCATCTATATTCAGCAAGCAGTCACTGAGCTTTCAAATGAACCAAATGCACTGAAATTGATGTGTATTAAGCAAGCACCTGTCTTAAGCAAGCATTTTTTGAATGCCCCTTGGGTGCTTGCTTAACACAGGTTTGACTGTATGTCTTGACTTAAGCAAGCAGGTTTGACAAATGGTAGCATAAGCCCTGAATCATGCTAAATTACTAACTCTTGGTCACAAAATAAATATTCCTCATGAACATTACTTTACAGAGAATTTTAAAAGAATTGTCATGGTTGGAATAATGGCAGATAAATGGTTGTTAATGCAATATTGCTATTTCACTTACCTCTGGAGCCCGTTTTACTAAACATCTTACAATCATTTATGAGTAAGTCAAAATTTAAATTTGTTTCTAAAGACGATTCCAATGAGATATTGCAAGGCAGAATCAAACAATGAATGAAAACACCATGTACAATTTACGATTGTTGAATTGTGATTATTTTTTTCTAAGAAGTTAAGTAAAATGGGCCCCTGGTCACCAAAGGATATTCATTATCCATAGTGGTTTTGAGAGTACTTAAATGGACTCTGGTTAAAATAAAAGCAGTTGAATGGTTGTTATTGAAGTAAAGCTAGATCACTTACTTCTGGTCACCAAACAGATATTCTTCATCCATGATGTCACCTTCTAGTTCATCTAGTTTATCTGCCTGTCTCTTCTTGAGATAATCTCGCCGGGATTTTTTACGTATCTCAGGAACAATCTTCTTTCTGTCTTCTGTCTCCATCTGTAATTTTTTCTTTGCTTCTTCATAAGCCTAAAACATTGGAATGAAATAATAAAATCAATTGAAAAAATAAGATGTAAC
The DNA here is from genome assembly GCA_948146395.1 of Fragum whitleyi. Taxonomy (NCBI): domain Eukaryota; kingdom Metazoa; phylum Mollusca; class Bivalvia; order Cardiida; family Cardiidae; genus Fragum; species Fragum whitleyi. The sequence goes on along the minus strand of OX411543.1, from coordinate 84,545,881 downwards.
TGTGGAATACTGATGTCCCTAAAACAGTCCTGTGTTCAGGATTACCAAATGGTGCAAACAGTTTTCTAATTATAGCTGCTTTGCACACAAGGGCACATACAAAGCGGAGTATAATTGGAAAACTGTTTGCAATGTTTTGTGATCTTTAACGCAGGACAGCAGTTACTTAGAAGTTTGACCTTGATAAATGTCCTTGACATTCAATGATGCATATTAATGAAAGGGTTCTTCATACCATATTAGCATTGTAACTAAAATAATGTTTAAGTTACAGGAAAATGATTTTGCAGGTTAAATTTTTGCAGATAGACAGATTGACAGACAGACACTGGTTAAACAATATGCCCCCAATCTATGGATGTGGGGAATAAAATTACAGAAAATAACTGTTTAATGCAATCAAGAGTTTGAGTGAACCTTCTCTTATTTTTTAAAAACTTCTTTATTAATTCATTTGTATTGCTCTTCACCTATAATGGGTTCGATTACCAAAGGCGTAACTTATATGGCCATGTGTTAAGAAACAGAAATACACATTCTTCACTTATGATGGATTTAAATTGTAGGAAATGTGTAGGATTGGGGAAAGAAGGGCTTTTTTTCTAATGATTCTATTGAATTTTCAAAAATTCCCTTTATTTACATGTACTTGAAACTAATAAAGCATGTAAAGCAATTATTTTTTCCTAATTCTTCATTTGTTAAACAGATGACACATGTGCAGATCAACAATTTTTCATCAAGGGGGTGTTTGTCTAACCAAAACTAGAACTGTCGCACAGGGGACTTATATCCCCCACAGGAACTCTGTCAGAATGCAAGTGCTATTAGTGCAGGATGTGTTTTAACAAATATTGAGGTCATATACAGCATCTGCATGAAGTTTCATGATACTTGGTTCTTGAGTTAGAGTCAGGAAATGAAAATTGAACAAAGACTGACTTTGACCTTGACCTATGTGACCCAAAAACGATAGAGCACTTCCTTGGATCATAAGCAACATTTGCATCAAGTTTCATGATTGTAGGTCACTTGGTTCTCAAGTTAGAGTCTGGAAACGAAAATTGAATAAAGGCTGACTGTGACCTTGACCTTTGACCTATGTGACCCAAAAACAATAGGGCACCTTCCTTGGGTCATGAGGAACATTTGTATAAAGTTTCATAATTGTAGGTCACTTGGTTCTTGAGTTAGAGTCTGGAAACAAAAAGGTCTACGGAAGGATGGATGGACGGATGAATGGACGGATGAATGGACGGATGGACAGACAGACATGGTGAAACCAATATACCCCCTCTAATTCGTAGGTGGGGGGTATAATTATAATTTTCTAATAATATTCTCCAGTGGGTGAGAAAATGTTTTACAAAGCTGTAGTAACTATATCTTGCCAGCCAACTGACCAAAAGATAATTAGAGTTTTTTACAACCCTACATATAGCAAAATTCCATGATGGAATGGTCCGTACCTTTCTTCGTACCTTGGGCCTGGTTTATTTAACATCTTACAATCATTTATTGCATAAATAAAAAATTAAAGTTGTTTCTACAGTAGTTACTTTATATGGAATTCTTCAATTCATCATCTCATTGGAATCGTTATCTAAAGATGAATCCAAAGAGATGATGCAGGGCAGAATTTAACAATGATTGAATTAATCGGGTACGATTTGTGATTTTGACTTACCATTACATTTATTTGTAAGAAGTTTAGTAAAACGGGCCCCTGGTCCCTAGATCAGCATGTATAGAAGGAATTTCTTCCTCTTATTACTGTCATGTATATTTTTACAAATAACATACCTTTTTTTCAGATTTTGACATCACCTGTCTCGTCTTTTCCTTATCCTTTTCCTTCAATCTTTCAGCAAACGCATCCCTTTCTTCTAAATCCTTCTGTCGCTCATCCTCAATTTTATCAAATTCATCATCATCATCATCATCATCGTCATCATTCATGTTGGTTTGTCTCCTCTTGTGTTTTGAAACAATAACAGATTCTCTGTGAATAAATCATAATCATACTTCTACATGAATCAATTAAAGTCAAATAAGTTAAATAACTTCAGTCATGTCTTTAAATTCTTTCCCATCTTGCACAATATGTGACTACCGTAGTTCAAATTAATGTACAGACAATATTGCAAGCGCCCACATCTATTAAGCAACCATTTTCATTAAACGACCATTTTCAAAATCTTTCATGAAATCAAAATATCTTAAAATGTAGCTTTTATTGGGCTATATTATAATTGAATCCTTTGTTGTTCAAACCCATTAGAATTGAGTCAATGAGATGATTCTAATGAGATTAAACAACATAGGATTATTGGGAAATGCGCAATTGAATATACATTTAATCAAATTTATCTTTCTGATTTTTAAACTAATATGTTTTAGTGACAATTCTCTATATCATCCGCTTTTCGGTGGTCCCATAACTGGTCGCTAAATACACATTTAACTATACAGGAAATTAGTAAAATCATCAGTTTTTAAAATTCTTTTAGGAACAAGAGATGTTTGTAAAACATTTATGCCCCACATAAAAGTAAGTCAATAGCCTATTCTTTGTCAATCAACAAAGGGCAAAAACTGATAAAATATGATGAGTATAGTTATGGTTATATACTTCTTGACATATGACCAGACAAAAAATGGTCTACAGATGGACAGACCAACAGACAGACAGACAAGTGCAAAGCAATATACCCCCTCTTCTTTGAAGGGGGGCATAATCTCTATTGTGTTGCCACTACTATGTAGCTACATAGGAAAAAACTTAGTTTTGGAGCTTCAGTTGTAGAAAGGTATCTGAGGGCATGTGACTGAATTTACTATCAAATACAGTCTGCCACCGTTTTAAAGATGCAAGAAATACCTTTAAGATTATGGCTCTTGAAAATCTTTTGTAGGGTTTTAATATGACATCAACATAACAGGGCCCCAAGGACTCGATGCTTAGTCTCATTGGGGTTCTTGCCCAGACTTTGGGGTCCCGGCTTTAAATCTAGACAATTTCTGTTTATCAATCCTCATGTTTTTGAGTTAATATTGAAACATTTTCTGAGTTAAGGTTGACAAACTATTGAATAGATATGTTACTTCAGGAAAGAATTGAAGACTGTTTAAAACAGTCTACAATTCTTTTCTGAAGCTGATCCCCTCAGAGTGTCCTATGGACTCACACTACATAGTTTTGAGAGTCCTGGCTTATGATTTGAGAGTCTCAGACTCACAAAACCTACATCCCTAAAAACCCTGCTTTTGAGCCTGAGTGTGACATTTCCAACAATTTCACAAACAGGAAGCATAAACTCTCAGATCAACCTGTGTATCCACAGAGTCCGATTAGAGTCTTCACCAGATAGCTACTATTGTTGCTGTTCAAAATTGCATGATATCTTTACAACAATGTTCAAATGTCCAGAGGCCTGTCTTACTAAACGTCTTACAAAAAAAGTAATTGTACCTGGTGTACCGCATTCAATGTTAGATTCTGCCTTACTTTAAATGACAATTCCAACGAGATGATGTATGGCAGAAATCAATTCATATTTTGTTACTTCTGTAGAAGCAACTTTAGTTTTTGACTTATGCAAAAATAGTCTTAAAATGTTAAGTAAAACAGGCCCAAGACTTCTGAGTGTCCGTCCATCACCTACAAATATAATTGTTGGAAATGTCACACACATGTGCATTCAAGGATCGAGAGATGACCTACTCTTCACTCTCTGAACTCTCTTCTTTTCTCTTTCTAAGATGCCTTGATTTCCTGTGATCAGTTTTGGATTTCTGAAAAGACAGAATACAAATCATTTTTACAGACATGTGGGGGATTTAAAATTTGGCTAAAAATGTGGCCACAAAGTAAAAATTGATGACGGACAACAGCCATCACACAACCACATAAGGTCACCTTTGTGCTAAGGCCAGCTCAAAATAAATTATCAGTGAGTCACCAAATGTCGTAAATACAGCTTTATTCAAGCCCTTTTTATGACATTTTGGTTTCATATACGAACAATTAATGTTAAGATAATCAGCACTCCATCTAATCTTGGCCCTAGGTTACCGTAATTCATTGATAAATTTGGACACAATATTACTTTTTTTTCATTTCAAAGTTCATAGATAACAAGCAAATTCATTGAATTGATATCCCCCCCCGAACAAATTTTCATTGTCAATGAAGTTAATATCAAACTTAGGTACAGGTTATCTTTTATCTACATCAACCTATAGTTTTCAAGAAATAGCGCGGAAACGAATATCGCAATGTATGTATAGGGCTTAAACAGTCAGGGGGCAGTAGCTCTAAATTCGCCCGTCGAACCGGGTAACCCCGACGATATGCGCATGTCCCCTTTGTAGTGAAGCTGTGTGCCAAGTTTCATTGAAATCCAGTCTACAGTTTTCAAGAAATAGCGCGGAAACGAATATCACTATGTATGTATATGGCTTAAACAGTCAGGGGCAGTAACTCTAAATTCGACCGTTGAACCAGGTAACCCCGACGATATGCACATGTCCTCATTGTAGTGAAGCTGTGTGAAAAGTTTCATTGAAATCGGGTCTATAGTTTTCAAGAAATAGCGCGGAAACGAATATCACTATGTATGTATATGGCTTAAACAGTCAGGGGCAGTAACTCTAAATTTCGATCGTCGAACCAGGTAACCCCGATGATATGCGCATGTCCTCATTGTAGTGAAGCTGTGTGCCAAGTTTCATTGAAATCGGGTCTATAGTTTTCAAGAAATAGCGCGGAAACGAATATCACTATGTATGTATATGGCTTAAACAGTCAGGGGCAGTAACTCTAAATTGGACCGTCGAACCAGGTAACCTCGACGATATGCACATGTCCTCATTGAAGTGAAGCTGTGTGAAAGGTTTCATTGAAATCGGGACTATAGTTTTCAAGAAATAGCGCGGAAACGAATATCACTATGTATGTATATGGCTTAAACAGTCAGGGGCAGTAACTCTAAATTCGACCGTCGAACCGGGTAACCCCGACGATATGCGCATGTCCTCATTGTAGTGAAGCTGTGTGCCAAGTTTCATTGAAATCAAGTCTACAGTTTTCAAGAAATAGTGCGGAAACGAATATCACTATGTATGTATATGGCTTAAACAGTCAGGGGCAGTAACTCTAAATTCCACGGTCGAACCGGGTAACCCCGATGATATGCGCATGTCCTCATTGTAGTTAAGCTGTGTGCCAAGTTTCATTGAAATCGGGTCTATAGTTTTCAAGAAATAGCGCGGAAACGAATATCACTATGTATGTATATGGCTTAAACAGTCAGGGGCAGTAACTCTAAATTCCACCGTCGAACCGGGTAACCCCGACGATATGCGCATGTCCTCATTGTAGTGAAGCTGTGTGCCAAGTATCATTGAAATCGGGTCTATAGTTTTCAAGAAATAGCGCAGAAACGAATATCACTATGTATGTATTTGGCATAAACAGTCAAGGGCAGTAACTCTAAATTCCACCGTCGAACCGGGTAACCCCGATGATATGCGCATGTCCTCATTGTAGTGAAGCTGTGTGCCAAGTTTCATTGAAATCGGGTCTATAGTTTTCAAGAAATAGCGCGGAAACGAATATCACTATGTATGTATATGGCTTAAACAGTCAGGGGCAGTAACTCTAAATTCGACCGTCGAATCGGGTAACCCTGAGGATATGCGCATGTCCCCTTTGTAGTGAAGCTGTGTGCCAAGTTTCATTGAAATCCAGTCTATAGTTTTCAAGAAATAGCGCGGAAACGAATATCACTATGTATGTATATGGCTTAAACAGTCAGGGGGCAGTAACTCTAAATTTGACCGTCGAACCAGGTAACCCCGACGATATGCGCATGTCCTCATTTTAGTGAAGCTGTGTGCCAAGTTTCATTGAAATCGGGTCTATAGTTTTCAAGAAATAGCGCGGAAACGAATGTCGGACGGACGGACGGACGGACGGACGGATGGACATGGCAAAAACAATATCCCCCCCCCCCCCCCCCCCCCCCCGAAAAATTTTTTCGGCGGGGGATAATAAATCAAACCCATGTCCAAATACATGGACAAAATATAATTGACAATTTTGGCATGTAACAACCCCTCACATATTTCATTAAGTTTAATTTCTACGCAAAATAGAATTGAAACTTACGTCAGACAAACATATTTAAATGTCAATTACATTGATTTTTGCAGATAGCCGAATATAGATTTCTGGCGAAGAAGACTAAAATTATTTGATCAATAACTGTTAAAGAAATGAGTCCCAAGCCTCTAAATGTTGTCCCGCATATTGCCACTTTATCAACAAACGATTTAATAAACATCTTAATTACTTTGACTACACAATAAATGTTATAGATAAAACAAGATGTTTGAAAACATTTATGCCCCCCCCCCTCCCCCCCCTAAAAGCAGGTCAATAGCCTATTCTTTGTCAATCGACAAAGGGCAATAACTCACAAAATATGATGAGTAGAGTTTTGTTTTTTGTACATGGCACTTCTCCTCAATCAGATCTATCTACTTGTGAAGTTTCATGATTCCAGCTTGCATACTTTTTGAGACATGCTCCAAACAAAAATGGTTTACAGGTGGACTGATTGACCAACATACCGACTGACAAGTGCAAAGAAATATACCATCTCTTTTTTGATGGGCGGTGGGGGGGTGGGCATAAATATATTACAAGCAATTATATTTCAATAGAAATATAGCTGCAACCTAAATTTGAAAACTGAATAAACTCTCACTGTGTGTAAATTCTTAGTTATATATGATTGAGAAAATTTTAATAATCTCAAGTTCTGTTACAGTAAAGAACATCACGAATTTGACAAGACGAATGTTTTGGAATGAAATTGAATGAATGTGTTGAGCGCATTCTGAGTTAAACTCAAGGAAGGTAATCCAATATCGCTAATTGTGTTGAATTATCAAATCAGCTAGCAATATTTATTAACTCCCTATAATAAAATATGCATACAGGTTCTATGAATAGATTTCTGTATCTTCACAAACTCATCAAATGCTTACAAAATTCAATAATATCAGTGAAATATTGGATTTTTATCTACCCATTTTTATCTTGAAAGTAGATAGTGATCTTTTCATTTGAGTTAATTTGGAGCCTCTTTGAATGGTTGGAGTAAGTGTCTGGAATGAATGATTAGAGCGTTAAGCAAATGAATTTAATGGTTTTGATCAGAATGATGGTCAATTTCACGATGTAATTAACTATGGCATAGCTTTACTTTAATTGGTTGTTTGTATGAGCCCTCATCATCATAATCATCACCATCAGATAGCAACTGATAACTACTGTTTTTCTTCTGTTGTTCAATGACTTCTCTCTCATGGGCTCTGGCAGCACTTTCTTTAACTGCTGCATGGGGAACCTGTAAAAATGCAAACAGTATTTTTTTTTTTTTTTTTTTCAGATTTATTGAAGATCAGAATCTGACAAACAACTGCATATAAACTGGGTGGTTGTCACAGAACAACTGCTGACAAGGCCGTATTTTTATATACATTTGGCCTTGACCTGTGACCTTGACCGTGGAGCTACCTGGAAAATTCTTTCAAATACCCGTGATGGAGAACAATTGTGCCAAGTTATTTCAAAATCCATACATAAAATAAGATTTAATGTAGAAGTATTCATCTGGACAAAAACAGATGGACAGACTATTAAATGCACCTACACACACACACACCTGTCATTGCAACAACTATCTCTCTTTCTCTGCAAGCAGGCTTCAAAGGATTGAGTGCTGGATTTGCTCCATCTGCCTGAATCAGAGTGGGTGTTTTTTTTTTTTGTTTTTTTTTTTTTTTTTGGGGGGGGGGGGGTGTTAAATTCAAACCTATTTATTCTACATCAATGGGAAACAAGTTCTTACAACTTAGATTAATTCCTCTCAATTCTGCTTCCTGGAAAATTTGCCAGTACTCAAGCCGAATGTGCTGGTCAATGAAATAAACAAACATTTTTAGGTATTTCTACTTTTAGAGAGAGGTAGTTCAATGAAGCCTGTATTGACCTGATATCACCTGTCTGATAACATGACGTGATATCAGGCAGTCTATTTTAAGAAACAATTTGCACACACTTTCACCTGAATTTCTTTGATTTTTAATGGTTTATCATACTTAAGCACTGGAAAATGATTGCATGATAAATAGAATAACATGTTGTTAGTGTCTTAAAATATCAATGTTATCAGGTCTTGGCTGTGAGAAATTATAATGACTCGGCAAAGCCTCGTCATGATAAATTCTCCCAACCTTGACCAGATAACATTGTTATTTTTAGACACTAACCTGTTATTAGCTCCACTGGCTGAAAGCCACTGGGGCTATTGTCATGGCGTTGTGTCCGTCGTGCGTCCGTCCATCCATTCGTCTGGTCGTAAACCTTTTCTTTAAAAATCTTCTCCTCAGAATCAACTAGATGAATTTCAACCAAACTTCACAGAAATGATCCTTGGGTGACCCTCTTTCAAAGTTGTTCAAGAAATTTTGATCCAATGAAAAACATGGATTTAATGGGCGTGGCTAATTTCCAAATATGGTAAAAAGTGAGTTTTCTCAGATTCCAATTGATGGATACCAATGAAATTTTACATGAATGATCCTTGTGTGACCCTTTATCAGTCTACAAAAAATTATAGAGATCGGATGAAAAATATGCATTTTATGGGCGGAGGTCAAGTTTCATTTAGATCCAGCCAGAAACTTAGGAAGAGTTGCATTCACAAGAGATATTTGATCATGACGGATGAGCTTGCTTATAGGGAAAAGAAGGAAATGCTGCTAACTAACACTTTCTCCTTTCTCAACAACTCAACTTAAATTATGAAAACGCGAGTTGCGCCTGTCTGCAAAGTGGTATCGGGCGTAGTAATCTATAGTACCTCAGGAATTATTTGTTTTTTGTGGACTCAGTGCTATATAGTGAGCATACCATTTAGCATTTATCCTTTGAAGCGAGTTCGGAATGTGGCTTACAATCCCTATAGATAAATGGAACCCTTGGTTTCCCTCGCTTAAAAAAGCATTGCTAAAAAGATTAAAAAATTGGATTGCAGGCCTTCAAATGTCACCCTGCCTTTTTATAAACCAGGCCTTCAGTGCTTTTTTGCACTTTTGCACTTCGATTAGTAGTGTTATCCCAGGGAAAATGACTAACAATTGTAACTTAGGGGCCCAGTCCACAATCTGACGCCAGTTTGGCCAAAATTTCCCCAAATTCGCTGGACAGTTTTATGGTTCCATGATTATCTGATAATTGCTTCCATGGGACTATTAAATGCATCATGCAGTCCGTTACAGTTGAGTAATTCTGAGAACTGGCCAATGGTTTCTCCTCGTTCCAGTAGAGTAAACAAAATACCATGGTCAAAACTGCTTGGGTAACGGACTGCCTGGAGTTAATAACCTATGATTTTCTGGTAAATCAAGATAATGGCCAATAGAGCAGTGGTCCAAAATGTTACAGTCTCGTGGCGTTAGATGGAGCAGTGGGCCCAGACTTCAAAAAATTCAAGATTACACATAAGAGGCATAGGGATTTTCCCAAAAAATATAGGGGCCCAGCCTAAAATCTAGGGGCCATGGGCGAGTGGGCCCCAGCTAGTCTTTTTCCCTGTTATCCTCTAGAAAAAGGCTTAAAGGGCAGTCACTTAGAAATGGTTTAACTGTGTACTGGCCTAAAATACAAAGATTCACCTTATTCCAAAGTTCAGTAGAGAAGGTTACTACCGAATCATCGACATCTATTGTCCCAGTGTCTTTCAGCTTTCGTAAGTACTCTTCGGAACTTTTGGATTTCTGGGCTAAGCCGATCAAATACTGAGCAATATACTTATCCGATATCCCGAGGATATCATGTAATTTGTCATTAACCCATGTTTCAAGAGCGGCCATCTTATCAAGATGGAATAAAGTGGATTTTTAAAATTAAATATGTTTTCAAACGAATTTCCCCAAACAAGCGGCCATTTTGAAACAACTTTAAAGTAGAATACTCGAATTAGAGATAAATATCTGATAGGATTGTAAAATAAAATATTTTATACGGGAAAACTATTTAGATAATGTAATTCATATCAAACGATTTGATTCTATACTTTTTTAGTGAATATAGCACTTAATAATATTCTACAAATCAACTGCGAAACTAACACGTGCAGACGACGTTTTTATAGACTGGAGGCTATTTCAGTAGATTGGAATATTCTTTCTCTAAAAGGCGTTGATGCCCCCCCCCCCCCCCCCCCCGGAACAATGTCACTAGGGGGTAACTACCATTTCACCAACGCCCAGGGCATAATAAAGGAGAGCGGATGAAAGTCATTTATTTTTTGTCACAGTCCACATAGCCTTTATCCTATATATTCTTTGCTGATCGCCTTCAGGCTGAGTGCGTAAACATTTCAAATTAATATGCGGCCTACGATGTCGCACAATGATTTTTAAAATTATCGACCATTAGATCTAGTTTCTTGATTCTCGTATACGTTCCTTATTTGATGATTATCTTTTAGATTTATTCCTATTGCAATATTTGCATATTGGCCACTTTCAGCAGGTTACTGAATAAAAGTTAATTTTGAAAAATTCATTTATTTCATGATGGCCAAATAATATAATAATATAATAATAGGGAACTTCGGTATGACGTCATAGCCCACTAGCCAATAAAAATGGTTGGCGTTGAATCGCCTCGCTCTATTTAATTTATGTAAATATTGACCAATCTAAATCACTTTTTTCGCTTTACTTGAGGAAAAAGGTATCAAAACAATACATTTTTGAAAAGTAAATCATTCGAGCTTTTCAGAAAACATGTTTATAAAGAAAATAACACGAATTTAGAATTAATAACCATGCTTTGAAACCAACACTATCAAAAAGGAATAACATCGATTTGGTTGATTTTTTGCAAACATTTATCATTTTTACCGCTGATTTATCTTGATTTTATTAAATCCTAATTATTTTTTTTCTTTAATATCTTATTATTATAAAAAAAAAAATGTTTATGTTTTTTTTTTGTTTATGCGAACAAAATCGTTCGGTAAATCGGCATTGATAGTCTTTTCCAATCACTCAAAATTTAGCCATTATATAACAAAACAATATCTGTAACACTATAACAAAATATTTCGGCATGTTACAATTTTCCTTAGATGCCTAATGACATTCCCTTATTAGGGAATATTGATTCTTGAATGACAAGTGGTGCCATTATCGATTATTTGTTAGACAAACCCTTTCACCTTGTTGAAAACAGTGAAAAGGTATTCGATTTGGGCTAATTGACCTGTGTAAATACAGTGTTCAAACTGAAGATTTTTTATGGTACTAAGAATGTTCCATGAACGACTGACGTATGAATTCAAAGTCGGCTAGTAAGACAGGCGGACGGACAGACGGACGGACGACCGTGACAAACTAACGAACGAAATTACAAACAAACGAATGGACGGATGGACGGACAGATGGATGGATGGACGGATAGAAGGACGGATGGATTGATGTATGGAAGGACGGTGGATTGATTGATTGATTGCATGGTGTTTAACCCCGCTTTCAACATTATTTCAGTCAAGTTATATCCCGGCGGCTGGAGCACCAAACAATGGATTCCTGGTATTTCTCTCACCAGTACAACCATCACATTCTTTCCTAGCCTCCAGCTGCTATCACGCATAGGTCTACGATTTATCAACCCATTGGTGAGAGACTAATAGTCGGAAAGAATGAGTGCCGCCGTCGGGGATCGAACCCGGGACCTCTAAATTGACAGTCCGACGCGTTACCAACTGCGCTATGACGGCGGCGACGGACGGATGTATGGATGGACGGACGGACGGATGTATGGACGGATGGATGGAGGGATGGTTGGACGGATGGAGGGAGGGAGGGAGGGAGGGAGGGAGGGATGAATGAATGAATGAATGAACGAACGAACGAACGAACGAACGAACGAACGAACGAACGAACGAACGAACGAACGAACGAACGAACGAACGAACGAACGAACGAACGAACGAACGAATGAACGAATGAATGAATGAATGAATGAATGAATGAATGAATATAGTAAGTTATAAATGAATTTGATTTTATCATTTCGAAAACATTTTTATCATTTGCAGTGGTGGATACAGGATTTCTGTAAAGAGGTTTGGAACTTAAATTATAGATGGTGCCTTTTCCTATAAGTGCCCAGTTTAAATTGAATTTCTCTTTGGTAATTTAATGACACATCTTCGACCCCTCACTGCAATCCCCCTCAGGATCCGTCAATAATTTGATTGGTTGAAATTCTACACTTCTGCTAATTATTTCAAAGATTACAAAAAGTATGTGTTTGAGTGACTGTAATAGTTCTATAATATCAACGAGATGGCCTTCGGAGGATTGTAATCAGTCAAATGTTGCAATACTATAGTTGCAATGTTTTGAAGCATGTGGAATATTTTGACTTTTTATATGACAGCATGTTATTTCCATGTCTGATTAAGCATAATATTTGATGTGTAAACCAAGCTTTCACACATTGGGCTCAAAGACTAGTTGTGTCATACTGAAAGCAACCAATCAGTGGCAAATGACATGGCTTGATTGATGCAGATCAAAGAAAATTAGGAATGTGGTATAAAACGTTGCGTAAGTAAGGTCGATCTTAATGACCCGTGCACGTGTGTGGGATAAGCGGCTACCGTTTTATGACATTGACAATATTGATTGGCGCATCCGGTTATGGTCAGATCAAAGAGATTCGCCGTGTAGTATAGATCATTGGGTTAAGAATGACAATCTGTATGACACATGTTTGTGTGATGAGTGCTGATAATGTTTTTCATGTCGCATAATGTATGTACCTAACAGTATGTGTTCGAAAAGCCGTTTCATCCGAATATCTTGGATTTGCAACGTTCGCTTATTATCTAACATGACCTTAATTTCTAAACGTGTGTGTGTTTTCATCTTTATCAATTTGGATTTAATATTTAGATAGCTTTGGACGATTCTCAATATTTTTAGGTTAAAATGACTGGATTTATTATGTTAAGACCATTAAGGATAAATACAAAACTTAAATCTATGTTTGGATGTTCTGAGACGGTATGAATATCGTTACTAAGATAAAAAAAAAATCAGCATTGAAATTCAAACTAACATATTTCATTGCTGTGTGGCCAAAAATGCCGTAAATACAGCTTTATTCGTGTCCCATTTCCGATACTTTGGTTGCTCAACTACGAATCATTTGGATTCGTATGACTCTCCGGCAGGTTACATTTCGACACAAATTATTCGTTTCAAAGACATTGTCACATGATGACAACTGCATAACCAGAAGAAGGGGTGATTTATCTACATTTTGACACCTTCATCACATGGAATAAATCATTACAAATGTATAATTTTACTACTTGAAAATTGGATTTTTTGCTCTTTGTGTATGTAAAAATGGTTGGAAACGCCAACCACTCATATTTTGATGACGTCATCACTACCTGTGCCGAAGTCCCCTATAGGTTTAACCTATAGACGGGAAAAGTAATTTGAAGAAAAAATCATTCTTGATTTACTAATTTACTCAACTTAAGCTACCGAATTTAACAATAAGGCTCCTGCACCCCAAACTCTTGCTGTATCGACACGTGTGAATGATGTATCAAATTCAATAAAACAAAATAAGTACAATTAAAATGTGAAATAAACTTCCCCAGGTGCTGTACAAAACATGCACATGATCACTAATTTTAAAAAAACCCAAATAGGCTATTTATCAAATCGATGGCTACTTGATTTTTCTCATTTATTTCTAGATGGATTTCGACAGTCACAGTCATTTAGAATAGATAAGCGTCAACATCGGAAGAAATTAACATAATAGCAGTGAAACTTTGGATACTCAAATCAATTCTTATTGGGTTCTCTTCGTAAAATATGTAACTTTGAATATGGGCGCACTTATAATAGAAACTGCGTCAGGTCTAAATCCTGAAGGATGCGATTCCGACAAGGTGTTGGCCGGCATAGCTTTAGCTAAAATAGCTGTATTTACATTTTTTGAAAAAATCAAACTGCGAATTTTATTATAGATTTCATCTTTTTCAAATCTTAACGGGGCTATTGCTATTGATTTATTCTCTTTCAAGTCTTATCCCGCTATTCAACCCGACGTTAAAGCGCAACAACAATGACGTTGTTTTAGCGGGAAAAAGTAGCGTCTTTTTTCCCCAAAGTGTAGAATGACGTCATTTGCGGAGGGTAAAAAGAAAACGTCATCAAGACGAGATTCTAAGCAAAAATGTGTAATTTTTTACGTGTAAGGCTGATGCTTATTTTACGACAACAATCTAAATTTTGATAATGATCGATAGAAATAAAATCGAAGAAAAAATTGTTGATAAATTAAAATAAATAATAAAACAAAATGGCGAAATCTCGCGAGATCATCAATCTCCATGTAGGCCGCCATTACGACACAAAATTAAACTTTGATGGTATATGTATTTCATTTTGATTTTGATTATTTTTAATGTTTTACACGCGTTATCTAGAAGCGGGAAAAGCCGCAAAGCGCCCTTCGGGCCCTTTGCGTTACTTTTCCCGTAATATGTTTAAACTACATACTGGGAAAGCAATTTCAGAAAGTGTCATATCATATTCCTTAATTTATCCATTTGATTATATATATATAAGTAAGGCTTTACTGCCTTTATTCATTTAAGAAATTTGCTGCACTACAGCCCGACTTTTTGTAGTATGGAATGCAGTCAAATTTTATGTTAAATTTATCTTTCTGATCCGCGATAGCTGTTGCTTCTATTATTTGGGGTTACCGCCACTTTTACCAATTGTTCAGTCATATGGCGGTAAATGGAACATCAGTGGGTCAAGGCTTGGTACATGTAATTCTAAGATAACAAAAGAATATATAAAAAAAGATCGGTGATGCCCCGCAGCACGCCGGAATGACGTCATTTGCCGAAGGGAAAACAAAACGTTACTCTGACGAGATTTAAAGCGCAATCAAAGCACTGTTCCCCTATGGCTTTTTCTGACCCTATTTTTCGTAAAATGAAATCTAAATTAGGGTAATGATGGATAGAAATAACATAGATGAGAATAATAGTAATTAATTTTCAGTTTGAATTGAGACTTTTTTCTTCAAAAAATCAAAAGTTATCTTTGACTAAGGAAACGTTTCAAACCTCGTTATAAATACGCTTGTTTCTAGGGAACTTTTTTGTGCATTGACGTCTTTTGTGTAGTGACGTCGTTACGTCAGTGTTTTCTGTCTATTTTAAGGAAAATGATTTAAGAAGGATATTACCGAATAACTTGAAGAACTTGAATTGAAAACATAATTTGAATGAAACACTTCTGTTCTGTTTGGAAATAACAATCTCTTTTGACCCTTCTCCATTAAAATCATATACGATCTACTTATGTTTGCCAGGTGTGACATAATGTCATGCCGCCAATGTTTTCCGAGTTAACGTTCTAATGAGATATCACCTGTTTGCCATGATTCTTAGGAAACACCCCAATTATCCGACAATATAATTTTATGTTTTTGATAACCTGGATACTTGATCTAGTTTATCGCCAGCACGTGGGTCGGTAGGGTTAACATGATATTTTGAATGGAAGTCTGTTACTTGGTAACCTTGGTCAGATGACCTTGGCCATGCTCACGTATATAAAGAGATGACGCCACCAAGAGAGAGGAGTTAGGAGTTGGTAGATAGAGTATAAAGTTAGATCACAGTCGTCATGGAAGCTGACGTAAATTTAGAGTTAGAACTTTTATTGTAGATTTGAAGTTGGTGAATTGATGTTTATTAAATTTAGTTAAACAAAAACTATGACTTTATTTAATTACACAACGCGATAGTATCACAGATTTGTTTGGTGCCGATGACACAGGATTGGATGGAATTTTGATAAATTTCGACCAAAAAACGAACTTGAGTTATGATGGTGTGTCAATGGTTTTGGACTTTTACGAAGAAATTCTTGGACAACTATGAACAAACAATTTTTTTGAAAATTTGTGCTGTGCTGATCTGTGCTCTGAGAAATTGATTGGACATATTGAAAATTCTGAAACCGTAAGTTGTCTACTCTACTTGTATTTTTGAAAATAATTGGCAGAACAAAAACCTATGTATCATGATGAAAATGACCAATTTGAAGCTTTTATTTCACTTCAAGTATTTTCTTTGGGGAGATCACGCTGCATAAAAGTTCAGTCTGGTTTTGAAATATTGGTGATAATGTTATATTTGCAATATTTTGGTAGGGTCAGTTGTTTGACTGAAAAGATATATTTCAAAGTCAACTTCAGTGGTAACACCTAGCTTTCATTTTTTACGCATTTAAGTTAATTAAGCGGGAGGCAGATACTAAGGTCTTTATATCATCGTTTAAATTTCATAAAGAATTGGTTTTAAGTTTGACAGTTAAGTTTGGATTTTATTTTAATAAATGCTTAAATTGTTCTTTGGAATTTCTTACAAAATTGAGGTAACATTTTCTGATGACATGGCATACAATATTCTGGGTCAACCATATTAATCATGGAAAGCATGGAATTTTACCTGAATTGACCTTGAGATCACGCAGTGGGTTCGTGTACATGGGATGATATTCGGGTTCTATGACTCATTAGACCGAAATACTGTATCATGGGGCTATCCTGTAATTTGGTTGATAGGTCACCTCTTTATTTGGCAAGGTCATGTGGTCTTATGATTACAGGCTACGCAAACAATTGAAGGTTAAGGTCATATAAGAAGTTTGATGAATCTTGCTGATCGCAAAATTGCAATATGGTTTTGACTTTCACTTTGATTTAAAGGTCGACTTTTCTTTTTTGGCAAGGACGTTTGGTTATCAAATTCTTGGCAAATGACGTTTCAATCTGACAAGGTTAAGGTTGTTTGGTCTTGTTATTAAACTTTGGTTACCTTTCTTGCGTTAGATCATTATATTTTTAGTCAAGGTCATGGTCATTTTAATTTGAAGAACAGAACAAATGAGATCTAGATTTTGGACAGTATGATTATCATGTTAATTATTAGAAAACAACTGGTGTTGTTTGTGAATCTGACATTCTTATCTTTGATGTTATGACAGGGTCTACTGTAATAAGCATGATTATTTCAGAGAATTTGATTAGAAATTCGGGTAAATGACAATTTGTTAGTAGGTTGGATCAGGCGTAATTACTGACTCTTTTTTCTGGTTGTAGTGTTGTGTTTTATTTGTACGATATATCTCTTTTATGTCCGAAAATAGCTTATAAGTGGCTTGGACTTGTTTTTATTGTCAATTATTGTTTTACCTTCGTGAGTAGGTATGGCTAACCTTCATTTTGAGATAAGGTGCATTTAATGATGAGACAAGAAACTCTGTTAATGAGGTCTCTGAATGTGCTTTAGAGAATTATTTGTAAGATGAGGAGAAAGATAATTAGTCTTGATTTTGTAACAGGTGTTCCCATAAAGTCCGGATGAGGACATGTTTATGGGTGATTATCATGAAAATGTTTTGGCAAAAGGTTGTTGGAATTTTTGTTATCTGATTATGTAAAAGGCTTTTGTAACGAGCTTGAACTTGGTCATATCATAAAGGTAGATCTTGCAGTTACGAAGATAAACATATTGGATGAATAAAATGAATCTAATTGCCAAATTATTTTCATAAGATATTTAGAGTTGGACAAATAGATGACGGTACCAATGAACTTTGGGACTCTATGCGTAAGAGTTGAGTAGAAATAAACTACCAGCCGTATCTGTGTCAACTGATGTCTGATAGCAATGGGATACTCGTAAATGTCGAGGCAGCTGAGATGATCAGACAAGACGTTTGTAAATAAGTAAAAGTAGACTGTACACAAATGTATTCAGTATTTATCCAATTATATAATCCTGTAGTTAAAGAGAGAAGTCGAACAGATTACATATATGTTGAGAATGAGACGATTAGACCATGCTGTGGTCTCTGCTTATGAAAAAAGGCAATACGAGTATTATGGGTGTTAAAACGACCCTTGAAGGAAAATATCATAAAACCAAATAATGGGTATACGATAAACCAATGAACGAACGACGCATAATTTATGGTACAACGATAAAAAATGGTGATTGGAATATGGTACAACGACAAACAAACAACGATTGGTGTATGGTACGACGACTGATGTGTTACAAAAATTATCGTTAAAAGACTCGAGACAATAAATGGTTTTTGACAAATACATGCATATTACAAAATTCTTATACGTAAGAACTGATGTTTCATTTTAAGGTTTGGAGATAATATGTATTTTTCATTACTTTATATTCTTTGAAAGTTATTTATAAATTACCATTTATTGTAATTGGAAAAGTTTTGAAACTGCAGAAAAATCAATATCAAATCAATTGAGTTCATGTGTTCCCTGTTAGTCTGAGCCGAATGTGCCTGATCAACATGTTCATCTCAGAACAAGGAATGCTAAATAGCAATTATTTAAATTAGTGAACTTTTTCAAAGATCTTTATTTGTTTCATAAAGTTTAAATTGTAGAAATATAGATTATGTTGTAAAACATTTCAAAGATGAAATGTTTTAAAGAAGAGGGAAAGGTATGTGACATAATGTCATGCCGCCAATGTTTTCCGAGTTAACGTTCTAATGAGATATCACCTGTTTGCCATGATTCTTAGGAAACACCCCAATTATCCGACAATATAATTTTATGTTTTTGATAACCTGGATACCTGATCTAGTTTATCGCCAGCACGTGGGTCGGTAGGGTTAACATGATATTTTGAATGGAAGTCTGTTACTTGGTAACCTTGGTCAGATGACCTTGGCCATGCTCACGTATATAAAGAGATGACGCCACCAAGAGAGAGGAGTTAGGAGTTGGTAGATAGAGTATAAAGTTAGATCACAGTCGTCATGGAAGCTGACGTAAATTTAGAGTTAGAACTTTTATTGTAGATTTGAAGTTGGTGAATTGATGTTTATTAAATTTAGTTAAACAAAAACTATGACTTTATTTAATTACACAACGCGATAGTATCACACCAGGTAGACATTTGTCCCAAGTTCTACAAAAGATGACCATTTGTTCAATATGCACCAGAAGTTATTTTCAACTATTCAGACCTGTGTTCGGGATGTAAAAACGTTTCGCGAGCGCTTTGAGATAATAAACCGCTTTGCATGTGATCATACGTGCAAAGCGGGGCATCATCTCGAAAGCGCTTCGCTAACGTTTTCATCCTGAACGCAGGGCAGGTTTGTTGCTTCCATTTTACCTATTGAAACAACAATTTCAATTGGCTGAAATTAACTTCCGGTTAAGATTTTTTGTACAGTAGGGTAAGCAATGGGATTTCCAGAACGAAACACAACAAAATACGTGTAAGCTTACTTTGTTCATGAAAAGAAAAATGTTTCATTAAAATAAACGAAATATTCGATTTTTTTTCATGAAAGTAATATAATTGTCAAAGGTTTTGTATATTTTCTTAATATTTTTCTTAATTTACACATATCTTATTCGTCGGTGATCTTATTTTTTCTTAAACTGTTTGTAGAAACTGGCGAGTTGGGCGTATCCTTAATTCACTTGAAATGTGAATATCTATAATTAAAGGTACAATCTGATTATCGAGTAATACATCTTTCAATGTCACTCGAAACAAAAATTGGGAAGATGATACTGTGTGCTTAAATGCTGAATCAATTGTACTTGACATTTTCTAATTACATGTAGTTATTAGAGCGGTCATGTACTCAAACTAAATTTTATCTTGAGTTTGATATTACATGATATTTTGATAAGTAGACAAAACCCAAAACTCTAGAAGCTCCATTGGCATACATGTCTGTTTTTTCCCGTCGTCATATGTCAGAAATTATATGGAAAAGGCCACTTACTTTAGAAATAGCCCTGGATTCTAAAAGAATTTCAATTTCTTAGTTACTTTTATTCTAGAATGCACTCCCATGAATTCAATGGTTTAATTTCTTTTCTTACCGATTGAAGTCACCAATTTTACATTCGTTTTACATCTTTCTTTGATGCAGATCATTGATACTTCACATTGAATACACAAGTGCTGTCGTGGAATACGTATGTGGGACAACAATTTTAATGACGGTTGATAAAAAAAAATGCATCGCCTGTCTTTCTTTAGCTCTCTCGACTACTAGGCCACAGGCTAGAAATTCCCTTCCTAGGGAAATCGTTTCTGTTAAAGGCTAATTTTACATAGGAAGAACTGAGAAAATCATTTTTGGTGGACGTTTACGTTCACCAGTGTTAATACCTCGTAAGAGCAATCCTGTCAGATGTTAATAGGTTTTAAAAAAAAGCAGTGCTCACTAAGATTCAATTTACTCTTTTCAAGAATTGTATCCGTCTGACAACTATGCATTTTAAAAATGGAGTGAAACAAGGATTCTACATAACTTGTTGAAACCTCAAAGAAATATTTCAAGCGCGAAATCATGTGCAATTCTGAGATCGGGTGAACGTTTTGCTTGCGTAGAACTTTCTTTCAGGCAGAGTGAGTAAATTGCTCCTTGTTTCCCAGTGATCTATGGGAGGTCACTTATGAAATCTTGGTGAATGGAATTACTGGAGTGGTAACCTACCCTGACACTACTAATGTATATAAAACAATGGTCAATAAATGGAAATACCGGAATACACATGAATACCGATACAGCCCGAGCAGGTAAAGTAAAGCATTCAGGTCGTGCGATAAAGGTTTATGCAAAGGGGTTTTACTTTACTTTTCAACACGCGACAGCCAATCTCGATACGAGTGTCTGCAAATTTTACGTGTTTATACAATCACTTACCCTTCCCTTCTTTATTTGAGAATGAAACTCGTGGAACAATTATTTATTATCCTTTTTATAATTTTTTTAAGCTGATAACACCATTTTTTAATTATGAGATTACGAAGAATCGATTAGCACTACAAAATAAGAAAATTAACCCAGATCAGCTTATTGTCATTTCTTCCCTTTTATACCAAATGGATCAGACAGTCACTCTTCAAACTACATCCGGCATAATGTCGAAAGTTCTAAAAACCTTGTAATTAAGGGACTTTGGTTGACGATCGACTATATATGTTGGAAATGCATATCTGAAGCAAGACGCGAACTTGGGTCAGGTCATTTTCCTTTTATCGTATTTTTTCATGTAAAATTTCTCTTTCTTCATCAAATGGAAGAATCCGTCTAGTATGCCAACAGAAACGTCCACCATCAGTACTTTCAGTGCTTTGATTGGCGATTGGAAAGGACCTGTGATTATTATCATTTATATTACATATATTTTGTAAAAGACATAACTTCAAAAAGATACATATCCTTTTTCATTTGCCCATTTTTTTTAAAAAAAAAGACCTTATTTGAAAGGAATTGTGAATTCGCTCTTTAATTTTGCTGTATACTTCCACGAGAATGCAATGCATATCTTAAAATTGAAAATCGGAAAAAAGGGAATATTTCGATGATACTAATGGCTACCATTCTGTGGAGCAACTATTACATTTAAAATATTAATGGTTTTTAAGCTCCACTGGCCGAAGTGGGGTGTCCGTCGTGCGTCTGTCCGTCCGTGCGTAAGCTTTTCTTTAAACATATTTTCCTCCGAAACAAATGGGCGGATTTTAATGAAATTTGGTACAAATGATATATTTTCACTTGAAAAAAAACTTAAGAAATCTCCTCCTACAAAACCATTGGGCGAAATTCAATGAAACTTGGTATGGGTGTCCTTGGTTGACCAAAAACCTTAAAAATCATCTTCTCCCAAGCCACTGGGTCGATTTCAATGAAACTTGGCAGGGATGTTCCATGGATGACCATTTACTTTACTTGCTAAAATTGATTGACCCCCCCCCCCCCCCAAAAAAAAAAAAAAAAAAAAAAAATAGGCGTGGTAGGACAGGGCTTTTTTTGCAGGTTAAAACAATGAAAAATCTCAGTCTCCTCCCGAACCATTGGTCCGATTTCGATGAAACTTTGCATGGATGTTCCTTGGGTGACCCTTTACTGTTATCGCATTTTCACGTTAAAATCGTTAAAAATCTTCTCCTTCCAAACAATTCGGCCACCTTTAAAGAAACTTGGAATGGATATTCCATTGGCGACCCTTTAATTAAATGCTTAAAAAAGTTGATTGACCCCCAAATATGGGCGTGGCTGGGCGAAGCATTTTTCATGATAAAATCTCTAAAAATCGTCTGCTCCTAAACTGTTGGACGTATTACCATGTCTCTTGGCATAGATGTTCCTTTGTTGACCCCTTTATAAAATTATTTTAAAAAATATTGACCCCACCCCAAATAAGGGCGTTGCAGGACGGGTTTTATTTTTCACTTTAAAAAATCTTCTCTTCCCAAATGGTTTGGCTGATTTCAACATAACTTTACATGGATGTTACTTGTGTGACCCTTTACTAAGATTGTTCAAGAAATTTTAGTTTACCCCAAATATGGGCGTGGCAGGGTGGGGTTTATTTTCACTTTTATATCTTTGAAGATCTTCTCACAAACCATTGGGCCGATTTTAATGAAACTTAGCATGAATATTCCTTAAGTGTACCTGTAAAATGTGTGGCAAGGTATGGCCAAATTTTACTTTGAAATCTCAAAAAGAATCTTCTCCTCCCAACCAATTGGACTGATTTCATTTAATCTTGGTATACATTTTTCCTTATTCAAATTTTGCCTGGAAATGTGCTGAGAATGGTTCACAAGACGGGCAAAGGGTATGCAGGTTAATGGTGATATTGTATATTGGTGCAACGTTGGCCAGACTCAGTAAATAATTTCAAAATAGTTCCTACAGGAACTTCAAAGTGTTGTTTTCAGTCAAAGTGAGATTTGTTTCATGAAAGTCTGAGGATAAAAAGACAGTGGAGCGATACAGACCCTCTTGTGCCTCTTGTTTCGATTTTTAATAATGGCTGCCATTCTATGAACTAACTATCACATTTAAAATACTCGAGAGTTTTCTTTTTATTTCATGTATTTCGATAAATGCTACCATTCTGTAGACCATCAATATCATTTAATTTACATCAGTATTTTTATATTTGTTACATTTTTCAATAATGGCTGCCTTTGACTTTCACATTTAAGATAAATGAGTGGTGTTTTTTTTTTAATACGTTTTCTTTAACGTTGGCCAATTTGGTTGTATTATTCCGAGAAATTTGCCAAAAGGTCATTAATATTACTCAATTGGAAGCACTATAGACCAATTTGGTCTACATTTTGTAAAAAAAAAGTTGTTGCCACTTCGTGGAATTTTGGAGGCTGTCAAGTATATTAATTATTAAAGGTCATTGATCTAAAATGTATATATGCCTCAATAGAAATCATCCAAATACACATTGTGGCATCTAATCTGTTACTGGAGTTTCGGTACCTCAACATCGCCGATATACTAGTATCAGCTGACGGATCGTTTGCCTCGACAATGAACCGCCGTCATGACCCAACCCTAATGTCGATGGCTCAGTGCGAAACAGTTGTAACTGTCTATATGTTTATAGGCAGTTACAACTGTTTCACACTGAGCCATCGATATATTGAAACACCATTAATGTTAAAATGATATGGTCAAGGACGTGAAAAAAACAAGCAGCAAATTGTTGCATGGCTACCTATGCGTCGTAACTACTGGTACTTAGTCAATACGCTTGAAATATGAAACATTCCTTTAATGCTTTCTGATCCTCTGTGTATATCTTTTGAGCGTTTTTTTTTAATTTAGAGACAAAACGCAGTAAAAGGCTTTTCGTTAATTTTGTTTTTCGCAACGTCATCTTTAGTAGTGTTTGTGACGTCACATAAACCGTCGTGCAATATTACGCGCTTTAATGTCTGCGCCCTCATTATTCCCGATGTCTATGCCGTAGATCGCCGAAGGTTCCCGAGTGTGTACATGGTCTCTGTTCCAAACACTTATCCAGGGACACTCAGAACTTCCTTCAAGAGCAGTAGAAAGTCAAAACTATACTGAGCGACTTTAAAAACGCAATAAAGTAAATTCAAATGCAGAGCAAGGAAACAGTTGATTTGCATTAAATGCATTTAGACATAATCATACAGAGAAGATCTGTTGAATCGACTTTATCTTTGTTTGATCTGACGCGTCGGTTAGTTCCGGCATATCAATCTACTGTTCACTCATCTATTGTCATTGCGTTTTTCACGAATGATTGATTTAACAAATCATTATTGTGAAAGGTTATTTACGATAGACATTTCAAAAACCGTTAAAAGAAATGAAATCAACTCACTTGGTTTGAGAAGAATATGCTCTGAATCGTGTCAGTCAACATGGGAATCGTTCCTTAGAATCGAGACGTCGTTAACCTCGATAAGACTAGAAAAACATTGATTTATTCTATCAATATTTGAACGTCTGTAAGGTAAGGACCTTGCCCATAAAGAGTTTAAGAATACCTTATGTGTTAAAATGACGTTAGTGTAATGCCGTAAGCACGCTCAAAATGACGTCTCAGACCTTAAAATCATGTCTACAAAGGGGTTGAAGGTGTGGAACAGGCTTTCTGTGTCTAAGCCGCATTGACATGGACATCGTTAGTGTTTCCCGAAAGGAATTGAAACGGTTGTAAGTGACATAATTTCTGGTCAATAAGACGACGTTTTGGTGTCGTCTTTGGACCAAACGTGCTTAGACGCAGTATTAATAATTTGATTGATTCCCAGGATCCTTTAACTTAACTCAAAAATTTGTTTGGCTTTTGTCTCATTTTAAAAGAAAATATCTTTCTTTTAGTAGGGCGATGGAGTCTTTCAACTCTCAGGGGTATGTTTAATATTGTCACCGTATTTTTGAATACAAGGGAATGATTCAAAATGGCATTGATGTTGCATTAGGGTCCTAACCTGTGTATTTATATTTGCATATTAGTGATATATTTAGGTATTGCGTTTTTATAGTCGCTCAGTATACATTTATTTCAGTATCCAGAAGTCGACACAAACTATTTGTATGGGTTCCGTTTTGGAATCCATGCTTTATCATTAATAATTTTCCTGTGAGCGATTAAGAATGGTTTTGATTGAGATGAATGTCAACTTATCAGTACTCTTATAAATCATTTTCTAGCATCCAGCTGCTATCCTACAGAAGTTAAAGATTTTACAGCCATTAGTGGGATACAAATTGTCGGAAAGGTTGAAGGCAGCCATCGGGGAACCAAGTACTTTGTGCACAAGCTTGCAAAATAACTGCGTACTTATTTTTTATGGTATGGAACCCATTTTCAGCCAAACGGAATGCAAAATTTGATGTAAACACTTAGAATAAAATTGTGATAAAACGATACGTAAGTAACTTGTTGACCTCAAACGTTCTCTTCAATTTGTCAGACATTTTAGTCGATAGTCTTCAAGGCTTAAAGACTATATATAGGTAATTCAATATTGATGCGTGGAACTTGAGATACGGACATGGTATTTCTTTGGACAATAAGAACAAGATGACAATTATTATGGCGAGTTTATTCATTCCTAATGTATACCAAATGTATTGAGCTATAACTTTCAGGGACAAACAGGAAATTTTAATTCAAGAAAATGTATACTTATCAAATAAATTTTATCTGTTGTCAACAAACGATAAACGCGTTTTGAAATAAGTCACGAGTAACTATTATTTTCTCTTGAATTTTAACTAAATTTTGTTCAGTTTATTTATTCCATAATTGTGTTGGCTCGCCGTTAAGTATAGAAGACTCGTGTGTCGCAGCTTTCCCTTGTATTTGGTATAAAGTTTTATAAATGCGACGACTGGTTG
The DNA here is from genome assembly GCA_948146395.1 of Fragum whitleyi. Classification (NCBI taxonomy): domain Eukaryota; kingdom Metazoa; phylum Mollusca; class Bivalvia; order Cardiida; family Cardiidae; genus Fragum; species Fragum whitleyi. The sequence goes on along the minus strand of OX411543.1, from coordinate 84,519,970 downwards.
CCATATGCCGGACCAATCACATTTTCAAATGTTTACCCAGATGGCCCCCTTTTGCTTAAAGGATCACATATTCTCTTTACAAAAGTGCTACAGTTAACAACATCGTGAAATTGACAGGGTGGATGATTTTGGAATTATTTCGGAATGAAATTTAATGAGTGTGTGGAGCGAGTTATGTTTGAAATTCAAGGGAGTAAACCAAGAGAAGATGAAGATGAACAAAATTAGCAATATTAGTTACACCCCTTTAATAAAACATACGTAATTTTCTGGGTTTTTTTTTTTCATGTGTCTTCATGGGCCAATTAGACACTTAAAAGTCCACTCAGGCCAATAAAATCGTGGAATATTTAGATCGATTTGAATTAGATGTTGAAAATCTTGGTCGATTTCGAAATCTTTTTCGAACGTTTTTGATCGATTTAAGTGAGTGTTTTGAGTGAGCGATTTGGAGTGATTTTGATCGGAATGATTGTCAATTTCATGATGTAACTAACTGTATTCGAACTTTTACACCTTTCAGCTCCATAAGATGTCTTATTTCATAGCTCAAACGGTCTCAGTCTCTACGTTTACATACATAATATTGAAAAATACCGTTCCATTCTTTGGCACCCCCTATACACTGTGATATTTCCAAGTTCGGCATCAACATTCTAATTTCTGCAGCTGATGTCAGAACAGGGGTGTGGCCAAAGATGATGAGTGAGCCGCCCTTTTTCAAGCACTCGGTGAGTGGCTTCAAGAAGATCGTTGCTATTTCCGTCTTCACGACCTCTGAATTTATAAAACGAATAAAAACGACATCAACGCTTCTCGGTGGAATTTTAGGCTCTAAGGCATTAGCGCAGTAGATTTCATCGACACGTTTCTCTGCAAACTTCACCATATGTGCGCTTAAGTCGCTCCCGATCGTATATGACCCTTCCACGCCTTGCTTCATCGTAAACAGGAACTGCCCAGTTGAGCATGCGCAATCAAACAACCGCAAGTCCTTTCTTCCGAGGGACTTCAAATACCGGATGCTGAAATCTCGAAGATAGACTTCGCCCTCGCCTAAAGATAGTGCCAGCTTTTCGTCAATCTCCCAACCTTCTTCCGGTGACTGGATCTCGTCTTTCGATGTACCGATGAGAGCTGGAAACGGATAAACTAATTCGTAGTCATTAAGACCAGAATCAAGTATATCGTTCATTATGTGCAATTTCTCGCTATTATTAAGTTCCTTGTAAAAGAGCGTCACTCCGTCTTCTTTGATTCGCTGATCAACCAATTTCCCAAGAATCATACTAGCTGTCACGTGACTGCAATGCAGTTCTCGAATCTTGTTAGCAACAAATTGGTGTGACAGTATTCTACGTCCAACAAGAACTGTGTCATTTCTGCTACTCTTCAGAAGAAAAATACTCTGAGGTATGGCGTCGAATTTCTCAAAATACTTCTGCACTGGGCGTTCATTTACCTCCTTCCAGTTGATGGTGTCAGCTGCTTTACTTCCTTCCGGTATTTCACGCGCTCTGTACATTTGAATTTCCGACAGGACTATTTTCAGATTTCTGACATCATGATCGTCTGATGATTCTGTTATCGCACTCTGTATCAGTCTATTAGCTTCGTCCCACTTGTTGTCAGCTATTAAAGCCTGCGCCGCGTGAAGCTTGTCTCTCGATGCCTTGGAATGGACCTCTCGGAAAACTCCGTTAAAGTTAAACGTGACGTCACCTTCGCTAGCAGTTGGGAGACTTTTATCCCCTGACATTATTGTACGATTTCCTTTTGGTTTGTAATATCAATTAAATATAAAGCAATGTTTTCAAGTAATTCACTTTATCACCAACTATGACCTTCTGTATGTATGCCGGGTTACTACTAAAATTTTCTATCGTCGCAATTTTTATCTGGTTGTTTGTTATCTTCTATTTACTCCATTATAAATTCACTGAACCTGCATACATTCCAGTCTATCGTGGGTATAGAGGACAAGCAAAAGCTTGAGCGTAAGATTGTTTTTATCTTTCGTTGCGTGGACAGAAAAAGCTTTGCTTTCACGAGGGGTGAGGCCTCGAGAGAACAAACATATATTATCGTTCACAAAATGAAAGATTGGTCGATCTTAAAGTTCAATTGCAATCGATAATTTTATTCCTTTGATTTAAAAATGAAACGAAATGTAAAAACACTTAGAAATAAAATATCTGAAATCGTATCATTTTGCGCACGATCACTAGGCAACGCATAATGCCATGGACCTAGTGCCGCTTAGATAATGTCAAATAAAGTGAAGTACAAGAATGAAAGGTACAATCTCGTGGTAATTTCACTAGGTTTTCGGTGAATAATGAAGTGATAATCTACCGATAATTCTCGATAAGCTACTGGAAAGCATAAAAGATAAAGGAAAATTACAGTTCTGATAACGCTTTCCTTTATGTATGAATAAATCAGCAATATGCTTCTACAGTTCCTTACAATGTTTCTATAGAAAACATACGCCCGTGCGTAAAATTTCTTTTGTACGTGTTGGACAGACAGTGACAAGAATGTTAGATCACAGACTATATTAAGGTAGTGGATCCGTAATGTCTCAAAAGTAATGACCTTTAACAGTGTTAACCGAGGTTACCCTAATGATTTTCATTAGGAAACCTCGGTCAACATTGTGAAAGATCATGTGTTCCGTAATGTTGCGAAACTTTTACGGGTCCACAACCTTAAAGATATTCTCCGAGTGTGAACAAACATTAGGTTCATAACTATCTATTTAGCGCATATTGAAGATTCTGATTTGACTGTGCGGACTGCGTGTCATTGATAAAAAAAGTGACGCACATGCTCACATGAATTGTGATGTCTAATTGTTCGAAGTAAATAATTGAAAAATTACCACTTTAAGAAACGTCAGTGATCTAGGCCCTTGGGCTATAATTAGTAACGTTCCAAATTTTTCATTGATAATTTTCTAACCGACAGTGGCGTGCCCCTTTTCAAAATCTTGGTCACCTTGTCTAATGATTTTCGAGCTATGGTCCGCATACCATTCCTAAGGTTACCAAATGAAGATGAGCCAAGAAATTATCCCAATGAAAACAAGACAAGAGGTTCGCCGGGGCCTTAATCGCTCTCCCCGCAACTAGGATTTGATCAATTTATGATTCTTTATATATGCCTACATTGAAAGTACATGAAACTTCTTCGAGGTGAGTGAAGGGATGTCCTTCTTAATACAGTCAGATCTTTTTACATTGCATGGTTCTTTGTCTGAAAGATCTATGGAAATATCTATACATTAAGGTAGTGAGCCCTGAATAGTTAAGCAACATTTTGGAACTCATGATCATTCACAATGTTGACCGAGGTTTCCTAATGAAAATCATTAGGAAATCTCGGTAAACACTGTTAAAGTTCATCACTTCCGAAACGTTGCGGAACTATTACGAATCAACTACCTTAAAAACAATGGGGCATGTCAAGCAAATAGAGACAATATGAATTGTGCGCACAGTTTCGACCCTAGATATACTGCGAGGACTAAATGTTATAATATCTTATGGACCAGTATCATTTTTTAAGAGTCAAGGTCTCACTTCTTCTACCCCTTTCGTAATTTATGGCTAATTTTTGTAATGAATGTTACAACTCAATTATATTTGGAATTCAGCAAACATACATGCCAATGGTCATTTACGACATTAATTCATTAAAATATGGAAACGAATAAAGCTTTAATAACATTTCAAAACAACTGCAAACAAACGAAAATGGAAAATGTAAGGAGTCAATGCGAAAAGATATCGTTAAAATTTGACCTGACGCGCGAAAATATGCCATAAGTGAAAATAAGACATTATAAAATGGGATTTGATCTAGGCCAGGTTTACCAGAAGTTACATTTCGATGGCGCAAAACAGTTGTAACTGCCAATAAACATTAGGCAGTTACAACTGTTTCGCGCTGGGCCATAGAGTTTTTTTTTAAAAAAAAAGTAGGATTGAGAATGACCTTTCTTAATTCAGAAAATCGATAAGGTTTTTATTGCTTGATTTTTGAAAGAGGTTTTTCGCCGCTTTCAGTAATATTTCAGTCACAACTTTTTCGCGTTTAGCCATCGTTTTCAACAAAAAATAATGTAGGATAGAAGAATGTACGTTCTCAATTCAGAAAATCCTATAAGTGCTTTTGTTTGTTTGTGTTAATAGGGTTTTACGCCGCTTTAATCAATCTTTCATCCATATGGCGGCTAGGGCACCTTAGAATGGATTTCTTATATTCCTCACATCAGTACTACCATTGCAGCCTTTCTTAGCCTCCAGATACTATCCCTAATAGGTCCACGCTTATGAGCCGGTGATTGGAAACGAATAGTCGGAAATAAATAGATACAAAAAACCATAGAACCTTCGCAATCTGAGAAACCTTGGAAGAAATTTGGCACTTCTAGAAGATGCGATTTCACCTTACAAATGAATAAATTGCGAGGAAAATCAATGTGAAAACTTGGCATTGGTCATCATATCGCTATGGAGACCGACACATCTTAGTTATACCTTAAGCACCAAAATGTTGGTCATGGTGAAAAAATTAACGATATTAATTACCTCCCTTTAACAAAATATGCACAAAAGTTCTACAAATAGCTTTCTATCCCTTTAAGAACCTAAGAACCTATCAGACGCAAACCATTTCAATTTTGTTTGTGAAATCGCAATTTTTTCTATCTTTATTTATTTTTAATTAAATTGTTGATTGTATCTTTTTCTTTGATTTTGGAGCGTTTTTGAATGGTTTGAGTGAGTGTTTGGAATGAACGAATGGATCCCTGATCGAGTGATTTGGAATGGTTTTGATCGAGTTCTGTGTCAATTTCACGATGTTGTTAACTGTATATGGTAAGTCAGGATAATTATTCTAGATTCAGAAAATTTCTTAAAACGAAAAGTATCGAACCTTGCCAGCCTGCAACATCCACGCAGTTTGCCCAGAGTTCACACTTTTCGCACGTCCCAGATGGTCCGTTTTAGCGCTATAGGTATTTGAAAAAAAACAAAAAAAAAACAGGACATGACTCGGAGGTCAACAGCAGTTCGAAGTTCATCATAATTCATGAAGCTATATTTAGCATGGTTATCAGCAGTACATTAACGTAATTTCCGGAGAATAAGTCACAGACTATCTCTTAAAAAGTTAAAATATTTACGGGTGCTGCTAATACGGTAGATGAACAAAGTCTGCTAACATCATTAAGTGCCGATTCGTGTCAACCTGCAAAGTCTGTCTAGTAACTTTCATTCTTTCAAGCAGAAGCACAGTTAAGAGGGAGTAATGCTAGTCTACAATCTTTATTTCTTATTTTAACCCCATTTTGTGGGTACTCATTTGAATCGTCTCGATGAGACGATTTCGATATCGAGACGATTTCGATGAGTACCCACAATATAGAATTCGCACCAGAATTGTAAAAATATTTAAATTGAAATCCAAAATATCCCCTCTATAAATCAGTAGTTTTGCTTTCAAGATTGTCCCTTTTAAGGAAACGCGTCATATAGTAGTAATATAAACTGCGTCGCACTAAAAGGAGATACACTTCATTGGAAATCACGTGAAGATCTTGGGTTTGGAACAGGGGGTCTGGGCTCAGCTCTTGGAATTTCGGAGAATATATGGTTATCGATTCGTAAAACCTGGAAAGCAAAGTATCATTTGAAGAGTTGGCGAGCAAAATGTCGTAACTAGCTTTATGTAAGCTAAGGTAACGACATTTTGCTCTTCCGATTTGGAATGTTACATGAAAATTACATTTTAATTAGAATCCCCTCTCCCCTCCTTCTAAAAAAAGAGAGAAAATAATACCATATAAAAAAATAGACCCCGCTCATGAGCCCCACCCCCCTTCTGGATCGGCGAAGAGAAAATGATCCTTTGCACATACTGGCTCACATGTGTATAAGTCTCATCTTATTGTCATGCATATCGGAGGCCAGGCGGTTTAAAACCTCCCGATCCTTGCCAGCAAGCACGTTTTCAGAAGTGTTAAAATAGTTTGGGAGTTTACCGGCTCGAAGAGCATGTTCAAAGTCACCAAGAGTGTCAATTAAACGTTCGGCAATGTTTGCTTTCTGCCAGTGACCGGGTTGGTTGTTATTTTCGCTTGTCCATAGCAATTGGTTCTGAAATGAAAAAGAATAAACTAGAGGCGCTTGAGCGCCTGATTCGCTCCACAGGCCTGAATATCCTGATAATGATTATTAGAGGATGATAAGGCTGTTTACAGACGGACGCACGGACGCACGGACACGCGGACGACGGACAACACGCCATGACAATAGCCCGCTGGCCTTTCTGCCAGTGGAGCTTAAAAACCTCTCATATGTGACCCGTCACGCAAACAGGGATCATCTGGGTAATGTGTATATATAGTGTCGGTCCTAGTCAGACTGCGCAGACTGGCTAGGGTCGAAACTGTCGCAATTCACTGATTTTCTGAATCTATAAAAACCAATTTACAATCCTGTGAAATAACTTTTGGAGCCCGAACTCTGGATGACCTGTCCTAGAACCGATCTCTTTTTAAAATGTGAGCCTGTGCGAGACATTTCAAACAATTTCTCAGGTGCACCAAGTGAGGTCTCTGATCAGCCTGTGCAGTCGCACAGTCTGATCAGAGTCTCCACTTTAGCTCTGTTTATAGATATTGACTCAGACGGCCTCTAGACAAGAGGAGAATATTTTCTATTCGTTGTGTGATTGTCCATGCTGCTCGATGTCAACCCTTCATGCATAGCTGAAATTGTTGGAAATGTCACACATAGGCTCATATTTTTTTTCACAGAAAATTCCAGATTGTCCCTTTTCGCCTGAGGTGTCACAAAGCAGGACTACAAACAACACAGCATCATAGAGCTCAAGTCGCTTAACCCAATTATGTTTAAGATTATCCAGGAATTGGTCGGAAACAAATATCGGAAAGGATATTCTCCTTGTAATTTGAAATTCAGTTGCATGTCTTTAACTCAAAAGTATGATCAAGATAAAAACGTTCCAAAAACGTTCCAAAATTGTTCAAAAAAGCTTCAAAATCGTAAAAAAAATAGCAATAGTTCAATCAAATCTATCATATTACTGCATAATTATATTGACTGATGTTGTTTTTTGAGCGTCTGATTTGTCCGTAGAGACTCAAAAAATTTTAAAAAAAACGTAGATTTTTATTCAAGAGAAGTAATAGAAATATCGCTTATTTCAATAATGTTTTACTTCCATTGAAATTCGTTGAAAATTTGCTACTCCTACTCATTCAATTTCACAAGTTAAAAATCATTACAAAGTCAATCAACTTGTCAATTTTACTATGTTTTTCACTGTACCTTGATAAGGTGTGAAGTGACCCCCGGAAGTCCATCCGGAGATCTTGCTGTCGAATCAGCAACCATCTTTTTCATGCACTTCATGACCTCCTTTCTGCAACCGTTTCCTCTATCTAACGCGGAAAACACGGCTTTCTCCGCCTTGGAAAATGAAATATACCAAGTTGTGTCCCCTTTAGGTACTAAGTGAAGTCCCGCGTCAAGCACAGTCCTTATTTGGTCTTCGGAGTACGCCCTACGTGTGTCTGGTCGGGGCCAACCATTCACGGATACCGGGACCTTTGATGGATGGGTTGGGACAAAGTCCACGTTAATGTCGTGACCGCCAGGTTGTTTAACATTCATAGTTATGGCTGGCCCATGGGCATCACGCGAAAGATGTACATTATCTGTGAATATAATTTAACTCTTAAAAGAACAATAACAAGAGGACCATGATGGTCCTAGATCGCTCATCTGCGTCTCTTCGACCCCTGGGACATCACATTAATTAAATAGGCAGATGTCAAAAAGGAGATAATTTCTACATAAGATAAAATACATAAGATTAATAGCTTGGAATAATCTCAGCCGAGAGCAAGACGGATATGCATTTTCGCTCTTTGATTCTATTCAAAACCGAATGCACCCCGGTGGAGCCCAAATGTGACCCCAGGGTCTTGATATGAACTAACTTGAAAGAGGTTCATTAGATGATGCTACAAAATAAATATGAAAGATGTGTGCCCCCTGGTTTCAGAGACGAAGATTTTGAAGGTTTTCCTGTTTTCACCCATAGTGCTCAGATGAACTAAAAGGGATGCGCCCGGGCAAAGCCCAAATTTGACCCATGAGTCTTAAAATGAACAAACCTGGTAGGGGCCCACTAGATGATGCTACATACCAAATATGAAAGCTGTGTGTTCTCTGGTTCGGAAAAGAAAATTTTAAAAGATTTTCGCTCTTTGATTCTATGTAGAAAAGGGTTGCGCCTGGGTGGAGCCCAAAATGATCCAAAGGACTTGATATGAACAAACTTGGTAAAGGTCCACTAGATGATGATACATACCAAAAATGAAAGCTGTCTGCCTTCTGGTTTCAGAGAAGAAGGTTTTTGAAGATTTTTATTATTTTACCCTTCATGCTCAGATATACTAAAAGGGATGCGCATAGGCAAAGCCCAATATGACCCCTGGGTTTTAATATGAACAAACTTGGTGGAGGGACACTAGGTGATGCTACATACCTAATATGAAAGCTGTCTGCCATCTTGTTTCAGAGAAGAAGATTTTTAAAGATTTTTCGCTCTTTGATTCTATGTAAAAAGGGTTGCGCCTGGGTAAAGCCCAAATATGACCCCAGGGTCTTGATATGAACAAACTTGGGAGAGGTCTACTAGATGATGCTACATACCAAATATGAAAGCTGCCTGACTTCTGGGTAAGGGTAAAGGGTAAGTTGAGGGTGAATTTCATTTATTTGAACAACTTTGGTAGAGCTTGACCCAAGAAACATCCCTGCCAAGTTTCAGCAAGATTAGCCTACTGGTCTAGGAGGAGAAGATGTTTAAAGAAATTGTGGACGACGGACGACGCATGCCGGACGACGGACGACGGACGCCGGACATTGTACGATCATAATAGCTCACCTTGAGCACTTCGTGCTCAGGTGAGCTAAAAAAGGGGGATATAGGCTCAATTAAATAAGCCCTCATCCAAAGGTTGAAAAAAAATGTTAAGCATTTTTAAACCGGAAGTATTTTCAACCAATAGGGTTTGCTGTTTCAATTAAAATAACGAATATAGGTGGTTAGAATCAAATTCCGGTTGACAAACTTGACAAATTGATATCCTTTACACAAGAAGGTGGACTAAGTACTTCTAATTAGTTTTGGGTGAACGAAAATTTCGTTCACCAGTGTTGTACTATGTGAGGAAAATCCTGTAGGATCTTAATAGGTTCGAAATAAAGCAGTATCCCTTTAGATTCAATTTACACTGAAACGAACTTCTAAACGGCCACCTTGCATTTGCCACATTTTAACACATCTATAGTCATTTGATGAAGTATATTTATTTTTATATGAAAGGCCGTTCAATTCGACGTGTTCGTGAAGGAAAATGGATTCGATTTTTTGTCCTTGGAGTCTGAAGCAAACGATCAAATTCAAGAACCCTCCATCACGAAAGTCACAAAAGTTGTACATGTTCGAAGAATTTCAAATATTCGGTCTAAGAAATACTCAGTGATTAATCCTTTAAATGACAAACTTCGATAGCTATTGTGTGTCAGATACCAAATCACTGAAAAAAATAACTTTTAGGCTCTTTTGTTTCTCACACAAGGATAAAATGCTAAAATTACCCCACTCACCAATGTTAATTTTTAAATCAGGGGTAACCATAATTTCCCGTCAAATTCAATGCTTTCCTTGCAATTTTTCAAGTTGGTGTTTTTTAACATTCTCCCTTAATGATTTTTCTAATAGAATTCTACTACTACCGAATTCAGATACCAAAGAAAATGTTACTTTTTCAACAGAAACTAAGTGGCCGTTTAGAAGTTCGTTTCAGTGTAGTATATCTCAAGACTTCTCTCCACAAAATCACTGTTTATTTCGTTAATGGCGTGATACTAGAATTCTTCATCAAGTGAAGATAATGAAAATTACCCTTGAAAAACACAAAATTATGTTGAAATGTTTAGTGAAGCGTCTAGATGATCGGCGTAAGCTTGTCGACAGTTCTCAACTACCAAATTTACACCTCTTGCCTAAATCCCGTTTATATCTTAAACCTTGTTGTTGCATTCTTGTGTAATGGTCGTATCTTCGGTAACGTGCATTTTTTATCATATTCTCCAAATCCCATTCTTCTTTTTTTTTTTTTTTTTTTTCGTTTCCAACAAGGACGGAAAACAGGGGATATAGCCATCTCGGTACGATTTACTGTTAATATATGAATGCTGTTGTTTTTTTGAATTAAAAAAAAATATATAAATAAATAAAAGAGTAAACATTTATCCCAGCACAATAGATCTAATTTCAAATTTTTAACATCGAATGGAGCCTGAATCGTCGTAACTGTAGAATACTTAACCTGCAGCTGCGACGTTTAAGTCCCCAACGGCATTTTTTTTTTGTCCCCTAGTTTTACACTGATAACAAAATATTTTTCATCAAAGTACTTGACATAGTAACTACAACTGTATAGTAAACGCTCCTATCCCTCGGGTGAGTCTAAAATTTCATTCATCTATTTGTTTTACCGGAAGTACTTAAAATAGTACAAAAAAGAAATTTAGATTGTGAATCAATCGCCTGTGGACTGGAGCAGCTAAACATGGAATCTGGTATTTCTCGGACCAGAACTATAATGAGCATACATCCGTACATAGCTGCCATCTTCTACCCTCTTAGGTTTACGATTATCCGCCGTTTGATAGGAGCAATAGAATGTAAACAACGACTATATTTGGACAATTCATTAGCTGTACAAAATACCTACCTACATAAATCGAATTGTTTTTCTTTAATCCTTGAATATTACCGAAAGATACCAAAACCCTGTAAGTACAGCGTTTTGGTTGAATACGAAACAGCGGTTTTTTAATTCGGAGGATGGGGGACCCCATTCAGGTCGTTCAAGGGCTATAGTAGATGACGTTTATTATTCAAAAGGCAGAAAGACTATTGTTTAATCTAGTAAAATATGGGTTCCGCATGTGGGAATTGAATAACCTTTCTGACTGCTATTTTTTGAGTCAAGAAAAGAATCATTTGTCTAGACACTATAGTTGCCTGTTTTCTTTTCTCTGTCGCTCTCTGTCCCTCTGTCTATCTGTCTGTCTCTGTCTGTCACTCTACCTTTCTTTTCCTCTCTTTCTCTTTTTTTGAATTTACAGTTCGGCCAGAATTGCCGAAACTTTGTCGAGACACTTTCCCTTGATCATTTTTTACATTTATAATTTCTCTTTTCTCAACGAATTCAATATATATCACTCTAGAATGCCAACAGATTCGTTCACCATCAGAACTTTTGGTGCTTTGATTTAGTATTTTGTTTAGGTTAAGACAGTGCATAACGCTTTTTTTGCGGCACATCCGTAGATTTTGAGGTCATTTTAATGCTCTGCTATTCTTAACGTCCTGAAAAAAGGATAACCAAATGGCATTTTACAATATTCACCTCAGACGTGAATGTACGTTAATTTTTGCATGTGCCACTCGCAATAGATTAATGACTGTTCAGTGTTATCTTTTTAAAAGAACATTTGTAAATTTCGGTTTTAGAACAAACAATCCGCGATAAGGAAATACACCAAAAGATAGGCCTACTCTAAAATGGGTATTTTCAAGTCGGTAAATTATCGCGTTATATAGTAACAAGAGATAAATTGGCGATTCCTTATTTTAGCAAAAAAGAATTAATGTAACTCGATTGTAAGTGCCTATTAAACAAAGGCTCTTACAAAACTTATGAAAAAAATTCGATTCTTCCTTCAATTAATTTTGCATATGTGACCCGTCACGCGAAAAAGGTCATCTTGAAACTCTGCAAAATAAATATTTGAAACAAGAGGACCAAGATGGTCCTAGATCGCTCACCTGAGTCTCTTTTACCCCTGGGAAATCACATCAATTAAATAGGCAGATGTCATAAAGGATATAATTTCAATACAAAACCAAGTTTCATGAAGTTTGGGCCAAAATCGTGGCCTCTAGACTTATAACAGAAAAAAATATCATTCAGGCCCCTTTTCCCATGACAATACATGGATCTTTCCTATTTTAGCGTTCATCCTTGTGACCTGACCAACATTCTGACCAAGTTTCATGAAGATTGGACAATATATGTGGCCTCTAGAGTGTAAACAAGAAAATTGTCATTACGGCCCCTTTTCCCATGATATGGTACGGATCCTTTCCATTTACAAAAGGGTTCATCTTTGTGACCTTACCAACATTTCGACCAAGTTTCATGAAAATTGGGCATTGATCATTCACATTTTCAATAGGATTCATCCTTATAACTTGGCCATCATTCTGACCAAGTTTCATTAAGATTGTGGCATATTTGTGACCTCTAGAGCGTAAATAATAAAATTGTCATTAAGGCCCCTTTTCCCGTGATATGGCATGAATCCTTTCAATTTTCCATGGGGTTCATCCTTGTGACTTGGTCAACATTCTGACCAAGATTCATTAAGATTGGGCCATATTTGTGGCCTCTAGAGCGTAAAAAAGAAAATTGTCATAAAGGCCCCTTTTCCTGTAATTTGGCATGGATCCTTCCCATTTTCAATAGGGATCATCTTTGTGACCTGACCAACATTCTGACCAAGTTTCATTATGATTGGGCCATATTTGTAGCCTCTAGAGCGTAAACAAGCAAATTGTCATTAAGGCCCCTTTTCCTGTGATATGGCATGGATCCTTCCCATTTTCAATAGGGATCATCTTTGTGGCCTGACCAACATTCTGACCAAGTTTCATCAAGATTAGACCCTATTTGTGGCCTCTAGAGTGTAAACAAGAAAATTGTCATTAAAGCCCCTTTTCCTGTGATATTGCATGGATCTTTCCCATTTTAAATACGGTTTATCCTCATGACTTGACAAACATTCTGACCAAGTTTCATCATGATTGAACCATATTTGTGGCTTCTAGAGTGTAAACAAGAAAATTGTTAATGATGCTCCTTTAGCCGTGATATTGCATGGATCCTTCCCATTTACAATAGAGTTCATCCTTGTGACCTGACCAACATTCTGACCAAGTTTCATGAAGATTGGATCATATTTGTGGCCTCTAGAGTGTAAACACTTAAATTGTTGACGTCGGACGACAGACGACACACGACGCACGACACACGGAGCACGACACACGACACACGACACACGACGGACATTCAATGATCACAAAAGCTCACCTTGAGCACGATATGCTCAGGTGAGCTTAATAGATTGGGTCCAGCATAGACCAAGGTATCATTTGAAAAATTCTTTCGTACGAAGGTAGATTGATCATTTTAGATTCAGAAAATAAGCTTAGTGCGAAAAGATTCGTTCCTTGTCAGTCTGCGCAGTCTGACAAGGTTAGACACTTTCCGCACTGCCGAGATGGCCCCTTTTCGCGTGACGGGTCAAATATAATTCTTATTTCCTGTATAAGAACTCTTAATTGAGATAGTAGCTGGGGGATATGAAAGGATGTGATGGTTGTACTGGTGAAAGAGATACCAGGAATCAATTGTTAGGTGCTCCAGCCGCCACGAGTTAACTTAAAAAATGTTGAAAGCGGCGTTAAACTCTATTCAATTAAATTACATTCAATTATGATATACCTATGCAGGTATGATATAACCTTATTCACGAATAGCTGATTTTAATTTACCATGCGGATCGTGCTTTTTTTCTCTGGGGACAAGTGACTTGTAACTCCGATTAGTCTTTGTCCTACATTATCATCCAATCAAAAGGCTGGATTTTCAAAAATTTTTGAAGGTTTATTTTCCATAAACTTTTCAGCCAAGGTTTATTTTGATCAATATTTCATTTAAACGTCGAGGTTTATTTGTTATTCCAGGCGTGCGTACAGACTAAAAACTACCCCTTTATAAATATGCAATGACCACGTGACAAGTACAGGCGAAAATCGTTTAACTCGTGCAATGTTGTATAACGAATATTCTATGTAGATTTTGATCTGGCATGGCGTGGATTACCATATCAAATCTGTTATGGAACAACGACTTTTCTACTTGCCTGTACATTTATTCAAGAAAAGTATCGCTATGTAATAAGATCTAGATGTAATTGAACAGTGCAATAGATCCTATACCTCTTTCCTTACGTTTATTCCAATAAACTTCTTGTTTAATTACTTTTGACCCCTTTCTAAACTTGGCCAAATCTCGTTTCATGATCGGCTGTAGATAAGGCGTATTATTGTCCACCAAAATTAATTTAGTTGATGACACAAGAAAACGCCCACGAAGTGGGGACATTGCATATGCATGTATCCAAGGTTTGGTGGACTGTATAACATATTTTTCTCAGCAGAAAAGTATAACATGCTTAATCGTTAGTCCTTAGATTGCCCTTCATACATAAGTTCGTAAATAAATTTGGCACATTTAATCAATAAAGAGACATTTTATTACAAACGAAAATACGATTCCGTTTAGTATTTTATTCTTTCGAAGTAACATACAACACAGAGTGAGCCGCCACCATAGCGCAGTTGGTTAGGCATAAGACTTCCAATCTGTAAGTCGTTGGTTCGATCCCCGGTGGCGGCAAATATCCTTTCCGACGTTTGTCTCTCACCAATGGGTAGATAATCGTAAACCTATGTGAGATAGAGGTCGGAGGCTAGGAAAGGGTGTAATGGTAGTACAGGTGAAAGAAATACCAGGAATCCATTGTAAGGTGCTCCGACCGCCGCGATATAACTGCGAGATTGTTGAAAGCGGCGTTAAACCCATTCAAACAAACAAACAAAAGCAACACAGAGTGAAAAAAGTATCAGATTATCATTCATCTATATTGTCGGGTAAATAAAACCAAATTATACTTCATATTTATCTTCGATAATGCCTCTTTTTAAAGACTCAATATTAGCGTGCATATTTCAACAATTCCATATTTGGAAAGAGAGGGGCGTTTACTTTAAATAAATGTATCCGGCTTAATCCGTTTAAATCGTGCAATATGATGTCAATAATATAAAAGGCGGGAAAAAGACTAAGTCAGTTAAACGCTAATAGTTGAAAATTAAACGCTTTAAACAGCCTCAGTCGGTCGCTACGCTCCCTCCTTTCGGCTGTTTAAATCGTTTAATTTTCAATTATTAGCGTTTAACTATTACAAAATAAATATTTTTAAAAAAAAAAAAAATTGGATCCAGCATAGATAAACCAAGGTCGCGTTTAAAAAAGAACCTTCCATACGAAGGAAGATTTGACTGGTCAAATATAATTCTAAATTTCTGTATAAGAACTTTTAATTGGGGTTTAAATTACTTTCAGTGATGATATATACCTGCATAACCTAATTCCCGAATAGCTGTTTTTATTTTACCCTGCAGATCCTGCCTTACTTCTCTGGGAACAAGTTGTCCGTTGTGTACAAGATGGTTTGGGACTTTAGCATCGCCAGTTTTCACTACCGCTCGTCCCATAGGTATTTCTTTCTCACAACCTTTAGGTAGGTCCTCGATTTTTCTGACCACGTTCATGTTGTTGTTGGCAGCTACTCCCTATGTATACAAATGTACAATTTTGATACATAATCGAATGAGGTTAACATTTCATGGCACGAGAATTCAACAGTAAAAAGTAATTTTCACGGCTCACCGCTCAAACCGCGGGTATAGGTAGATTTTGCGCGGTGAGCCGTAAAATCAAATTTTACTGTTAGATTCTCGTGCCATTTGTTCGAAATAGATAAAACAGGTATAATAAGGCATTAAGAAAGTTTGAAATTTACCTTTTAAACCAACGCCATTGCTTGACTTATACTGTAAGGTTCACTGAAACATGTGCATTCATAATTTCAGTGATGGGGTCAGGTTAAAATACTATCATTTGCATTTTAATTATACCCGATTTACCTATGCTAATGGACTCAGCGCCTACGTCAGAGCTCAGTTTTGAAAATACACGTGTACAAGTGTACAACATTGATACATAATCAGATGAGATTAACATATTTTGTTTCTTCTCGTTTTCAGTATGGTATGGACTTTCAAAAAATCTACAAATTTCAAATTTTAAACAATTGAATTTCACTTCAGTCATGTGGACATATTAGAAAAAGGTGTACTCAGCTTTCACTTTACACCAATTATGAAAGAAAGCCAGACCGATCAAAGCATCATTTTCATCTCTTTAAAATAAGTTACCCAAAAGTCGAATATTGTGAAGGTTTTTTTATCATTCACCGTGCGTCGAAAATAATCCAGCTAATATAAGGCCTTCATTGTTTATGATTGCGCTCAAATCATTGTTAAATACATGTAGTCGGATAAAGCGTCAAACAAAGTTCAATTCCATAAAATTACTTTTAAAAAATGGTATGCTGATTTCACTATCAACCATTTTTGGAGGTCAGATATATGCTCCGTAAAAGCCTTTTTAATCCGACATTCAACGGGGTATTTAGCAGGTTAGCTTTGGATCGTTACTTTGAAATATCTCATTGATTCGACTATCTTTTCCTCGATAAAGAATTACTTCACATCATTAACAGAAATAGGACCCGCTCATAAGGGCCGCGCTTTTCAACCGATTGAAATTCTTCGTTGTTCAAGAAATTTTCATGTGAACTTTAGAAAGTTTAATTTGGCAGTTTCTGTTTTATTTCAAAGAAAAAATACAGACTCACACACGAGCGGACACATAACTCTCACAACGTCAAACTGTGTGTAAAAAGCTAAACTTATGTCACCTAAATTTATGTCACCTAAATTAAGGGCCTTTCAGACAGAGCTGAGACGAGTAGAAATTTTGTACCTGGGCACCCGAGATCTTATTACCCGGGGATACTCGAGTACTTTCTTTAATGTTTTTTGGTTGTTTATCGAGAAATAACGGTAGATTATCACATGATAATCTCACCGCAAAAGCAGTGAAATTATCAAAATTTTATACCCAGCTTTTGTGCATTTAACCCTATCTGACGTCATCTATGCGGGGCGAAATAAGTGACGTCACAATTAACGTTGCATAGCAATCACGTGCAAAATGACGCGCTTAACGAAAAATTGTCCTAGAATTTCACATTTTGTCTCATTTTTGCATTAAAGAAATAGAAAATTCGTTTTTTTTTCGTGTAAGATCGATTAATATTTCATTTCGTGAATAACAAAAGCTTTATTTTCACTCGTGGCTCTGCCACTCGTGAAAATATAGCTTTTGTTGTTCACTCAATGAAATATAAATCGATCTTACACTGAAACAAACGATTATCCTCTATGTCTACATATCTATTTATCAATAAAATAACAAATACGAATTTCTGTAAAAGGGGTTCGTATATATACAAACTCCGACATGGTTTGAAGGGACGCAGGTGTTGCGATTCTGCGAAATTCTTTTCTGAATTTCATCACCAAAGTTACAAAGTGCCTAAACAATATTCTGGTAACGGGTAATAGTCCACGACCCGGATGCGATCCTCGATACCCGGGTACTCGAGCACCCAACCAAGCTCTACTCTTAGAAATAATTAGGGATAGTAACGAGTACCAATTTTACTAATCGATTACTCGTTCACCTTTCCGATCGAGTACTCGGATAGAATTGATGACATTTATTCTGAGTCTTCAAACGTAAAGATATACGTTATTAGCTGCATATTTTCGGTCGAAAGGGCAGTTGAATTGACATATGATTGCTAGTTTATTTTAAGAAACGGAAAATTGTTAAGTGCATGATAAGAGAGTGTCATTTCTCGGTAATATGTCTAGGCGATATTCATCTGTTTTATATATAACTTTCGGTTAAGAAATACCAAGTAACTACAAAATCGATGAGATTGTGTTGCAAGGTTTTGGAACGACGCTGTAACATTCCGTTGATCCAAAGATCCAAGTAAATCGCACTGTCCCTAATAAGAGTACCAAAATTCGAAGGCGCGAACAGTTACAAAATAACTTGTAATGTTTGACAGCAAAAACAATGACAGATGGCACTTGATTGCAAATTCGGAAAATATCGATGGATAAGACAATCGGCAGGCGCCCAGATATTGCACACATTATCTTTAGCTGAACAGTATTTCATATGAAATATAAGCTATTATTTCATTTTTTTACCGATTAATCGATTAGTGAAATTGGTAATCAATAATCGGACGTTCGATCGAGTACTCGATTAATCGAATACTCGTTCCCATCCCTAGAAATAATAAAAGCGTACTTACATTGCCCGTATTTGGAATATCTTTATATGCATAATCGATTTTCCCTCGAGTTATTTCTTCGCAGCCTTTGACAGCCAGTGGAATATTCATATCAAACTCATTTGGTTTTCCTATTTTCGTTTTAGCAGGATGGCTCCCGGCTTTCCTGATATCGGGCGAGTACATTTTTCCGCCAGGCTGATTCCTCACGTGACAAGTTATATCTTTCATGATAGTAACAACTTTTTGTACTGCATCTTTCTTATCCGTACGGTCTACCTTGACTTTATTTTCGTAGAATGCGTTCACCCAACGATCGGCGTTTCCATTTTTAGATATGTGGTTAGTATCTTTTAGGTGCTGGGCTAACTTGTCTGCTCTATTGAAGGGCTTAAAACAATCGTAACATCGGTGTTTGTCGTTCGGATTTGTGTGTGTCGATATGTGGTCCCGGAATCCCTTTTCCGTTTTATAACTCCGCCCACATTTATCGTGACAGAAATGACGTCCCGTTTCTTCTTGCGCCTTGGTTCTTTCCTCTTTGGTCCAATGGCTTTTTGTTCTTTGGTGGTCTCTAAGAGATTCCTTCGCCGCAAACGAACGGCAACAGAAGGAACATTTGCAATCTTTCTCGTTCTTTTTCATGTGTTCTTTGTGTTTCTTAAGTCCTTCCTCCGTCGTAAATCTTTTAAAACATGTGCACGCAAAAGGGGCGTGGTTTTTAGACACGTGACAACTAGTCTGGCCAGCATTGGCAAACCTGCTCTCCCCACAGTACCCGCATTCAAATGACATGGTGGGTTTCTCTATCAAAGAAAATGTGACACGTAACGCGAAAAGGGACCATCTGTTAAGTTCGAAAAGAATCGACCAAGCCAGACTGCGCGGACAGCACAGATTGTCTAGGGTCGAAACTTTTCGCACTTCGCTGATTTCTGAAAATAGAATGATCAGCTACCTTCTTGCATTTTTTGTGTGTTTTGAAAAGCGAGGCTCCGGTTGACCTTTCCTAGAACCAATCTCTTTTTCAAATATTTATCTTACGGCGTTTTTAGATGCTCCTTTTCCCGTGACGGTCCACAAACAGTTTTGTAATAACAACCACGGTGAAATTATGACCTGATTTAATGCTATCGAAAGTTACGTAGCCCTTTCCGGGCTTGAAGTAACACTCACATTGCGTGGTGGTACGCGATTTTGCACACTGTCTTTCTGTGAGAGCAAAAATTCCCAATTTTGGGAATTCCCAATTTTGGGATCTTTTTTACAAAAGACTCCATCGTGAATCCAAGTTTCGTTATGAGCGATTTACTTTTTCCATATATGTAACTCGTCACACGAATAGGGACCATCTGGGAACTCTGTAAAATAGATGTTTTAAAAGGGATTGGATCCAGTTTTATCATGCAATGAAGCCTATATTGACATGATTTCACCTGCCTGATAACATTATTAGTTATGCGGTTTCTTGCCGGGGTATTATGACGATTTATTCCCAGCTGGAAAAAATGATGTCACCCGAGCCGTAGGCGAGGGTCGACATCATTTTTACTGCCGGGAATAAATCGTCATTTACCCAGGCAAGAAACCGTATTACGAATTTATCATACTTCAAAGTTTTAGGGCTAAATATCTGTCTGTTGCCTATTTAAGGCGTTGGTATAAACCGATTTCTTTTAAACCACCAATTTTCTTTAATTCGCCCCTATGAAAAGTAAACATGTACAAAGTGACGTCATATATAGTTGTGACGTCACACTACTACACTCTGCGCTGTTGTTATATGAAAGCGTTTGTTGGCTGAACCTGCGAGAAACTTGGCACTATAAATGGATAGATTTATAAAAAAAAATAAGGTATTTATTGACATTTATATCATTTTTTATTTGCACATTATTAACTGACATGCTTTTCAACTATATCCTAGTGTGTATATTCGGGTCGTGTTATCAGCAAAGCGAGAGAATCATGGATGCCATTACGGTTTCGATTTTTTGTCTATGTTCACGGCGAGGCGCATTAAGGAAACAATAGAAGTTATACCGGAGCGGCCGTAGATATCAATGTTTGTCAGGTCAGCATTAACCAATGAAAATGCTAGAATTTTCTTTGCAGTATAATAAAACATGATATCAGTCAGTCTTTTTTTAGAAACAATTTGCATACACATGCAATGAGTTTCTTTGATTGTTAAGGGTTTAGTATAACTTGGCGCTGCAAAATGATTGCATGATAAATAGAATAACATGTAAATGTCTTAAAATGTCAATGTTATCTGGTCTCGGCTGTGAGAAATTATCAAGACTCGGCAGAGCCTCGTCATGATAAATTCTCCCAACCTCAACCAGATAAATTGTTATTTTTAGACATTAACATATTATTCTCTATGTATTTATCCTAAATTTGTCATTAAGGAAGGTAGAATAACCACTATTCTAGATTCAGGAAATTCGCCAATTTCGAAAGGTTTCGATCTAAGTCAGCCTCCGCAGTCCACGCAGACTAACCTGGTCAACACTACGTAATGCCAAGATGATCCATTTTCACGTGACGGGTCATGTATAATTTAAGGTAGTGGACCCAAAAATAATTTTGCAACATTTCGGATCTCACTATTTTTCAGAATATGAACCGAGATTCTAATGAAATCATTAGGAAATCTCGGTTTACTCTGTTACAGTTTATGACTCCGAAACGTTGCGGATTTTTTACGGGTCCACTACCTTAAGAGCAAAGTCGCAGCATACAGGCCTATCCTTTTTAAAGTAATTGTAACTATATTTGAATTATACAAATGATATAAAATCGATATTAACATTTTTTCATGCAACAAAGTTTGTATTGACCTGACATCATCTGACTGATAACATAAAATGATATTAAGGATCTTAACCAGAATCAATTTCACTTAAATTTCTTTCATTGTTTTCATAGAATTTATAGCAATTTAAGCGACTTTAATTTGGAAAAGGAAAAAGACGTATTATTAGAAAAATGAAAATTTACTTAACACAGAGATCAGTAGTGCCTTTAAAAATCAATTTTATCTTAAAACTATACAAATATCCGTATGATAACACCCCATATGATATTTTTTATGATATCACATAGTTATTTTTAGAACAATGATATACTGTTAGTTATTTCTAGAAACTTGCATTTCAGTTAGAAACACCGACGAAAACAAGACAAATATAGGTTATAAGATAAATATAATACGTCCTAAGTTTATTGTATGAAAAAATATCAAACTCAGTTGTGAGAATTGATAATTGTCTCGGCAGAGCCTCGACAATGATCAATTCTCCCAACCTCTTTAGATATTTTTTTTCATATAATACACTAAGTACGTATTATATATGTATCTAGTAGAGGACGGGAGAATTTATCTTGACGACGATCTGTCGGGTCATAATGATTTCTCACTGACTAGAAAACTTTGATTGTCAAAGACACTAACAATTCTTTTCGCCATGCAATCATTTTTTCGGGACTCAAAATTGTATAAAAGAAAAAAAAGTCAACTGGAATTGATTCTGGTTAAGATAATGAATACACAAAATGTTTCGAAAACTGATATCAGACAGGTGATATCAGGCAAATACAGGCTTCATTACATGATATATAAACAAGTATAGGAAATTAGGAATATACAAAATTGTGTGGTTATGGTTGGAGTAAGTGCAGTATCATCAGTGTTCAACAAAACCTATAGAAATAAAATCTTACCTGCAACCTTGTCAATGAATCCCCGATTTGAAAATTAGCCAGGTTGGCAGAATTTATCAAAGACACGAATCATATGATCATGACGAATTAAACGTGTGAATAGCCGATTGGCAGGTGCTAAAACGAAAGTAGGCTTTTGATTTCCCATCGTCATAGGTTTGTTTATTTAAGAGATGAAGTGATTATTCGTTGATTTCATTGAGGTATGAAACTAAAAACCTAATCACACTGTATGAATACGCAAAGCGGATTCATACATGAGTGTGATTAGGTTTTAGTTTCATACCACAATGAAATCAACAAATATTATCTTCATATCTTATAATTCAATATAATGAGGCAAAAATGTAATGATTTCTCAACATAAATGGAGTTTTCCTATGGGACTACTTTTTGTGGAAGCTTACAAAATAGCTGCGTTATCAAAATTTATTTCATTGAGAAATAAAATCAATTTTTCAAACAATCAAAATGCACAAAAACTTGATGTAATTAACTTCAATTAAATTATTATTTCTTGACCCACGCAGTCTGAGATTATTCAAAGCGTTCTACATCTTTATCTTTTTAAAACCCCTTCCCGAGACATTTGGATTTTCGATAGTCAAATTATTTTGTTTTATTGCCAACGAACGCCCAAAGTTGGCTCAGCTAATACATGTATCTTAAGAATACAAGACTTTGCTTGTGAAAGTTACCTTTACGGAAAACACTTCGTTTCGTTTTCCGCAAGTTTAAGTATTTGGGTATAACATCTTGCAAAACACCCACGAGTTACACCTCCGAATAAAAAAATGGTAAAGTCTCCTTGATCAAAACCAATCAGATTGTACAAAATTGCAATAAAGTCAACGCGGGTGAACTAAATGTATATTGTCATGTTCAAGTACATGTATGCAGATACAAGTATGTGTTTTGACATAAATTTATAGACTGACTTTTTTTAAAGAACGAACGCAAAGTATTCTGCGATATCATTCACCTGGCAGGGCAGGGCTTATCCGTGGAAGTAAGTCGATAATATGGGTTAATACACGTTTTTGACGGCGTTAACATTTGCAGAGACCTGAAAAATGGTTCAACGCCCGAGTGCGAAGCCCTCGGGCGTTAAAGCATTATGAGGGTCTCTGCAAATGTTAACGCCCGAAAAAGCGTGAATTGTCGCAATTATTGCATAAAAGATAGATAAGAGTAAAATAATTTCATAGAAACGATATAAAACCAGTTACGAACCTACTTTTATGCCGTCATGCATTACACAGTCCATCTTGTTTATACCGACGATGCTTGGTAAATTTATGACGTCACACAATTTAACGCAGGATCTACTGCAACGTCTTTAGGTATGCTCTACAGTAATGTTGGACAAGGAAACCGATAAAGTGTATAGGCCCAGGTCGAGAATATTTATATTAAAAAGCCGGACGTTAACGGATTAACTAATTAATCCAAGTTTTCTCTCGTTAACGCACTGGTTTTGTCCGTTTAACGTATGCCTTTAACGACCCGAAAACAATATTTTATGCAATAATTATCGTTTATGCAACTAGATTCTAAATAACTGTGTCCCAGAACCAAAAGAATTCACGTGCTAAGAGAAAGTGAACACATTTTATCGCTGGGTTACCAAATTACGAGGGTTTGGTAATTAACCTACGATTTAATATCTCAAGTTGTACATATTCGACTATCTATAATTGAAGTTGTTATAAATAAATTCTGATTTACCTTAACCTTAAATGCAACGACCCATTGATAAGGCTTCGCCCTGCCAGGGCAAATATCATGGATTATAAGTTGCGTCAAATTATTTTTAGAAATTATAAATTGGCATATATCTCGAGATGCACTGATAAATCCGTCATTAAAATTTATCAGTTATTGATCGACCTTGGTACACAAATGTTAGAGCGTACAGCTCCCAGGTTCGAAAAGACATTTCCGACTAGTGTTTTTCAATAATGGTTGGTATTATCGTAACCTATGTGGAATGACCAGCTGGAGTCTCAGAGTGTATGTTGTTGCAGTACTGGTGCATGAAGCAATGTTCATGTGACCCAGTTGTCGTGATATAACTGAAAATTGGCACGAGTGACGTGTAACGCCAATCTAACAAGAGCCATGTCGGACATGGCCATCCCCCGCCTTGAAAGCATGAAAGTAACCTGAAGCCTAATAGATTAAGGATTCTATTGTACAAGAGATTAACCCCTTACTAAATCTAAGTCTTTAAAATAACAAAGGACAATAACTCAGGCCAAAATTATGCAAGCAAGATTTGTAGTTCTTGTGCACTGCACTTCTCCTCCATGAGATCTATCCACCCATAAAGTTTCAAGTTGATAGCTATTACACTTCAGGAGATATGCTCCGGACAAGTTTAGTGACGGAACCTCGGAATGACGGAATGACAGAATGAAAGAATGACGGATGGAGACCATTACTATATCCCCTCGCCGAAACCGACAGGGGATAACAAACAAAACCGAACTTTTTTATTGTTAACATTGTTTAACGGTTCTTCTATTGCTTGCTTTGTTTAAACCTGTCTTCACAAACCAGTAAGAGAAAAAAACACATACAATCGCCATCTGAGAAAAGCTGTCGATGGACGACAATGTTTAATTGTTCAAAAACTACACCAAGTAAGGATATGGTATACCATTTCCGCCCTGGATCGATCTAAAACCGACACAGCATGCGGGGATAAGAGCGAACATACACTGGGCGTATGCATCCTCTGATACCTCGGTGGTCTCCCTATTTGCTACGTTACATCGATGATTTCATTCGGAAACCTCGGTCAACCTTGTGAAAGATTATGAGTTCCGATAGTGCTATGTTGACCTTCTCCATTTTCACCTATTTTTATCAAACGTTTTCGTAGGCGGGCGACTAAAACGTCGTACCAACAGCCTTTTTCAAGCCGTTGTCACGCCGTTTAGGTCGTTCACCATCTATATTCCTTAACATTTATTCCAAAGCTCAAAGGGAAGACAAATGACGTTTTCGTATCTGAGGCTGTGTTATGTCGCAGGTCAATGAGCGGGACAAGCGACTCAGCGCCAAATGTCTTGCTTACAGTTTTCCAATGAATACTTGCAGTGTCAAAAAGGTTGAGCAGTAGACTTATAGGGCCCCGCTATCTCCACAAGTCATCCCAATTGACAGATCGCATTTGGAACATCATCGCACTCAGCCATTTCCGTAAACTACAACATACCTCGGATCATTCGGAACATCGCTCGGACTTTTCCGTAAACTGAGGTCTATTCCGTAGAATCGCCGAGGGTTCCCGAGTGACCTCGGATGTATGTGAGGCGGATGGGTATGTAACGAAATGTTGCATTTTGTTAGGCGGAAACAGTGTATGAAAAACTAGCACGGAAACAACCGGTGCTTTCTTTATATTTATATCTTATACAGTAAATAACGGCTGTTAAATCTTAATTTTTGAGAAAGACGAATCTCTCTCAAAAATTAAGATTTTTCGGTCGTTATTCAAGAATCTAATGCTATGATTTCACGTCAGTGACTTAAACGAGTAGCGTTGGCGACGTCGAATGTTTTCACTCAAAGTTTCGAGGGATTACGCCATTTTAACTGACGTCACCGAGTTTTTCCTAGGTTTTCCCGTATTTTTTTAAAACTAGTCCGTCTATGCACATCCGAGGTTGATCGTGAGATTGGTCGAGTGGTGTTCCGAATACATCCGAGGTTGATCGTGAGATTGGCCGAGTGGTGTTCCGAATACATCCGAGGTTGATCGTAAGATTGGCCGAGTGGTGTTCCGAATGAACAGATCGATGCAGTCACTTAACAAATTCGGACATCCATTAAATACGATTTATAATATGATGTCATTGGAACCCCAGCACTTTCAGCCATTTTGTTCGAAGCATTTTCGTAAAAGAGCGACATAAATATCGTAACTGCACCTTGAAAACGATGTAGTAACGATGTTTTGATCGCCTTCTAAAGATTTGCTGTCTCGTTTATAGCTATCTTTTTGTTTTTATTTGTTGTTGTGTGTGTGTGTGTGTGTGTGGGGGGGGGGGTCCGTTTATTTATCGTCGCTAACGTAGCACATGCCCATATGAGCGACGCCCTCTGCTTGTTAAATACATATTTTTCATACAATCAAATCGATTCTGTGCAGTCTGTGTGGGTCACCTTATGATCATTCCAGTGAAATTTGTTTGATATCCATCATTTAGGTTCTGAGAAAATGATTTTCATAGTTTCCACTATATAACATATAGAGAAGTGACCATCGCCAATAAGACATATTTTTCATCTAATCCCATAAAATTGTAGACTGATAATGGGTAACAAAAGAATCTTTCCAGAGATATTTCGTTAATAATCAAAGTTCCGTCTATATAACATATAGGGAAATGACATCCGCCCATAAGAAAATTTTTTGGCCAATGACAATAATTATAAAAGACTAATTATGGGCCACTCTATGATAATTCCAGTCAAGTTTAGTTGATATTCACCAGTAAGATTCAGAAAAATGTCACATTTACTATATTTGGAAATTAGCCACGCCCACTAGATCCGTGTTTTTCATTAAATCAAAGTTCGATGAACAACTTTTATAGTGGGTCACCCAACCAACTTCCTGTTAAGTTTGGTTTAAATTAATCCAGCAGATTCTGGGGAGAAGAATTCTTATTTTAAAGAAAAAGTGTACGACCGGACACACTGACGCACGACGGACACAGCACCATGACAATAGCCCCAGTGGCTTTCGGCCAGTGGAGTTAAAAACTGTTTGGAGGGTACCCATTCGTATACGCTGTTGTTGCTACCAATTAAAATAGTCTCCTAGAGACTATTTTAATGGGTAGCAACAACACATGATTTATATATCAAATGTTGCAATATCTTAATCTTAGAGCCATTTTACTGAAACTTTTTGTAGTAAAGATACTTAGGCGATATGCTGTGTTTGTGACAGGGTAACTGGAGGTCAATGGTGGTCCTCAATCGCTCATCCGAGTAACCATTTCAAAAATTGATAAAAAAAGGGATATTTTCCAGAATTAAGGCCTAGCCGGCGGCATTAGTTAGAAGCATATTTGGGTACAGCTCCAGTGACATCACATGCAAAAAAGGTTTGACTAGAAAGTTTTAATCAAAGTACTGAAAATACTGAAAGCTAGCAAAGCATAGATGTTTTAGTACTCTTCGCTTTAATTACGATACAAAATCAGTGTTAAAATAAAGCAAGGAGTTAAAAGGTTTTATCATTTTGACTAACATACTGAACAAGTTTGGTGAAATACGCTAAATGTATGGCCCTTAGAATGTAAACAGAGAAAGTGTCAACGGGTATCCTTTTCTCGTGTTTTCATATGGAATATTTAAAATTTTAATTCATACGGTTCATCTTAATGACCTGACAAATATTACTATCCAATAGTTATGAATTGTCGCCCATAAGATATAAACACTAAAGAGAGTTGATGACGAACGACGTACGAGGGATATCTAATGATCACACAGCTCACCATAAGCCTGATTTTCTCTTGCGAGCTTAAAGTATGAGGGGGTGAAACTGCAGACATAGGTATGCAATATTATGAGAGAACTACTTTTTATGGCGAAAGCATTCATTGATTTAGTGATTAAGCTGCCAGAGGCAGTTTGCACTTATTTGAACTTTGAGATTTCCTCAAAATTGTATATGTTAACTAAAGCCAGCAAAGCTGACGCTTGGCTAGCTCAAAATGCTTTTCTTTTTTTATCCCAAGTACAACAAGGCTGCAAATTGTCTTAAGAAACGTCCGTATACTAGATGTCCTAGTATGAAGAAAAGTAAAGGGAAATAACTCGAAAATCAAGCTAGTAGAGTTATGGTTCTTGTCCACTGAACTCCGTAATTCTGAGAGGAACATTTCTGCCAAGTTTCAAGACAATCGGATATGAGGTGAGAGTTAAGCTCCGGAAAAAGAAGTTTACGCCGTCCGCCCGTCGGACGCCAGACGCCATGGGTGATCACATAATGCGTCCCGTCTTTCGACGAGAGTATGAAAAGATGTGTCTAGCTGAAGCCCATATGTCTGTCTACTCCATTACTCACGCGGTAGAGCACCGGACTTCAAACCTATTGAAGGTTGATCGCGTGGGTTCGATTCCCGAGCTAGCACACTTACAACTAATTGTCTTTCGGACAAGACGTTAAACCGAGGTCCATTGAGACGGTGCTTTACGCCAAACACGGCGGATCTCAGCAGTTGTTTCGTCATGTATCCTTACACTTTCCGCCTTAACAACTAACCGTCCTCTGGGGGCGTGGCTCATATGGGCATATGCTACGGAAATAAACAAACAAAAAAAGATAAGCGACACCGTCATTTGATGCCACATGAAAATATCATAGCTCTAATATCCTTGCAGCTTTAAGAGAAGAACAAAGGACGATGGACGATCACAATAGCTCACTCTCGGGTGAGCTAACATCTATCATACTTTTTTTTTCAATGAACCCATTTCAGTTGGAGCTAGCATGTACAGTCAAACCTGTCTTGAGCAAGCGCCGAAGGGACATTCAAAAAGTGCTTGCTTAAGACAGGTGCTTGCTAAATACAAGTCAATTTCAGTGCAAATGATTCTTTTGGGAACTCAGTAGCCGCTTCCTTAAAAGAGGTTGCATGCTGAAACAGGTGGCCACTAACACAGGTTTGACTGTAATAACTGATCCGAACACATATTTTCAAGAATAATTTCAGTTCTATTTTCTTGCCCAGTCATTTATACTCAACAAACTTTCATAAAATTTAACATAGGTATCAGTTGACTATTAACATGCTAATAATACATTTAAAACACGTGCAATGACAAGCTATTCTTAATCATATCCGCGTTCAGTTAGACAAAATGGTGCTTTCTGTTTGCAAATTATACCCAGCTTTGCACGCAAGGGCGCGTGCAAAGCGGGATATAATTCGCAAACAGTTTGCACCGTTTTGTCTTCCTAAACGCAGGACATATCCCCATTCGGGCGACCAAAATATCGTAACTATAGCTTTTTTCAAACTGCAGTTACAGCATTTAGGTCGCCAATAAAGGATATGTAAAGGGAACAGTGTTTGAAATTCGAATTTGATGTCTATTTTAAACGCTCGGCTGATGGATGCTGAATAATGGACAAAAAAACTGAAAGAGGGGTATACTTCGAAAGTTCATTTAGACATATCCTCCTTCATAGTATACATGAATGTTTCTTTTGTAATATTAAACATTTGTGCGAAGTTTTCAAGTGAGTGTAAAACCAGAGATATCACAAAATGTCGAAAGTTTCCGCATGACGACGACAACGACACCAAGGCTATAGCAAGATAGCAAGATCTATGGTTTTCTAGAAAATCAAGCAAAAAAGATTATATATATAGACAGTCGCGCTTAAACCGCAAGATTTTGCAACTTCATCTTTCCTTTCACTATTTTCTTTTGCTATTTATTCAGGGGAGCTAACAATGGTAATTGAGTGAGTGAATAGGAATAGGTTATTTCCCTTTTCACATCCAACACAAATTATTTCTATTACAATCGAACACAAAATAAAGACGCACAACCGACAAAACATAAAACACAACCAAAATATGCACGAAAAAGAGTAAATAAATTATATGCGTTCCATAAATGATTTAAATCTCCATTATCACCTATAAAACACTGAAAGTCACAAATTCTTAACAATTGCAGACGACAAAAAATGTGAGGAAACAATTCCTCCTTTTATTTGTAAAATTATTTTTTATATGTAAAGTCGATATTGCTCGAGCGACCACCTCTATTTTGCGACCACTTTTATCAATCGACCGTCATATAAAGTCCCACCACTCTAGGAAACTATAAGAAAGAACTCTGAAAGGTTGACATTTTTAAAGTAAAACTAATTTAATATTGAATCTTATGATGTTGAAACTCCCTAGAATCGTCTAAGAGACGGTTCTACTGGGTTCGCACACCCTAGGATTCAGCAAGAATTATTGGATTCAACAAAGCCTAACCAGTACGTTAAACAGATATTTTTTTTTTCAAATCAGAGCCTTGCAAAAGCAAAATCAAGCATAATCGACGCAATCCAACAATAAATTTAAGCCATTTGAAGATAACTCCTTTTTGTATGACAAGTTCCATTTACATAGAAAATCTATGACAGAAAATTACAATAGCTGCCCGAACTAGGTTTTGTTAAGTTAATTACTGTAGAATGTTTGTAATAAGTCCGTATTGTATCTTTACAAAATATGGCAGTAAACCCTTTTTATGTTTCGCTTTGCAGATGTGTTAAAACTCTAAGAGCATAAAACTGATAATGAAGTAATGATGCAGTTTTAAAGAAATCCCCCAATGCAATAGAAAATATTGTGAGAAAGAGAGAAATTTCTTGTTTCCAGAAATTTCTTCTTTTTCCACAAATTTTTCTCAAGTAATGAAGGACGTTGAGATATAACAAAACTGGTGTATAAACCGACGTTGTTAATCTGCAATTACAATAGCTTTTGGCGATTGTTTAACGATCTGATTTTTCCTGAAAGGTAATAACTAACACGTGAGACCAAACAAATGGACAAAACAATCGCATGCGATAGATATCGAAGATATGAATTATTTATCGAACCTAACCACTCGTGTATTTTTTTCCAAACTCCATGTTGTTGGTTCTCATCCAAATTGCTTATCAAGACAATGAAAATGAGGATCAAACGCATAGAGTTAGAGAAAAATAAATCAGCCCGTGCGTGGGATTTCCAACAATTTCAAACATGCGCAAAACAAATACTATGACCAGCCTGTGATTCAGCACAGTCTGACCAGAGTCTTCACCGTGCGTTTAGTAGATAGAAAAGGTCTCAAAGTATCTTTAGACCATCAGTTTACTTTATATTTACAGTATGTGGCCGTCCACGCTACCCAACATTTGCACCTCACTAACATTTCAAATTGTAGGAAATGTCACGCACAGGCTTAAATCTTGATCGACCCTGTGCTTGAGCTTTCAAACAAATTCTCGTATGCGCGATAGGCAGATATTGGACAACCTAACCACCCACAAAGTACATCCAAAAATTCTTGGATTATAAACAAAGAAAATTGGACTACAACCATCCTTTGAGCGCAAAGCGAAGACTCAGGTGGGCTGTGCGGACGCACAGTCTGGTCAGAGTCTTAACATTGCGCACAATATGAAATTGTTGAAAATGTCATGCACAGTCTGAATTGTGACTTGTCTTATCACTCTCTGTCCAGTGATGTGCAAAAAGTATCGGTCCAGCTCAAATTGTTAACCACATTTTCTTATATGAAGTAACATGCCGATTGCATAGTCACTGATCACATCACGTGCATATACGGTCTGCTCATTTTCTAAGCTGAATGCTGCCCTGCGTTCAGGATGAAAACGTTAGCAAAACGCTTTCGAAATGATACCTCGCTTTGCACGTATGTGCACGTGCAAAGCGGGGTATCATCTCAAAGCGCTCGCAAAACGCTTTTAAATCCTTAACACAGGGGTGATGTATGGACATTCATGGGTCCAGTGGACAGGATAAATGAAAACTATTGAGTGTATAGCTAAGCTATTATAATAATTGGGCGACCAAAATATCGTATCTACAGCTTGAATAAAGCCGCAGGTACGACATTTTTGTGACCAATCATCAAACTATACAATACATTTGTTATTTACAGTTTTTTCGGACAAAGGTACAAAAAAGGGTAAACGTTCACAATAAATGTACTATTTTGTTACAGTTATTATCATATTTGTATGCCCTCTCACATTTCAACGTTTCACCCTTCTATCTAAATGATCACAAAGTTGGTATACAGCTTCAATAACGACATATTGAAAACGTAATTCCTTGATTTAACGTATTTTAAAAATGTGAAAATACCACGGGAAAAAGATAAAATTGATAAGGTACAATGCACTTTAATCACGGAAAGAAATGATAAAAAAACTTTGTCCAATCTAGGTGCTCCTAAGTCTTCTGAAAGAATGAAGGCGTAGTAGGACTATACAGATGCTGATTATAATGGGCGACCGAAACGTCGTAATTACAGCCTTATTTGTAATCTGTAGTTACGATATTTTGGATTTCCATCAACATAACATTTGTATCAAATACCTTCTTCGTTTTCTTAAAGCTTTCTTAAATCATGCTATTAGGGACCATTTGGGAAGTAAAAACGTATTTGAAAGAGATCGGGTGCAGTCAGCATTTCAAAAATTCTAATAGAGAAAGGTTGATTGATCATTCGAAATTTTAAAGATTTCACAAGTGCGGAAAGTGTCGGCAATAGTCAGCCTGCACAATCCGTGCAGACTGACTATGGGTCGCCACTTTCCGTACTTAACAACGGTAAATGAACTAATAAAGCCGAATATAAAATAACCATACAAAATGTAAAGCAAATCTCAGATCAAAATCTAGACCAGTCAATTTCAAAATGAATCATTGATGGGCGGCCAAAAGCTTGTAACTGTTACTTCAATAAAGCTGCAGTTACGCGGATTTGGTTCGTCTCTTCCGATTTGTACAACTTAAGATTAACAAATATGACATTTTCAGAAAAGCCTGGTTTCAAGTTACCCCGAAAATATAGTTTTGGTATACATTATAAGAAACCAGAAATTGCTGGTGAGCAGGATTTTCTTATTTCTCACAATGTCTACATTTTATTCAGATTTATAAATCACATACTGGCCACAGGCGGTTGATTTATAGCCCGATCTTTTTCTTTTGTAAGATTATAATATAAATCTCATATGATGACAAGTATGATAGAGAAAAATGCTTATTATGAAACAATCGCCTGTGGAATCCACACATTGAAATAATTTTCTTGGTCAGAGATTATAAAATTCTTCTCTTTCTTCACTGAGAATCTTCTCAAACTTGATATTTTAATAACTATATGAACATTAAATATAAAGTGAATAAGTTGTGATTTAAAACAACTTATCAATTTAATCTGTCAATGTCCATACATTATTATAGCATTAAAACAGAATTAAAGCTTTAAACTTAAGTTCAAATGAGAGAAAATTCTCAGTTGAGCATGAGAAAAGTTTTAACAACCTCGTGCCAAGAACTGCATTTTTTGGTATTTATAAACATTGAACTAATTTAAACATAAATTACAATAAAACTTCTTGCAGATTCAACGACAAATTTGGTGTAGTTATGTCTTCATCCTCGAATACGTCCAGTTCGTGGAACAAGTTCGGGTCTCGAATCCACTCGATTTCCGGCTCAGACTCCGGCATTATTACACACATGAACTTGCGACCCGTTTGTCCGTCCGACGGGTAGATTATCATGGGGGCAAAATGCTTTGCGTCGGACACAAAGTCTATCAGTTTATTATACACGTCCGGAAACTGATGTCGTAAACTAACACCCCTTTGACGTAACTTCCGTTGAATATTAATGAAACATAATTCACGTGTTTTGCGGCCATCTTGTTCGTCGGCGTGTTGATTTCCGGGAATTGCGGTCAGAATCAACGTTGAAGGTATATCGGTATTTTCCTGACGCGGATGCATATGAGCCGGGCTCAATCGCAATTTTGCACTTTTCTGAATAATAGACTCGATTCGACGCGGTACCGGTCTTACCGGAAGTTTAGGAGGAATCACTATGGCGACGTGAATAACGTATTTTAATTCTGGGTTATAATGCAGGCACGTTTCTGACAAAATTTCGAGCTTGCTCCCTAACATCGACGCATTTGGTAATTCGCGGAGGCTGATATAAACCGGAGGAACCCAGAGCGATTCAAAACCGTAATTCAAGAAGTCTTCTGAAGAACTAATATCCGGGAACGCGAACATCACACAACCGCGACCCTGTGCGAGGTATCCGCGACGCGCGATTCTTGAGCATTGATACTGCAGTTCGGGCTGCCTATTTATGAACTTAATCACGTGTTTACATGCACTGTTTATTCGACTGTAAATGCAGACTTTTTTATGTTGAATCCAATCTTCTTTCCGACAATTTCGACTACAATAGTACGTAAAACAACTATGACATGTTTTGAAGTAAAGTTTCGCTTCTTTCAGATTGGTTTCCCGCTTACAGTCAGGGTTTTCACACGTTACTAACATATATTCACTGTTATATTCCTCGAACACATTATCATTATCATCAGTATACATATCACATAACATAGAACCGGGTCTCAGCGCATAACCTGGCGGAGTATCCGGTGAAAAGTCTTCGGTGTGTTTCGGAACGATTCGGCCATGTTCGTCCATACGAAAACGTCCCGTTCGGTGACCATCTAGCAAGAGTAGCCCATCAAGTATATCGTCCATAGAAGCATCATTGCGAAGCTTGTTGTTCATATAATCATATGGCGCATTGCTGATTGTGTAAGCGTTTGTTAGAACCACTTGTAGATCAGGAGCCCTGTCCGTGGACCCCATGTCGCTGTTGGAATGTTTTCCAAGCGAAACAACGGGGAAATTAAAGGCAACATCGCGATCTTGCAATTCTTCCATCTGCTCTGCAAAACCATTCTCCAATATACTGCTATACCGTCGTTTCTGTAAAAATTCAAACAAAGTTTCGCCATCAATTTTAGTCTTAGATTCAAGCGCATGCAACCACGGTTGTTTGACTAAGCTACCAACACACTGATTTTCGTTATAAATTTGATCACAATCATGCTGGGGGTCAAGGTCACTGGAATAAATAGTCTTACCTTTCTTACTCTGTGTGGTAGCAGTTTGTGACACTGCTGCTGGTGATGATGACGATGATGGGGTTGAAGATTTTGTTACAAATTTCCCTGGTCTCCGAAATCGGAACTGAGGCAATGGCAACGAGGCTCGAAAGCCTTGGGGCTTTTTAACGGGCTTTTCTTTTGAATTATTTACATTTGTGCTTGGGGCGGTACCATTTTGTCTAACATTGTTCGTAATATTTTGCTCTTGGGATCTACTCACTTGCTCCATTGGTGGTGTTTCGTCCGAAAAATGCACTTGCATACGTGTACGAGGTTGAGCACTTTGAGGATGAGTTTCACTTTTTCGTGAGCTGTCCGCGAGAATTGGTTTACGTTCCGGTACAGGCGGAGGAGGCGATATTGTCCGCTCAATCTGTACAGGTTCATTGTCTATAACGGTCTCCCTTTTGGGAGATTGTATCGGCACGTGACTCGTCCCGTTAACCGGGGCTGTAGGTTCGAACCTAACTCTAGCCGGGGGTTTCTCTTTTGTGGGACTAGTGACCGGCGACTTAGCTTGCAAGTCTTCTTGAGCTTTCTTTTCGAACATTTCGCGTAGTTTAGCAAATGGAACAATGGCTATTGGTTTTAGATTCTTTTCAGTTTTTCTAAACCTATCACTGGGTAGAGACACGGGTGTATTGTGAATTGGTGATTTTTCGGGGGTTGTGGGTAACGGGGCTCTTAGTAACTTAGCCGTAGAAGGCGTGCTGGGTGTGGCGGTTACACGCTTACTTATAATAACTGTGTTTGACCCCGGGGTCACAGAAGAAGAGGGTGAGGCCGTAATACTAGGGGGATAAATAGAAGAGCCTAACGTAGAAGTGGAGCCTTGACGGGTTGCATAAGTAAACAAACTTTGTGTGCTACCACTGCGCGAAAAGCTAGACTTTCTAAACCAGTCCGGCACATTGAGTTTAGTCAGGGAATTTGAAACCCTGAGTTCATGAACTGACGGAGTTTTCTTTAACTCCCCGGAGATTTCGTCCTCGTCCGCGAAAACATCATCTAGATTAGTTTCTAATGTCTGTAAACTTTTAGATTTAGGAACATTTCTACTTGCAAAACGTCCTTTGCCTGGTTTCCTAGGTAACCTGTGGCCTTCACTTGACCCAGTTAGTGCACTCATGCTGGCAGCCCTTCCAAAAGGATACTGAAACGAAACATAATCAGTGATATCAATATCGGGAGGGAAGGACCCCTGCTGGGTCGAACTTGCGGCATCTAGATCGGTTTCTGCGAGGGACGACACGCTACCGTAACGGATTAATTGTTCGAACATATTTTCGAGCGATTTCGTTGTGTGTCGAATTTCTTCGCGTTTTTGCGGCGTAAAGATACAGTTCGCGTGTAATTTATCGTAGTCCTGTCGCTCGAAGGACGAGTTTGCGCTGCTATATCTCGAGTTATAGAGTTCCTCGATTTGTCGAGAGACCGGTAAGGAATGTATTCTGTCCATGCTGCTGTAACTACCGTAACTATTGTTCATAAAATCCATGGCAGACATGTCTGCAGGGAGGCTCTCGGTAGATTGTAGCTCTGCTATCGAACGTTCATGACGTTTCAAATACTTTCGGGGCGTTGACGACGTAAATGACGTCCTGTAATGGAGAAATCTATCTTCGAAACTGTTGTTGGACAAATTTTCAGCACTAAGGAATTTCTGTCGTGATTGTAGAACTTTCAGGCGAGTCACTGAAATCGGTTTTTCGGGAGCTAGTTCCGGCAGGTGCACGTTTTGTGCATCTACTAATAATGGCTGTTGTAAAATTGAAGAGTATTTCTTCAGCTGGTGTTTGTGTATCCGACGTTTAACACCTTGATATTCTTTCGTCTTGCCGAATATAGTTGATGGCTTCACAACCGGGCTTCGAACCACCCGACCTATTGAGGAATCGCTTAGACCACGTAGCCGGGCTGAATTGTAGCTATTTTGCAAGCTGTGATAACTTTCCTCGATACTGCTCAACGATTCATCGTCAGAATTTATTGAATACGAATCGACAGAACTAAATGTATCTGATTGCGTAGCATCCGCATTTGAATTATCCGAATCTTCCACTATTTTCAGTTCAATTTGATTCTTATCCGTAATTCCATCAGTAATTTTCGAATTATCAAACACATTTTCTTCATCAGAAGAAGTCAAATGTACGTTGTTTGGTTCTATACTAACTAGGTGTCTCTTTGCACGAATATACTCGGCTGGAGAGGGGCCAAGATCGGTCCAATTATCATTGCTAGTAACATTGTTTAAACCCCCACTTTTTGGCAACGACACATTAGCGTTATAATCAATGACATGAAACTTTTGTCCATTTAACTCCTTATAATTACTATCCACAGAAAAGGAGTTATTGTTCGGCGGATTTTTAATTGCTTGTTCTTTTTCAATTTCACTTTCTCCAGTTATATCGTTATTATTGTTTTCTACAGTAATTATTCCGTTATCTACATTCCTTATATCACCTGGACTGCTATTGTTTTGTAGAAAGGAACTAGGAATAGATCGTAGATCACGGACAGTATTCCTACATATTTGGGGTTCTATTGTATCTGTAATAGCGATCTTTTGCTGTCTGATTTTGGCAGTAGTAGAGCTCGGTTGTATTGATTGAGTATTTTGACATTCTATAGTAGACACTGGAGTAGATACATTTAAATTGTTATCAGATTCAAAATCAATATTTGTATTATCTGTGATTGATATTGATCTTTGTTTACAATCAAAGCTGGGTTGAGGGTCAGCAATTTTGTTTGATTCTATGTCACGCTCAATTTGTGCAAGACTAGAGTATTTCGAATTGTCTGTCTGTAAATGCTTGTCTGGTATCACTTGTGAGGAATCATTGTCTATATGAACACGTTGAAGTACACCTATATTCGAACTGTCCTTAATTTCGACAGTGTCTTTGAGTTTTATTGCACTTAATGAACTTTTCGCATGGCTATCTGCCGCTAATGAACTACATTTATCGTCCGATGAAAGAACGTCATCGAACAAATCGTCTACAAATGTCTCATATGTTAGTTTATTTTCGCTTTCAACGTTTTTTCCTATCTCTGGCACTATAACATCACCATGTTCTAAACCAACGTCCTTAAATAGGTCATCGACGAATGTTTCCACAGATTTTCTATGACTAGTTCGAGTATTTTGTGGTTTAATTTCAAACTGAATATCGTCAACATTTGTTTCAAACGAGGGTTTATTAGACGGAGGTGTAGATTGAACTTGTGCTACAGTAACAGGGGTAATACTGTCGACTAAATCATCCACATTGGTTTCGACTTTAGGTTTTAAATGCGTAATACTCGCTTTGCTTTTCTTATTTTCTAATTCATAATCATTTTCAAAAATATCGTCAATATTCGTTTCTCGCGATTTACTGATATTTCTTGACTTTTCACTATGACTTAATTCTTCAAAAATGTCATCAATATTAGTTTCTACATGTCCGCGACTTGGCGACAAGCCAGATTGGTCCTTTTCTCGTGGCGTTTCGTGATCGAAGAAATCATCTATACACGTTTCCCTGTGCTGTTTAGAAACACTTTCCTGACTCAGCCACTTATCACTCTTCTGTCTGACACTTTCAACAAATATGTCGTCTATGCACGTCTCTCTGTGTAATTTTTCTACATCTAAAGCTGGATTACCGACTGCTTGTGATTTATCAAGTCTATATTCATTAACACTGTCATTTGAATTGATATTTTCACTTAACAAATCATCAACGTTCGTTTCTATCTTAGATTTACTAATATGCCTATCTACAGTCTGATCTGGATCTACACTTGTTATAACATGAGTATCGATATCATTCCAGTCTAAGTCACTATTTGTATCCAACTGTAGGGAGGTTTCGGTCGACTTGGTACGCGGAACGCTAGAATTATTAGTACCTACTGTATTATTCAAAACGTTCACACCCGATCTATCCGTAACCCATTGATCTTTATCGATCTTAAGACCTTTTGTCTCAATAAATTCTTTATCGATTATCTCAGAGTCTTTATCACCGTTTTGCGAGTCTGAATGTACCTGGTCATCATTCTCGATCGATCCTGATTTCCGTTCTGGGTGAATGATATATTTCTGAAAATCGATTGATTTCTGATCACTTTTATCTAATGACGGTATTGATGGGAGGCTCATCTTAACCGTAGATAAATCGGCGTCTTTATATTTAAGCAAATATCTTTTTGTTTGCTGTTTGTTTTCTTGATTGTTATGGGATTGAGGGGAAAAGGGTTCTGGTTCGGGTAGACACGTGCTTTCTTCGTCTTCAGAAGCAATAGGGGACAGCCCCTTTTCACTGGGAGAGTCGCCGTCAGACATGTGAGCCCTGTCCGTAAAATACGTCTGTCTGCGGAACTGAGTCCCTAAATCTTCCGTTCTTGAAAACGTAAACCCTCTAGCATCATCGGGAAATGTATAGGAGGTAAATGCGTCGTTATATTCCGATGAAAGGCCAATAGAGTTAAGGTTCGTGAACGTTTCATAGTTTCTTAAACTCCCTTCGTCCCCAACAAGCAAGTAAAAAGAGTCATTATCGATGTCCTGATTGAACTGAAATGCTGCCAGGTCGTCATCGTCGGGGTCGTATTCACGGAGAGGTGGGTCCGAACTGTCGGACGAACTATCGGAACCAATAAATCGATCACCATCATCCAATATTCTAAGGTCTTGAGATTTCAACGCGTCAGATATTCTATTTTCGATTCGGTATTCGTCTGCACAAGTGTTGGAAGCTTGATTAGATAATTCAGTATTTATTTGATTAGTTTGTTGAACACGCGCCAATTCAATTGATAAGGAATCAGCTGACGACGTTTTACTAGAGTTCTCGCTTGGTTCACTCATTTCGTCAGACACGTGCACATTCTCTTCTCGCGGTGACGTTGACGTCGTTTCTTCGTTTTCTGAGCAGTCAATATCACGTGGACTGATTTGTTTATCAAATTCTGATAAATCAAGATCGGAATCATCACCCATATCATTGATATTGTTTGCACTGAGTAAGCTATTTAGACTATCATTTAAAAAGCCACTGACAAGGGAATTATGTTCATACGAGTTGTCAGACGTATTAATGCGTGCTAATTTGTCTGTATCGCCTGTGGCTATTTCGTCTGTCATCACGTGGACTGGCGTAATACAAGAGTCGCGCGTTACGTCACGTCGCTCGACTGGGAAATACTCGCTTTCAGCAGATTTCACACTTATTACGGTAATTACGGATTCGCTACTGCACGATTCTGTGTCCGAAAATTTATCGTCTGCAATGGCATCTAACGCAACATTTCGGACGGGTGAAGATGGCAAACTCTCCTCGTTCATCTCTGTCGGGGTATCTTTTTGTAGTTGATTTAACCTGGGTAATTTCATTTTCTCCTGCAGCTTTGAAAATTCAATTTGTATTGGGGAAGCGTTTGACCGTGACGAATCGCTGTCTTGTTGTAAAGAGGGCGTATTTGACTGTGACACATTATTTTTACCGTCCTGCGGTGTGACACCATTTTCTGTCATTCGAGATTGTCTATTTATATCTGATACCTGACGTGTACCCTCATTTCCCTCCAGGCTGTTTGTATGCGAAATACTAAAAGTTAATGGACCGGTATTATTTACATTGCAGTCGATTTGCTCGCTATTTTGTAACGAATGAATCTCTAAAGAATTATCTAAATTACTTTTGTTGTCTGAAGTGTAAAGGATGTCGGATGGTGTATTTATTTCGGGTGTTTCCGGCTGGGTAGTTTTAATCCTATCTGAGTTTGATAATAAATGTTCACTATGAGATATAATCCTATCACCCGTGTTTTGTACAGCCGAGACGGGTGTTTCGGTTACCTTATGAGATACATTTTGATAAATAGTTTCCTGTACCGACTGGTTTTGATTTTCAATAAAAAAAGAATTGTTCGAGTCTAACTTATCTTGTATCACAAACTTATCTTGTTTCGTGTCGTTTTTATCTGCCGTGTCCAAACTATCCCCCTTATCCTCACGATCCGATGGAATGTTATTGTTATATCTCGAATATTTACCCTTATCATTATTTTGTAATTCCTCGTCACATATTTGTTCATGCTTATCACGTATCTGACCATCCTCATCACCAACCTTAAAATTGTCCTCAAACGCATCTTCGTCTTCGATGTCGCTCTCAAATTCCTCGAATATCGTATCCAAAGCTGTCACGCCATA
Source organism: Fragum whitleyi (assembly GCA_948146395.1). NCBI lineage: Eukaryota > Metazoa > Mollusca > Bivalvia > Cardiida > Cardiidae > Fragum > Fragum whitleyi. The sequence goes on along the minus strand of OX411543.1, from coordinate 84,479,023 downwards.
GAACGAGCCTGTCCTCTCATCCGGGGAGTCCGAGTCCGAATCCGAGACCTGAATCTCGTACTCATGCTCCTCGTCACTCGATTCATCATCGTCGCTCTGATCCGAGTCTACATCAGGATACAGATCGACATACCCACTATCTCCACCGGTATCAGAATATTCAAAATTAGCCATTCTTTGTGAAAAAGAGAGCATCGGACTACTAGCTTGAACGTTTGTTCGCGACTCATTTAGACCTGTTTCGCTAACATTTATTTCAGGATTTGAATATGGCTTAGCCTTCACAAAGTCTCTAACTGACCTCCTCGTCTTGAGGACGAACTGTTGACCTTGACCCGATTCTTCTTCCCAGTCCAAATCGTCCCAGGTTGTCAATGTCTCATCTCCGCATGCCATGGGGTCCGGGTTCGAGTCTGTTGTTGTATTTATAACGGATATATGTGAAGGGGGACTTGCCCCGAGGGCTGGGGATGTTTTTGGGTCAAGACGGTCATATGTAACGGTTTCTCGCACACTACCATCAGATAACGATAAATCTGTATTGTTGATATTATTTTCCAATTCGCTGTCATCTAGTTCGTCTAAGCTTATATCATATTGATTTGAGGACCTTGTGTTAGATCGACGATCAGTTGCCATTTTTTGATACCTGGCTCGAGCCTCGCTATGATACTGATATGTCGTTGGTACTTGTGTATTTGACCTCTCGTTGACCCCCGACGCTTCATTTTCTTCCTGCAACAGCCTCCATGAAAACATAATCGTAATGATAGTTGCAAGTGCGGCGGTCAAAAATCGCTCAAATGCGCCGTCCGGCGCTCCAGCCCCGGGCATCCGATCCATGATTAGGTCAATATTTTGACGATGACAGGTTTTAAATGGATGACATTACGGCGATGAGCGTGTATATTGGTAAATATGTCAACGTATACACATTATTTACCTGTACAAAACACAAACCGATCAACACAAAAATAGAACACACAGAAAAATCCAATGAAATCGTCACAAATCGATCCCAAGAGCTATTATTATCTCCTATTCCACAAATTAACTCGACACAATATCGCCACAGCGGGCTATGGCTGCGCCCATAATATATCCATGAAGCCAGCCCCAGTTAGTCGCCATCTCAGATATATATTCCCGACATCTTGTGGCCGATACTCCAATATCGGCATACATAACATAAACACCGTATACGGTCTTATTTTAGTCAATGAACCAATGAATACATTCCTTTCCAGTCACGTGACTGAATCTTCTTAATATAGATTACGGAAAAATGCAGTGTTTATTAATTTCATTTCATTTGAAGTGCGTTTATATTCCGATAATTAAGGTGCGATAAAGTCGCTTTCTGCTTATTATAACCGAGGCGGTAAAAAATCGGATTTAATTGATCGAACAATGAATCAATTACTGTCACTCGATCGGGTTTCTCGTAAATCTACTGCAGACGACAAAATATGACACTTGATATTAACTCTCAACCGGACTGCATTTTTTTCTAGATTGAATAGAAGATTGGTCGACCGATATTAATATAAGACATAAGTTGTGAACTCATATAAAAAAATTAGAATTATGACTCGCCGTAAACGCTATTCGAATTGACCGCTTCCCTTCAAACAATGTTTTCAATGTTTCAAACTAGTTACTATCGACCAGCAATTTCAAGTGAGTGATCAAAGATGAATTTTAAATTGAAAATGATAGGAGATAACGGTTTTCGGAACATCGCTGTTTATTGTGGATCTGTAGTTAAGAGGAAAGGCCTGCTTATCCCTTTTTCATGAATTTAACATTTTTCATATAATTTTTTTTTTTATTAATTATGACCCGTCATGCGAACATGACCATCCGGGATACACTGTAAACTACATGCGTGACCAATTACGCGAAAAGGGACCATCTGGGAACTCTGTAAGATACATATTTGAAAAAAAATGGGCCCAGCAAAGGTCAATCAGAGGTCGCATTTCAAATATTCTTTTACCCGAAGGTAGATTGATCATCCTAGGTTCAGAAAATAAGCGAAGTGCGAAAAATTTTGATCCTAGTCAGTCTGCGCATTCTGACTTTGAACGACATTTTACACACAACCTAGATGGCCCCTTTTCGTCTGACGGGTCACATTATTATTGTTTCAAATTCAGAGGACCGAATTACTAATTTCCAAATTGTAAAAGCTCGGGATAAGGAGCCTTATTAACGAGCTATTTAATCTATGCATATAAATGAACTAGAATGATATACATGTGCATGTAAATGTAGGCTCCTTTGTTCTGGCTAACCCATTGTCAGACGACATAATTTGCGACTCTGCTCAAAATTGAAACGGAAGAAACAGACGGAAATATTGTCGAATGATATGGTAGAAAGGGCCATTAGAAAAAACGTAAATGTATTTGTGCAATGCATTTTATGTCTGAATATCATGGTACTGGTAAGCCAAAATGCAAGAAGTGTATTGTGCCGAATGTTTAATAACTCTTTCAATGCTTGATTTACAAACTTGAAAAATTCCATTTAAATCAAAGTGCTGAAAGCTTTCAGAACCGGGTGCACTAATTGAGAGTCAATTCTATTTTTGAAATTGAATTCTAATTAAATCATATGTCAGATTTAACAAGGAAAAATAACCCCGATGGCCTTCAGCCAGTGGAGCTGAAACCTAGGTAGTACAATAGCGCAGTTGGTAGCGCGCCGGACTTCTAATCCAGGGGTCTATATTCGCACGGGTTCGATCCCCGGCCGCGGCACTTTTCCTTTCCGACATTTGTCTTCCACCAATGGGTAGATAATCGTAAACCTATGTGGAATAGCAACTGGAGGCTAGGAAAGGGATGTGGTGGTAGTACTGGTGTGAGAAATACCAGGAATCCATCGTTAGGTGATCCAGTCGTCGCGATATAACTGTAAGATTGTTGAAAGCGACGTAAAACCCCAATTCAATTCAAGTACAAACAGGGATCAGACTGCACATATGAGCAGTCTTATCTTTGTCTATATATCGATCCAAAGATTGACTATTCCTTGTTCAGCATGACAAGAGCTGTTTAAATAGCATAGACGGTTCCCTTTTCTCGCAATAGCAAGTTTTACACATCCATTGGCGGGAGACAAATGGCTCATGTCACTAAGATTTTGTCACATGTCTGATGAAAGCTGGCCGAGACAGGGACCGAATTAACGATCACGGGCTGGAAAGCCGAACCCCTTACCGACTGGGACAAGTGGAATGCTACGTAAATTCAAGAATTGTTTAAACTTAAGGAACTTATGAAATGTATACTCTTTACGACAGTATTTAAAATAGACATTATTCTTGTTTGTTTGACAATCCTCGCGTGATTTAGATGTTTTATTGTATTTGATATGATAATATTTTCATTTTGATATCGATCTATTCTAGACTAAATGTAAATACTCTCAGATTCCTAACAATGCTATTTTCTCACCCTTAACTTGCATCGGGGGACCTGCCTTAATTGCTGAGTAACATTAAAACTACTGAAAAAATAATAATAATAATAATAAAAAAGAATAAAACCCGTTTCATAAAGCGAAAAGTAAATACTTGTGAATAAACATTAATGAATCGCCTTAAATAAATCAATCTCAGAAACGCGAACTAATGAAGATCGACCATTCATAGGTATAGCTCGACATGTGATTGTTTCATAATCCAGATTTTGCCATATAGGTTATAACATATAACAATTCGATGGATCAACATTTAGGCAGTTACAACTGTTTTGCGCTAAGCAATCGATATATTTACGACAAAAATTAGATTGTGAAATAATTGCCTGTGTCTAGCATAAGTGCTTAGCTGCGTGTCGTCCGTGAAAATCGAAAAGAAGTTGTTCGCAAATTACGCGATTATTATTTTCGCATCTCCCTCGCAGAACGAACAGATTAAATTTTTACAACTGGGTAATTTCTGAAATATAAGTGACGTTATAAAATTGATTATTATGATGGTGATTTTGTAATCTTTAAAAAGTATAATTATGTAAAAAGTAAGTGTCGACTAAATCAATGTCAACAGTAAATTGTGTGGAGATGAAACAAAGCTGTAATTGAATCTTTTATTTAGACTTTTTAAATGAGATAAGCATACATTTTCATTTTGAAATGAATAAGAAATATACATATACGTATATATTTTGTCAAACTTAGGTGGTTGTATGAACTTCTTGGTCAGTTCATTCGTTCGTCAGCCAGTCTGACTATCCGTCCGTCCGTCCGTCCGTCCGCCCGTCCATCCATCCATCCATCCATCCATCCATCCATCCACCCATCCATCCATCCATCCATCCATCCATCCATCCATCCATCCATCCATCCATCCATCCATCCATCCATCCATCCATCCATCCATCCATCCATCCATCCATCCATCCATCCATCCATCCATCCATCCATCCATCCATCCATCCATCCATCCATCCGCCCGTTCGTCCGTCCGTCCGTCCGTCCGTCCGTCCACCATCCATCCATCCATCCATCCATCCATCCATCCATCCATCCATCCATCCATCCATCCATCCATCCATCCATCCATCCATCCATCCATCCATCCATCCATCCATCCATCCATCCATTCATCCATCCATCCATCCGTCCGTCCGTCCGTCCGTCCGTCCGTCCGTCCGTCCGTCCGTCCGTCCGTCCATCCATCCATCCATCCATCCATCCATCCATCCATCCATCCATCCATCCATCCATCCATCCATCCATCCATCCATCCATCCATCCATCCATTGGAGTTGAATATCAGGAAGGATAAAATATTGTGAGACTAGGATTAAAATTTTGCAGTTGGGTTCGGTGAAGCGGAACAAATTCACGACAGTATATGAATAATACATCAAAGATTCAATAATGATATGGTTAGGGAACAATCAAAACCTTGTAACTACAGGTTGATAAAGCTATAGCTACGAGGTTTTAGTTGTTTATTGGCGATATGCTAAAGGTTTAGACTGTTAGCTATATTCGAAGGATGACACACGGGTTATAAATTCAAATTATATCACTATTTTATGACAGCTGACATATTTTTACTTCATTACAATACATTTCGGGTAGAAAGGGTACACTTTTTCTTTAACCCTTGTAATTCTGATGCATGAACAATTTTGTATTGGTAGGAAATATAGGCAAATATCAGTCTGTACATATATGCTGTCTGATCTTAGTCTATAACCAATCTGAATTTCATTTGTAAACCAGAAAAGTTTATAAATCATCTATTCAAAATAAATATCCACGCACTAACGACATTAAGTTAATCCAAAATTTCCATCCCTTATACATGTATTTAAAGCCATTTTGCCAATGCTGTTCAAAGATTTCGGTTCCGATTTTTTCTAAAAAAGATTTGCTACCTGCGGGGAATCCAGCCCTGCGTTCAGGATGATAAAACGGTGCTAACTGCTTGCCAATTTACCCCGCTTTGCTTGCAAGTACACGTGCAAAAGTGCGGTATAATTGGCAAAATGTTATTCTTTTTTAAGTTTTGTCCTCCTGAACGCAGGGCTTGATTGTTGTAAAGGGCGTTCGAATATACGAAAAGATGGATTTGTTTTCCATGCTTTACCAAATTTTGATTGAATTTCTGCATGAAAATCTGATAATAAGGCTACGGTAGGGGTTTGTTCGTACCCCGAACCCCATCTTGGTCCGCCGCTGGCTACTAGGAGTTCCAATGCAGTTCGTTTTCTTTACGCAATGTACTATCATACATGGAAAGGAACTCATTCAAAATGATAGAAAAAGTGTCAGACCTACCATGATACAAAACTTTATCTAGGGCCTTCGTAAAAATATTGATTCCAGCAGAAGTAAACCAGTGCTGCGTTCAAGATGACCAAACGGTGAAAACCGTTTGCAAATTATACTCCGCTTTGCACGCAAGTACACGTGCAAAGCGAAGTACAATTTGCAAACAGTTTGTCAAGATTCAGAAAATGTTTCAAAATCAAAAATTGACGAGGCTTGTCAACCTGTGCAGTTCGTGCAGCTTTACCAGGTCGACACTTTTCCCTTTTGCCAAATAACCCTTTTTTCGCTTTCGGGGTCGCAACTCTTCAAAACGACATAAGCCACCAGGGGCCTGTTTCATCAATAAATGTCCTAGGATGTGTCTTAAGTGTATCGTAGGACATATCCTAGGATGTTCGTAAGTCAATTTCATCAAAACATCCTAAAAAGTTCCTAGGACGTGCATTTGCGTTTCATCAAACTTTGTCCTAAATTAACCATGCTCGATTAAAAGGCCCCAAAACGCACGTGATAAAATCACGTACAAGCTAATTACAGCCGCGTAGGTTGATTTTCCTTCAAATGTGAAATATACTATCAGTAAGGAGAAAACTTATAAAGATATCGAACGTGAGAAATACTTTAGGTTTACATTGAAAAGTCGACAAAAATATAAGATCTCATCATCGCTTACAAGCGACAATGATGCGAAGTTGCATTCAACTCTATCAGAATATAGACTTATTATAAGAAAAGAGGTTGAACTGAGCTATAACAACCATGTATTTCATTATAAGGTTTGAAAATAGTACATTTACCTCTCTAAAAGAGCTCAGATTTCAGGTCGATTAAATGTGCCTCAAAATTGTCGTTTTTAAAGAATTCCTTTTATTAATTGTATATTATACTATATCTCGGTACTTCATGATTTCTTTCGTCATATTTTATCACGTTAACGCTCTTAATATCTTTCTACACCTTTTCCCCGACAATGTTACAATTTCGTTGCCATTCAATTTGCCGAGAAAAACAAAATGTCTGTTATTTACACACATCAATTGTAAAATTACGATGTTCAGCAAAACCGAAATATTGCAGCGTCATCAAAGGCAAAATTACATAGAACTGATTAAAAGACAATCAGCCATTTGCAAAGCGCTTCTCAAAACGACGAATAATGTAATTGCGATAGAGTCAACAATGTTCATCCGATTTGCATCAAACTTTAACGAAATAATTGTTTATTCATTAGGATAGTTACTTTAGACAAGAGGCCCATGAGGGCCTGAATCGCTCCACTGGATTTTATATAACCAATGAGAAACTCTGCAGATAAGGAAGTTAACAAGAAAATTCATGAAGATGACAGAGAAGCTTATTCTAGTGTAGGCTAAATCTTTTAAATTGGAAAGCACACTTCTAAATATGTATCAGTACTGATTCTAAAAGGAAAGGTTTCTTATCTATAATATTGATAATTCGTGATGAGTCTTGATGAATATTTATCCACGAAACAATCTAGTTTGTATAATCACCCTTTTTCATTGTTTTCTTGTTTTCAAAGTAAGAGTTGGTTCATGGGAGGATTTTTTCTTTTTTTTTTACATTTTGCTCGACTGTTTTCGGAGAAAAAACTCGAGGTAGTATTACAGCCTCTATGTCGTTTACGGCATTGTCGTTGTCGAGCGTAAACTTTTTTTTCGATTGCTTTGGTATTTCTGAAGGATATTAGCCATCTTCACGAGTCAAGGGGTATCGAATCGATAGCTTCTTCTCGATAATTTAAACGTTCGTTACCCTTGGTTCGACAAGCTGGCTATCAGCTGAAACTCGAAACACATGATAAAAGTTACTTATACTAATAAGCCTAACTGTATTTTCTTTAACATTATGTCCACAAATTTTGTCAACTATCGAGTACTTAATAGCCGGGTTGGCAAGCGTTTGTGGTGCTCTTGTTTATTTGCTATGCTTATTTCCTATACCGCAATAGAACAAATTTATCGACGTTACCAATGTACACAGAATATCCGGCTTTCGCCTGCAAAAAGCGGTCTTACTGCTATCGTTTCGCGCAAAAGAGTGTCTCGTTGTATAATTCGAGAATCTCATGTCGGTTGCAAAGGCGATCCCAAGATGCTTTTACTTTGGACTTGTTACATCGCCCTCCACGTGTACTGTTTTGTAAATACCCAAAGAGGACATCGTCACTCGGCGTTTTGTGCTGTATCTACACATTTGCTCGGTGCTCCTACTGCATACTTATGCAAATCATTGCAATGTGGATATCACTACGCATTCAGACTGCTCTTGCAATTTTTGGATCGCAACAAGAACACCATTATGATTGCCATTCCCATCTGTCCAATATATTCTTGTTCCCTTTAGTCTCACTCTATCCTCTTTGTCCTTTCTTCATCCAAAGTTTGGAAAAGAGAAGCCACATCTTCTTTAGATACAATATTTAAGACAAAAGTATCACGTAGGACGCCAAAATCGATGTCCTACGTTTGGGACAAAATTTAGGAACTTCCTAAATCTCTCGAGTTTGATGAAACCCGATTTGTGTCTTAAAAATGTCCTAGGACATTTTTAAGACAAAAATACGTCCTAAACAGCTTGATGAAACAGGCCCCAGGTCATTTCAATCAAGATTAAAATCTATTTTAGAGAACCTCCATAGGCGGGTGTTTTAACCGAGTCACGATATGCAAAGTTTCGAATTTCCAATTGAAAGATTACATTTCACCGTTAAGTAAAAGTTAAATGCTTCAATGCTGAATTATTGTGAAATTCAAGGTACATTGACAAATCGGTTAAAAAATCTACTATTTTTTTCTGCGCGTATTTCCTTTCGCATGTCCGTCCATTTAAAGTTATTCAATCAACCGCAAAAGTATCTCGCCTTTCGTCCGAGACAAAGCTGGTTGGGTCGATACAAGTTATTTCGAGCATGTGTGCTTTAAATAGGGGATATTAACCAATCTGATCATCGACAATGAGCATGATGACCTTCGATGGACGGGGATCATTCCTCGTTACTATACTGCACCTCTATTCAGCCTAATTCAAGCTAAAGTAACGAAGACCATTCGACGATTTGGTACGATTTTGAATATCATTTAGAGTCATCGAAAAGAAACTGGTCCATGAAACAAGGGATAGTTCGCTTTCTACAGAGAGCAATATGCAGATCCTGATCAATTTTTACGACTGTTCGGTCTAATCCGCATCGTAAATAGAGCAAAAGTGTTATCGTTGCGAATGTCACGGATAGTCTCAAGTTTACAATGTTGCATAAAGTGGGTCACATAGACCTAATTGTGTATCCCAACAAAGGGTTAAGGAATTTTAATCTTGTTTGACTAAAGGCGGAATAGATCGGTAATTCGTTTATCCACGTTTTTCTCGGATAACCTTTTTTAGTAGAGCCTTAATGAATTCGGTAGACGACCCGTTACCATTATCTCTTAAAAAGGCGTTGATCCATGCTAGATTTTGCAAACAGCAAAAGTTCATCTGAGTAGAAACACATTATACACATATCGTAGTTAGGCGAAAAAACGTCGTTACTACAGCTTGAAATAAGCTGTAGTAACGTCATTTTATCGCCTATTCACGGTATGCGATCTATCAAATGAAAAGGGACAACTCGGTCATACCATGAAACAACCACATCAAAACGAGATTCGATCTCGCAGAAGTCAAACAGAGAATGTATTTCTAAAAATAATCATGTAGTAAGGTAGAACGACCATTATGGGTTCAGAAAATCTACTAAGACTAAAAAGTCCCGACCTAGGCTACCCCTTAAATTCCTAAAACCGGGACATATTTCGCACATCCTAGATGAATACCTTAAGTTGACTGAATAGAAAATCATTTACTGTTTTTGTTGTTGACACTAACTACTTGACCCAACGCCAGCCGCCACCATAGCGCAGTTAGTTAGGCATAAGACTTCCAATCTGGAAGTCGTGGGTTCGATCCCCGGTGGCGGTAAATATCATTTCCGACGTTTGTCTCTCACCAATGAGTAGATAATCGTAAACCTATGTGAGATAGCAGTCGGAGGCTAGGAAAGGATGTAATGGTAGTGCAGGTGAAAGAAATACCAGGAATCCATTGTTAGGTGCTCCGGCCGCCGCGATATAACTGCGAGATTGTTGAAAGCGGCGTTAAACCCATTGAAACAAACAAACAATTGACCCAACGTCAGGAAAACGTCTCAAATTCTTTAAGATAATCTATAAACCCATTTTTCTTGAAAGGTACAAATTGGTAAAACATGGTAAGTAAGCAAGTTAATGCTAATATTTTACCACTAAACTACTATTTGTGAAATCAACGAATGTCTCTTTTGCATTACGTAGTTTATAATGGAGTAATGGGCGAAATTGTTGTGACTGATAGGTTATCAATAGAATAGTTGTACTAAAAACAAACATACTTAAAAGTTAAACAGTTGTGAATATTTAACGATTTTCAATCTAAGGTATTTGGTGGAAATTTGCGATTTTATAGTAACCTAGAAATAGCGCATAGAGAGTTAAAATAATTTTGCTAAAGACAAGATCCAATTAATTTATAGACAATCAAAATTACAATTTGACCATTTTCCTGATGTTCACGGCATAAAGCGAACTTCAAAGAGCAGGGCCCGAGGTTATAAAACTTTTCTCATTCTCAATTCAAAATTTTCTCAAACTTCAATTCGAGATTAAAGCCATAGTTTTGTTTTAATGCTCATTTTAATAAAAGATATCATTAATAAGTTGTTATAAATAACAGTTTATTACTACCATCTTTTATTTTCATACATTTATTTAAATTTTTGGGTCTGAGAAAAGTTTTCTAACCTAGGGCCCAAATATCTCCATCTGGTCTTTACCACCACTTAAATATCTAAATCCGAACTAAGATATATATAGTTTTACCACCTTACATGGTATGTAAAAAATCAAAGAAAATAAAAAACATTTAAAAACTAAGTTATCAAGTCCGCATCGAAGATGACCCTTAAAATACCGTTATAATCGCTAAGTGTGATCAATGTAGGTTGAAGGGGCTTTGAAAACTCTCAAGAATACTCTGTAAGACGCGATAGTTCTCCGTATTTTTGTATATTCATGTCATGACTATAAACCTATGTGCTTAATATCAAATTAATGAAATTCTATGTCATGTTAGTTTGCTTTTTGCAAGGTTAAGCGTCAGTTTTGATAGTTTTAGGTTAACAGACAAAATTTTGAGGAATCAAGTTCTCAGAGGTAATTGAGTGCATATAGTGCTATTGTAGGCTTATCCACTAAAAACAATCCATTGAATACCTTCGCAAAAAAGTTCTAATGTTTTTCAGGAATAAATTTTGCAAATTCTGCCTGTGATTTCATTTTCTACGTAGCTCACTCGAGCAAATCGTGTTCAAAGTGAGTCTAATCAAGATATTCTCTACGCACAGTGCTTTGTATGGCCACGCTAATTAACTTAATCGAGTTGTAGAGACTTCTTTTAAAAGTATGTTATTGAACCCATTGTCAATCAGTCCCGCTTTTTATGCATCTTAAGAACAGAAGCCACGGTAAAACATTGCGGACAACGAAGAAATTGCACGAGGGCAAGCAATTTCTTCGATGTCCTAATTGTTTTATATCCATGACAATTACTTTCTAAATTTCGCAAATTTGAAATTGTCGTCTGCAGATTCTTTCAACTCGTATCAAATATATATTTTGTCGAGTTGTAATGAGCTATCCCTAGGATTCCTTTAATCTAGCTTACTTATCATGATAATTTTTAAGAAGCAAGATAACTTCACGACCATATGCCTTGCTAGCTTACAGTACTCACAGTACTTTGATTTACTTCTTTTTTCATGACAGGTGATCTAGGAGGGTACGAGAGGTTTTAAACATCCTTGATTGTTACTCTGTGTAAGACATGAGAGTGCTCTACTGTTTATTTCTTTTCCCCGAGCTTTCCGACCAGACTGTTTCAACTTCTAATTAAAAGAAGATGTCCTTAATTGTGCATGATTTTCGTCAAAACTTTCAATTTGAACGAGTCGATTCTGGCTGGCTCAGCGGTAACGCACAGGGCTGTCAATCCTAGGGTCCCGAGATCCGGCTCGGCCAAGTTCTATCCGACATTTGACATCAGTCATTGTGACAAGCGTCATTTGTCTCTCACTAATCGGCGAATGACAAGTGGTACGCCTAAGTGAGATGGGTGGCTCGGATGATATTTTGTGGCTGTACTGTAGTAACATCAGGAAGCTATGGTTAGGAGCATCATCCGTCGCGATATGTCTGTAATAATGTGGAATGGGGCATTAAACTCAAAATAATAAATCAATCAATCAAATTGAGCAAAGTCATTGTTTATTTTTTACAATTTTCACAGATGCTTTGGACACACAAGTAAATCTTTAAAGCGACCAAAGTCTATGTTGAGTATATTGCCAGAATCGATACTCTTCGCACTGCACAGATAATCATTTTTATCTTTTTGCATCTTTTAATTTTCCAAGATAAACTATCCCTCAAGCACGGTGTAAGCAAAGAAAATAGGTAGAATCCGACCGAATTTATCCTAGGGGAACATATTTTCTTACGACACAACCGACGTTAATTAAAACTACTAATCACCATGACAAATGAATTGCTACGCTTAAGGCACACATAAAATGAGACCGTGTGCTCTAGTTTACGACCCGAGTTAAGAAATTCGAAAAGAAAAAAACACGTTAAAATCTAAATAGGACAATAAATGGACAATACAATTGACAGTAATATTGAATGAATATGTTCTGTGCAAAGTAGGATATCGACACAATTCCGCAATTTCCCTGTGCAAAGTAGGAATTCTCACTTTGTCCGACAGAGTGAGAATTCTTACTTTGAGCAGTAGGATTCCAGAATTGTCCGTGCGCAAAACAGAAATCAGGACAAAGAAAGAATAGTTCTAATTGCGTCATCGTTAACTTAGACTTCTTGAAATTGTAAGCATTGTTGAAATAGTATATTCATAATTATGCATCAATGTTCTGTTTTTGATATTGTTTTCGTTGTTGTTGTAATCTCGTGAGATTTTTAAAAGTACAAATGAGAAAAAGACGTGATTTACTTCAGTAATATCTGCTTTCAAGCGTTTTCAATGCTATTAAAACTTTGCACGAAAAAGTAAATTTCATACTTATATTACCAATGAAATTGTACGAGTAAATATTTTAAGCAACATTTTGCCGTATTGCCCTAATGATTCTAACTTTGTACAGTATTTTTCCCCGTCATGTGAAAAATTGATAGAACCCCCTTGCGCGATTCTAGAACTGCCCAGTGCAATTCTAGAATTGGCGGACAAAGTAGGAATTCCTACTTTGCGCAGGACAATTCCGGAATTGTTACCGATTCTCACTTTGCGCCGAACAAATATATTAATAAATATTCATTATTGCCAATCTATGGGATCGACAATCTTATTGACAGTGTATTGGCGATAATAAAGGATGATTCAATGTTACTTGCATTATATTTGTCAATAATACTGTGTTTCACTGCGTGTTGTTGTTTAATTACAATAAACCCACATTTATTCTTTCGTTAACCTTGTTTAATGCAATCATCCTCATAGTTGATGTTTGTGCCGTCATTTAAGCTCACGTGCGAAATGACGGGCTTTCATGGCTGCACCCGCATTATTCCCGAGGTCTATTCAGTAAAATCGCCGAGTGTTTCCGATTGGGTGTACTCTAGCATTTTTTAAGGCTCGGTCAAGAGTTTAGTTATGATCACATTTCGATGATTGATATTAGTCAAAAAATTCGCCCCCTTTTCGACTAGACAAAATTCAGACAGTGTTCTGGTACAAAACACATATTTGTCTTGTATTTATTCTATGTCTGCGATATTTCCTTCCAAAGACATGTTATTTAAACTAGGATTATATCTTCATCAAATCCAAATCGCAGAACGTCTAAAATGATCTGCAATTCAATAAAATGTAAACCCAGCTAGACGGACTGTCTTACTTTTAATTCTTCGTGCATCGTGGCGTGAATACGAAATTGATGTAGGCCAGATTTTCTGAGAAAAAGTTTTCTGAGAAAAATTCTTCTGCGTATTTGTTTTTTGGAACAAATCGATAATTCATAGACACAGCGAGTCTGTGAATCTTGATTACAGAGGAATTGTTGATTAGAACTTATTGGGTGTATATTTGTATTATATAGCTGACTTTTTGTTACTGTTTTTCTTCTTTTGTGCTTTTGTTGAGTAGGTATACACTCGCTCTTTCTATATCGTCTGTCCAAATTCTCTTTAAACCGTTCTGAATGTGCCATCCTATTTTTATCTTTATCTAATTCAAGTATGTCTCTCTCTTCATGCCTGTCCATTGATTGATTGATTGAATGGAGTTTAACGCCGCTTTCAACATTTTTTTCGGTTATATCGCGCCGGCTGGAGAACCTAACAATGGTTTTCTGGTATTTCTCTCACCAGTACTACCACCACACCCTTTCCATGCCTCCAGCTGCTATCCCACATATGTCTACGATAATCAAATCATAGGTGGTAGACAAATAGTCTGAGTGCCGCCGTTCGGGATCGAACCAGGGACCTCTAGATTGACAGTCCGCCGCGCTACCAACTGCGCTATGACGACGGCTCCTCATGCCTGTCTAATTGTGATCAATAATCGGGTTGGCCCCTAAATCTTATGGCTGTCACAAATGCATGTAATCACTTTTTTTTCAGGCGATCCTATATGTCATGTATGATTAATGTTTTTCCATCTTTTTCTTTGACATTATGTAAATCGCAGAATCCATTCCCGCGTAACGGATCATAACAACTCGTATAGAACCCTGTCTATCCCCCTGGTCCCATGTCTATCTTACCCTTTTAATTTTTTTCTATAACACTATTTATGGGAGTTTCCCTAGAATTTCCTTTAAAATAAATTCACCAGTCTATCAACGTTTATCATAATCTTCTATAGTCAAAGAAACTAAAATTGGTTACAAAGAAGCAATCAAATGTGCAAACTCAATTTACTCTAGATCATTATTGAAATACAAATGTTATTTCTGATATCCTATTTTGTTGGCGTTCTCAGACATTTAAAAACGTTATCGCAAAATTAGACGGCCATCTATGTAGAAACAAAAGTCCTTTAAAAAATTGACATTTTTTTTTATAATGAAATACGGTAAATTGTCGCTTAGAAGGCCGTTTTAATAGTGTATAGCGGGCGCATATTAACTTGAACCTGACCTTTATGCAGAATAAGTAATTAGGCCCATGAATACAATTCCGAAGATACTTCGGCACGTGACGATCAAGCACAGACATTCCGTTATACTGCACAAATTATAGGTATCCGTGGACTTAGTAGTTAACCTATACACGGGGCGCCTAGTCATGTAGCAGACGATTCGATTTCATAAACAATTTTTGTGACTGAGAGAGGGGATTTCATTTTATGTAAATTGAAATGATTGAAAATTAAACGATTTAAACAGCCGAAAGGAGGGAGCGTAGCGACCGACTGGGGATGTTTAAAGCGTTTAATTTTCAATTATTAGCGTTTAACTGACTTAGTCTTTTTCCCGCGCCTTATGTTATTGACAGCATATTGCACGATTTAAACGGAATTAGCCGGATACATTTATTACAATTAAACGCCGCTTTCTTTCCAAATATGGAGGTGTTGAAATATGCACGTGAATATCGAAGCTTTTTAAGGAGCCATTACAGATGATAAAATATAAATTATAGTTTGGCTTTATTGAGCTGTCAATGACCTCCGTTCTTTATATGAACGAAAATCTGATAATTTTCCACCCTTTATTACACGTGCTACCAAAATATGTCTGACTTTTTTTCCACCCTTTATTACACGTGCTACCAAAATATGTCTGACTTTTATGAGAGGTCAAGTCTCGTCAAACCTCGTCTCGATAGTTAATGGAATACAAACCATCAAATAAATTCGAATTCCAGCCTTTTGATTGGATGAAAAAGTAGGACAAAGACTAAATCGTGTAATTTTCAATTATAAGCGTTCCTTAAGGCTTCCTTTTTCGAGTATGAGTCGAGGTCGAGTGGAGGAATTGTTTTGAAATTGAGCCCTTAGTCTTTTTATCGCACTTAATATAATTGACAGCATATCGCACGATTTACACGGAATAAGCCAGTTATATTTATTACAAAGTGAACGCCCGCTCTTTCCAAATACGGTGTTGTTGTAATATGGACGTAAATACCGAGGCTTTCTAATGAGCTTTTACCGATAATAAATAATGCAGTATTAATTGTTTTTATTGACTTGACAATGACCTCCGAACTATATATGAACAAAATATGTATACAAGGACAGGTGAACTTAACCTTACAAAACAACAACTCAAATTTGGTCATTGTCAGAGAACGGCTTTTTAACGTTAGTAAACTAATCTGTTTAGCCATAGACAAAGACATTTTATAAATGAAACGATAAAAAGTTTGTCGATACATACAGAAACACAAAAGTAAATACATGTTTAGTCATCGAACCAACTAAGGGTAGGTGCACCAGCCATTGAGATATCACTGCACTAGTGTTGAAATCGGGGTTAAATCACATGCAAACAAATAGACAGACCATGTCACGCACAACCAGGTCCAAATCAGAGAAGAATATGGGGTATGCAACATGTGCACGTGTATCACGATTTTCTCCTTTACTTTTCACGTGCTCGTTGCATATTCATGAGGGGTATAGTTTAGTATGTACGCATGCGTGGAATAACAAATAAACCTTGACGGTTAAATGAAATAATGATCAAAATAAACCTCAGCTGGTTAGTTTATGGAAAATAAACCATCAGAAATTTTAAAAATCCAGCATTCTGATTGGATGATAAAGTAGGACAAAGACTAAATCCATTCAAAGCACATAAATTGCACTTAAGGAATTTTTGAAAGTTTGTAATTTTCTCACCCTCATCTATAGATTTTTAGATAAGAAACTCAATTTATGTATTGATTCACTAGTTCATGAGGGTGACCAAATATCGCCGTTACAGTTAACAGCATGTGCTATAACGGGCTAATAGAGCTAACATATGCACTCAAACTTTACGATTGAATTCCGCAGGTAAGTCGTGTTTGCCGAAGGGAAACGATCGGTATTTGATTTATTTAAATCACAAAGGCCAGGTTCAGGTCAATATGCTTCCACTATACCGCTTCTGTATCGTGCGTATAGCGCGGTTTTCTTGACTCGAATCTGACCCCTGCTATTTGAATTAATAAAAATATGATTATTCCTACTCAGCTTTGCACGTGCATTCATTAGTATGAATAACAGACGATACTGAATGTGATATATATTTTTGTTAATTGATAAAAATTGTGGGTAATTGTTACTTAAGCCTTTTTAACATGGGTTAAATTCGGGTCAAATAAACCAAGGTTTAGTACAATTAAGACAACATTTGTCTTCAATTCAGACGACGATGGGGCAAGCCTAAGGCATTTTTTCCTCTGCTTTTCAAAGTACCGATAGATCATTGCACCTTCCCAGGTATCTTTATATCTTAAGGTAGTGGACCCGTAATTGTTCCACATTATTTCGGAACGCATAAACTTTGACAATGTTAACCGAGGTTTCCATATGAAATCATTAGGAAACCTCGGTTAACACTGATAAAGTTAATGTCTTCCGAAACATTCCGAACTTTTGAGGATCCACGGCCTTAAATTTTACTTGAGAGGAGATTTGACCTCTTACTCTAATTGTGTCAGGGTCACGTCGCTCTAGTATTAACTAATCCGAGGATAATCTGGTAGGATAAACAGCCAATTAGTGGGGTAAATGAACCATAATGGATGCTGTACTCATTTTTATCAATACTGATGG
Organism: Fragum whitleyi; assembly: GCA_948146395.1. Lineage (NCBI taxonomy): Eukaryota > Metazoa > Mollusca > Bivalvia > Cardiida > Cardiidae > Fragum > Fragum whitleyi. The sequence continues at coordinate 84,461,344 of OX411543.1, read as the reverse complement.
GTCAGCGTTAAACAGATGTAACTGACGTTTTATATACTGTCGCTGGTCGATAAACAGATGTAAGAAAAGAAAAGAGAGAGGGGTGGGAGAAAGAGAGAGACAGAAAGAAAGAGAGAGACAGAAAAAGAGAGAGACAGAAAGAGAGGGAGAGAGAAAAAAAGAGAGAAGAGAGAGAGAGGGGGAGAGAGAGAAAAGAAAGAGAGAGAGAGAGAGAGAGAGAGAGAGAGGGGGGGAAGGTGATATTGAGTTCACAATATTGCTACCTATATGCTGGTACTAGAAAGAAATGCATTTGCTTTAAGAAGACTGCCTATAAAACGACTAAAACTATATCATGTTTAGGCATACCGACTCGGTAAAGCGCATTTGTTATTTGATCGATTTTTAAATCGTGACAACAATCAGTTATTGGATGATATTACCAAAGAAGGCCTTTCGCAGAATATCAATTTCTAGCAGGTCTATCCGATACTAGGAACAGATCTTGCCCTTGAACACGTGTCTTCCATGGTTACGCATTGTGTTATAAACACGCGTTTCGTTTGACAGCGGACGTGATTCTCAACGATTTGATACAATTTAATATTATTCTAGACCAAGGAATATTAAGACAGCATTTCATGAATGTCATTGCAAAAAATCGTAACAACAGATTTGATAAATCTGCGTTTCGAGATTTTGCACATTTTATTAGTTTTGTTAGTTTTCGACCCGTTTCTTTTGTTATTAATTGAATTATTCTTAACTCTTTATGAAATAGAACGGACACCATTAAAACAAACTTTGTTTTCGAGAATTCGAACATTCCCAACAGTCAATTTGATGTTCTACAACATTTCTGCCTTTCATTCTTTCTTTCTTTCTTCTTTTCCTTCCTTCATTCTTTCTTTCATTCGTACTTTCTTTCTGCCTTTTTTTCTTAGTTCTTTCTTTCTTTCTTTCATTCTTTCTTTCTTTCCTTCTTTCTTTCTTTCTTTCCTTCTTTCTTTCTTTCTTTCTTTCTTTTTTTTTCTTTGAGGTGTTCTAGTATTTTATCAGCCAGTCTAGAGTCTCTAGGTCACACATAATTTTCAGTCCTTTTTCTCTTGATTCTTAGATTTATATTAATACTTTAGAGGTAGAAAAATAACATATATCAAGAGAGTATATTTACCTGCGGACTTCTGGGATAATTTCAATGGTCACCTAGGAAACGGTTTTATTGCATTCATTGTTCGAACCTGAAATAAGAGAAAAATGTATTTTTAATTAATCACAAAAAGACATACGTAAAATAGATTAAACGATTTCTACTACGTTCGAATACTTTTTCTTATTATTTCGAACTAATCCTGTCTTATAAAAAATCAAAGACATTACTATGAATGTACAAGTTATACGAGACCCCACACGTAAGAAGGGATCATATGGGAAATCCGTAAATAAATACTTGAAAAAGAGATTGGTTTTATTTAAGGTCAACCAGAGATCGAATTTCAAAAATTATTTCAAAGAAAGGTAGATTGATTATTCTAGATTCAGAAAATTAGTAAAGTGCGAAAAGTGTCCACTTTAGAGTACATTGTGTCAGTGATATAAATGTGATCCGTCACGCGAAAAAAAATATGGTTAGTGCGTAAAGTGTCGATCCTAGTCAGACTGCGCGGACTGCGCAGACTGACTAGGGTCGAATCTTTTTGCACCGTGCCTATTGCCTAAATCTAAAATGATCAATCTAGCTTCCAGTGAAAGAATTTTTGAAATACGACTACTGGTTGACTTATGCTGGATCAAATCTCTTTTTCAATAATTCTTCAGAATTCCCGGATGGTCCCTTTTCGCATGACGGGTCACAAATGTAAAGTTTATTGATTTCATATATTCCTCATTGATCACAATTAAGAGCATTAAAAGTTAAACATTGTGGCCCTTCAGAAAGATCGCAGATATTTTCACTTTATTTTTAATTCAATGGGTAATAGAAATACACATGTATCTACTAAAGGTCTCCAAACTTAACAAAAAACAAATGTTGTAATTACTAAAACATGTACAAATCAAGTTAATAAACTTTATAGGTATCAGGTATACACACTAAACAATAAATCAAATTAACGAGCAAAATCGAACCTGTACAGATTTGACTTATAAAAATATTCCTCCTATTTCAAAACACAGATTCCACAAACTCCTGGCACATTACGTGTGTTTGTCACCAAACATGCATGCTGTTAGACTTTATAGACCACGTAAATGGAGTCGTTGACGCGTGGAAACAATTCCGGGTAATTCACAGCTCTGGATAGAAAGGGTAGATGACATTCTAGATAAGTTATCTCCCCTATAAACACTATGTTGTGGGTACTCATTGGAATCGTCTCGATGAGACGATTCCAATGCGAACAAACAAAATATGTTTTGGTGGAAAATTATCGAAAAATTTGGATTTTTGAAATAATTTTTTCTCACTACGGGAACTATTCGGGGTATAATTGGACATTGTGAATAGGGCCACGCGTTAGGTAACTAGCAAGTTACAGAAGGCGACACGTCGGGTGGCCTCCGAAATACCGTAACTTCAGTTTGAGACGCAATGTGGTTACCTTATATAAGAAGTAAACCGACCATATAACGGGTTGAAATAATAATAATGATAAATAATTAAATAAAACAACAAGAAGAATAAGGTAAAAAATGGGGAAAGAACAGAGCAGAACAAAACAAATCTTTTATTTACATCCAAGTACATATATGTACAATAAGGACAAATAAATTGGAACATATGTAATAGGAATTCTCAGTTTGAGTAACGTGATTTTTGTCTCAATAGTTTTTTTCGTGCGGTATTCACAGTTTGGACCTTTTCAAACCGTGTTTAGCTCGTCACGCGCAAGGTGAACAAAGAGAAAGTGCCAAATAAGAAAAAACCGGGGTTGCACTACCATACAACAAACAGCGAGTGTTTCAGAGAAACTGTAATGTAAAAGTTCATCAATATTAATAACTGATCAGTTTCAATAGGGATTTGTTGTAAAAATCGATTTGATCGATATTTCAAAGTGCGCAGTCGCTTTAATTCAAATATAAATCACAGACGACGTGAGACCTTTTATCTATAAATTCATTGAAGTGATAGGTCGAACCTAGCCCCATGTTCAAAATAAATACATTCGCAAAACGTTTAAGAAATGCTATCCCGAATTGCACTTGTTTTAACGCGCAGAAGTTACCATTTGTAAATGTTCACAAACGTTATTGCATCCGAAATACAAGGCCGGGTTTCCTGATGCGCGGATGTATTATTTTAATCTTAATTAACAGTTAACAACATCGTGAAATTGACATTCATCTCGAACAAAATAATTCTAAATCACTCAATTGGTGCTCCATAAATTTATTTCAAACACTCACTCAAACCATTGAAAAACGCTCTAAAATCAACAAAAAATAGCAGGTCAAGACTACATACATAGAACTTGTATACATGTTTTATCAAAGGAGGTTGGGAGGGGGGGATAAATAGAGGATATTGAATGAGTGGTAATTTAATACTGAATTTATTAAACGAGTCATCTATAAACAGATAAAAACGAGGCTGCGCCTAGTTTTTATCTATTTTAGATGACGAGTTTAATAAATTCTGTATTTTATGAGCACAAATTTTATATGGCCCGAATTTTAGCGAAAAATCGTCAAAATTCATGAAATCCAACGTTTTAATTTTCCGCGAAACTTATAACGCCGTTTCAAAATGACGTCACAAAAGATTGTTTATGACGTCATTTTCGTGGTTACAAAATAGCGATGCTATTCGCTCTGGGCTCATTTGCATAGATATTCCACTAGTGTAATAACAACCATGAAATATCAAAAATATTCAACGGGGTTATTTCACTCCCGCGTCGTAGGTCATATCATAAATATCGCTATTTTGGTGATCCGGAACGAAATAAGCGATAATATATTACCTCCTTTTAATCTTAATCTAAACTCGCTCCGCAAACTCATTCAATTTCATTCCAAAATCAACCAAAAACCATCCATCTTGTCAATTTCACGATGTTAGTAACAGTAGTGGGCGATTAAAACATCATAAATACCAATTACAAATTTTTTTTTTCTGTTCTCGAGCCATTGTAGGAATGCTTGTCCATTAAAGAAGTAGAATCCTTCCTTGAATTCGAAAAATTAATATCGGTCCTGGTCAGGCTGCGAGAGTTTTCGAGTAAAGCATGTTGAGTGTATTGTCCTTGTAATGTTTTCTAAATTTCCGCTTGCAACTAAACCGCGCGTATCGACAATAATATAAATCATAAACGGACGAATCAGAAGATTGATTAAATGTTATAGTATCGAACATATATTTTTTTTAAACTTTGACATACATAAGTAAAACAAGAGACATTACAGGGCCTTATCGCTCCTTTGGCTTTCAAATATCTATGAATAAGAAACTCAGTCAGATATGGAAGTTTACATGGAAATTTGTGAAGAGCCCAAAGGGTGAAAGAAAAGCCGATTTCAGAGAAGGCTTAACCTAATACGGAATGCCGTTTTGCAAAATATATTTTTTTCTAAGTATTGATTCTGAATAGAAAACAGTTCTTTTTTATAAGGCAGATATGTCTTGATGGATATTAACCAATAAACAAAACTATACTCAAACGCAAAAGAAACTAGGCATTGTCTTTAAGGCTTTTTTGCAGGCATCTATGTGACCTTAACCTAATTCAAAGATGAGACAAAATGTGAAAAAATTAATACATTCCTTTCTTAAAGCGCGTCATTTTGCACGCAAACGCTATGCAAAGTCCATGATGACGTCACTTATTGGACCCCGATAAGATAACGTCAGATAGGGTGAAATAAACGATAGCTGGTTATAAGTTTTTGATATTTTCACTGATTAGGCGGTGTGTTTATCAAATGATAATCTACCATTATTCCTCAATAATCAAAATGCATTCAAGAATTTGATATGACGAGTTATTCATCTCTCAGACAAACTAAGGCAGTAACTGTTTATAATGATACAATGTTCTACTACACGATTTCTCCATCAAAAAGCTCAATTTCCTAACAATTTAACCACCGGAAAATGGATAATTATCTCTGTTCAAGTAACACAATATTGTTTGCTCTATTTTCTTGAAACGAACAGTTACCATTCATTGTGTTATTCAACCCTTTATCCGTTTACTATTTCAATTTGTTTAGTAACTCATTTGGCTGTTAATCTCAAGGCTGATCAGAACAGGTCTTTTATTTTCATCCAAGAACAATGACGTTAATTGTGAGCATCTTAACAAGCTCATCCAAGCTGAAGTTACGAGGGTTTGGTTACCAACGTACGATTTACAGTATATCGACAATCTATTAATTTGAGTATTTTTAAATACTAAAAGCTGATTTGCATTTACATGTACTTTAAATGCAACGACTAGGTTCCGCCCTGTCAGTGCAATAATCATGGATTATGCGCTTTGGTGGGATGGGCATCTAGTGAAGCGGATGAAATGTTATGGTTGTATTGGTGTGAGATACTACAATCTTTCATAGGTTTCATAGAAATAAGTAATAGTTCCGCAACGTTTCGGAAGTCATGAACATTTACCCTTTCCTGTTTTACAAAATTTTGGACCTGTCCAAATTCAAAGGTTTTGCAGGCGAAAATTTAAAGTGGATTTAATTTGAAAAATAACCATTTTATAGGGTAGAAAATAGTGTAGAAAAAGAAGAAATTGCTTGTCAGAAGCAATTTGTTCGTTTTTTCACAATGTTTTCTCAGTCATAAAATCACAGGCACGTAAAAAGCATGGATTAAACAGCAAAGGGTTAATAGTATAAAGCCAGATTTCCTAATAATTTTATAAGGAAACCTTGATTTACACAATGAAAGATCGTGCGTTCCGAACTGTTGCAGAACTATTAGGGGTCTACTACCTTAACTTCCTACCATATTATACAATAATTTCTTGTTTCAATATTCAATATTCAATCATTCTTTGAAACTACGTTGTCTGTACTCGTCGCTTATGATTATGGTAATATCGTCCTGTAGCGATCTGGACTAACTACATGTTCGATTTTCTGTGTTGTAAGCTAAAGGGAGGCTATAGATTTTCTATATTGAAATCACAGGAACAAGTTATCTCTCTTGTATGTTACAATTTCGGCGATTACCATGATCGGTATAGTCCGTTTGACTTCTATATGGACCAACCTTTTCATCAAATCATAAAACTGCGTTTGGATGAAGGATTTGTAAGTAGTAAAATCAGCGTTATACCATTCCAAAAGATATTGTTTAAAAAAATGATTTCAAAATAATGATTTTGTCTATCTAGTTAATGTTAATATTTTCTCATTTTCCGTTCTTAAACACGAGGGGTGATGAAGGCTGTTATAGACCTGCAATTTCAAGTGAGTGATCAAGAATCAATTTTACATTGAAAAAGATAACGGTTTCTCGGATCTCACTCTTTCTTGCGGAACTATAGTAAGAAATTGTAACCATATGTAGTAAAAACACGTGGTTTTGTACTAAACATTTGACAGATGAAATGCCCATTATTCCTTATTTGGACATGCTAATTAGCATATCGACGGTCATGTCATCTTAAATTTAAATAGCACGTGATTTTTACCGTTATTACTCGCCTTCTCATCAAGTTTTCCTCGTGAAATTCCCAACTAGTTCGTTTAATAATGCTTTTTGATTGGTCTTAACATGTAAATATAGGGTTCATTTCAGAATAAATAAAAACAATAATCAATTATCTGGTCAATCGGTTTCTGAAGAAAGAGATAATATACTCAGATTTGACATCCAACGGTAGCAAAAATCTTCGACAAACTTAAATATATTGAAATACTCGATTCATATAAACTCAACACGCTATTGTAAACATTTTAGGTAAAATCCAATATCTACCTGTAGACGTTGCAGGTTAACTATCAGTTATCCGGTTTTAATTGAGGATTTAAATTGTATTTAAACATACATATGCCAAATTAATCAAAAGTTGTCGTGGCCTAGTGGGTAGGGTGGTGGTCTCTATCACGCAGTACCTGTTAAATCAACGCTTATGGGGTCGAGTCGTATCATAGTCTCTTTTTTTTAAATTATGTCTTTTTTTTCGTTGTTTCATGTAATTTTTTCCGTGAATGCTCGTGTATATGCAACTTTCTTTGATATATCTTCATGTTTTTTATTATGTATTTTTTAAGTTATTTATTTAGATTAAAACAGACAATGCATTTCAATTAATTTCAAATGCGCTTTTATCCAGCTTGACCTTCAATGCTTTAACATCAGGTAGCAGTCCTTTGATTTCAGTTTCTTGTCAGTAAAAGAAATACAGACTCACCTAATCTACGTGAACTTGAAATGTAAAATTTGTTACACACCTTCATTATATTCTTGACTAATGACACATCCTTATTTTTAATACTTTCTGCCATAAATATACTTGATAGCAAAATAAAAAGTTACATTCAGTGGGATTCGAACGTTGTCCGCCAAGGCAGCAGTCATTGTGCCTCACCGTCTTTGCCATGATTGGTCGATAGGAAATCGCCGTAAAATAGTCATATAAAACAAGTATAGCCAAATTACCTATATCACGCTCCATTAGTTTTATCAATATACACCCTCTTTACAATAATATTGTGATCCGATAATGCTCAAAAAAGCGAATTCAGGTTATACTAAAACAATTCACTTAAAATCTCACACTTTTGACTCGGCCCCTATGCAAATCAGTACTATTTTTGGTTATACAATTCGCTGTTCCGTTTAATACAGTCACAAGTAGGTATGAAAGGCTGGAAGTTAACATGTAGACGGACGGACAAAATCATTATTTTACACTCAAAAATTCTGAAAAAAAAAATTCGTCATGGTATTAGCTGGAAAATTTGATATGTCAAGAAAAATATGGGTTTCATCAATTAATTTCTGAGATTTTCGGCGAAATGTTGGTCCATATAGAAGTCAAACGGACTATTATATGTGTAAAATATAAGAAAAATTCTAGTTCCAAGTGACTGATCGTGAAGTTATTATACACTATTTCACATGGGGCCCGTTTTACTAAACATCTTACGTTTTTTCTCTGTAAATCAAACGTTAAAGTTGTTTTATAGTCCGTTTGACTTCTATATGGACCAACCTTTTCATCAATTACATAAAATTGCGTTGGAATGTAGGATTTGTATGTAGTAAAATCTTAATTTCAGCTTAATACCATTCCAAAAAATATTTTTTGAAAATAAAATGATTGCAAAATAATGATTTTGTCTATGTAGTTAATGTTAATATTTTCTCATTTTCCGTTCTTAAACACGAGGGGTGATGGAGGCTGTTTAATATAAAGAAAATGTAAACATTTATAGTAAAAACATGTGGTTTTATACTAAACATTTGGCGGATGAAATGTCCATTATTCCTTATTTGGACATGCTAATTAGCATATCGACGGTCACGTCATCTTTAACTAAAATAGCACGTGATTTTTACCGTTATTACTCGCCTTCTCATCAAGTTTTCCTCGTGAAATTCCAAACTACTTCGTTTAATAATGCTTTTTGATTGGTCTATAGGGTTCATCTCAAAATATATGAAAACAATAATCAATTATCTGGTCAAACGGTTTTTGATGAAAGAGAGAATATACACAGATTTGATATCCAACGGTAGCAAAAATCTTCGACAAATTTAATTATATTGAAATACTCGATTTTATACAAAAACAATTCACTCAAAATCTTACACTTTTGACTCGGCCCCTATGCAAATCAGTACTATTTTTGGTCATACAATTCGCTGTTCCGTTTAATACAGTCACAAGTAGGTATGAAAGGCTGGAAGTTAACATGCAGACGGACGGACAAAATCATTATTTTACATTAAAAAATTCTGAAAAACAAAATTCGTCATGGTATTAGCTGGAAAATATGATATGTCAAGAAAAATATGCGTTTTATTAATCAATTTCTGAGATTTTCGGCGAAATGTTGGTCCATATAGAAGTCAAACGGACTATACAGTAGTAACAAAATATTGAATTTTGCCATGCATCTTCCATTGATGTTTTTTCATTCATTGTTAGATTATGCCTTGAATTATATCTCCTTGAAATCCTTTTCGGTCGATTCGGGTAAACTAACTGCTTCGATAGGTCAACTCTGAGCTGTCTTTCTTTCAAAGTTTTTGACGGGACGCCATCCAAGCGGGTTCAACTTTACCAATGACTAGAATAAACAGTGATTCTTTAAAATAATGCATTGGGTGAAATGTAAAGCATAATCTTTAAAAGTCTGTTAAAATTTGCATGCCAATTAATGCGCTTCAACATACTTTTAAAGAATATGCTAATATTTCAGCCGTTGCATCCCTGTTTATTCTAGTGTGGAAGATCGGTCATATTCCATTTTATGAATAACACTGAAAACTTAAGAATATTTTCACTCGCGACTCTTGAAAATATCGCTTTGGTTGATCAGTCAATGGAAGATAAATCGGTTAGAGGTTGTGCACCCGCAATAGCCCCGTTACATTTCGTTACTCACGATTTTTCACAATGTTAACCGAGGTTTTCTAATGAAATCATAAGGAAACCTCGGTCAACACTGTTAAATGTTTAGACTTCGGAAACGTTGCGGAACTATTACGGGTCCATTTCCTTAACACTGAAACAAACAGTTTTTTCTGCAACTAAACGTTAAATTCTTCTTTGAAGTACAGGGGGGACTTGCTGCTTTGAATATCTGCAAATCTTCTAGATTATTTATTACGAAGTACATTCATTATCAAAGCTAATTTATCGGTTAACAAACAACAAAGCACCGATGTGTTTAGGGAATATCGTCTTGTCTATAAAGAATGTTAAAACACGTCTGTTTGGCAAACAAATTAGCCAACTTTCGAGATAGTTACACAAGTATCGTTGCGTATTCTTAGAAAGTAATAAGAATTCAGAATAAAACACAATGGTAACGATTGCATTTGTCCCTTACATGGCGAACATCTGTCAATTTCGAAAACTATGTAGTTACGATGTCTTGGAATTAGATTTTATATGACGAAAGCGATGCCAAAAACAGTAGAGCTCAAATTTGACCCTTTTATAAGGGTCTTGACTCTAAGAAATATGAAAATACACTTTTGGATGATCCCTGCAATCTCCAGGATATTGACCCCATAACATTCCAGTATTGGTCTTTATCAATACTGCTGCAAATAGTTTTAGAAGTATTTAAGTACTAGAATTAATTGTAATCTTCATTTATTTTTAAGAGATATAGAGGATAATCGTTTATTCCAGTGAGATACCTTTTTACATTTCATTTAGTGCACAACAAAAGTAAAACTCGTAAAAAATTAGCCTTTGTTGTTCACGAAATGAAATATCAATCGATCGTACTCGAAAACAAACGATTATTCTATTCCTTTAAGGTGGCAATTTCATGATAAATTTTCTTAAAGCGCGTCATTTTGCACGTAATTTCTATGCAACTTTGATGATAATGTCACTTATTGGTCCCTGCTAAAATAACGCCAGATACGATGAAATATACAAAAGCGGGGTATAAGTTTGTGATAATTCCACTAGTTAGGGGGTGAATAAAATAATAATCTACCGTTATTTCTCAACAATCCACCGAAAAGCATTGAAGAATCATGTTTCATATGGGTGTCTTATGAATGCGACCCGTCACGCGAAAAGGGAACATCCTGGTAGTGCGTAAAGTGTCGATAATTTATTTAATATGGAGAGAAATAGCCTCCGTCCATAAAAGATATACTTTCATCCGATCGCAACGAGTTTTTTGTGGTCTGATAAAAAGTCACTAACGGATCATCCAAGTTCAGTTTGGTTGATAACAATCGATTAGGTTCTATGAGAACGATTTTCAAAGATTTCAGCATATCATATTTAGCCCATTAAAGCTATGTAGTTCTTTTGATGAAAAAATCTTGAAAAACTTTGAAAGAGTGTCACCCAAAGATCATTCCTGTGAAGTTCGGTTGGAATTCATCCATAAGTTTCCGAGGAGAAGATTTATTTAGAAAAAAAGTTTACGACCGGACGGTCGCACGACGGACACAGCGCCATCACAATAGACCTAGTGGCCTTCAGTCAGTGGAGCTAAAAACTGCATTAATGTAAAGACGTAACGGCAAAAGTTGCCGGTCACGTCAAAATAGGCGATACGTAAACCTTTGAGATAAATATATTCGCTACTAAAAAGCATTCACATATATAACTTTAGTATCAAATTAAAGATCTTTGAGAGTGGATTATTCTTTTCTATCTGAAGTTGATTTTATACCAAAGAAAAGTATTATAAAAGTCAAAAGAACCAAAAATATATACCAGAAATGACGCCGTCAGATGTAACAAACAAGAGGACCATGATGGTCCTATATCGCTCACCTGAGTATGTCACTCATAACTTGTCAACCATGTTATGAAAACCAGGATTTGTTTGATGTACATTAAGGTTGGTTAAGATTCGTGCTACTGCAACTTGGGTTTTTTTTAAATTTCATAAATTTTCAACTTTTCACTTATCATGGCTTATTCTTTTAACAACTTTTGAAGACCTTCACCCAAGGAACATCCCTGCCAAGTTTCAGCTTGATTGGCCCAGTGGTTTATGAGAAGAAGAAATTTTTCTAATCTTTTCAGCCATTTTCGGCCATTTTTCAGACTTTCTGTTACCATGGAAACTAGAGTTTTTGATAAAATTAAATTCTTTTAACAACTTTTAAAGACCTCCACCACAGAAACATCCCTGCCAAGTTTCAGCTTGATTGGCCCAGTGGTTTAGGAGGAGAAGATTTTTTCTTATATTTTCAGCCATTTTCGGCCAATTTTCAGACTTTCCGGTACCATGGAAACTATAGTTTTTGATGAAATTAAATTCTTTTAACAATTTTTGAAGACCTTCACCAAAGGAACATCCCTGCCAAGATTCAGCTTGATTGGCCCAGTGGTTTAGGAGAAGAAGAATTTTTTCTAATATTTTCTGCCATTTTCGGCCATTTTTCAGACTTTCCGGTACCATGGAAACTAGAGATTTTGATGAAATTAAATTCTTTTAACAACTTTTGAAGACCTTCACCCAAGGAACATCCCTGCCAAGTTTCAGCTTGATAGGCCCAATGGTTTAGGAGGAGAAGAATCTTTTCTAAGATTTTCGATCATTTTGGGCTATTATGTAACCATGGCAACCAGAGTATTTGACGAAATTAAATTCTTTTAACAACTTTTAAAGACCTCCACCCAAGGAACATTCATGCCAAGTTTCAGCTTAATTGGCCCAGTGGTTTAGGAGGAGAAGATGTTTAAAGAAATTGTTGACGGACGGACGGACGGACGGACGGACAGACGGACGGACGGACGGACAGACGGACGGACAGACGGACGGACGACGGACGGTGAGTGATCACAATAGCTCACCTTGAGCACTTTGTGCTCAGGTGAGCTAAAAAGACTATATCGTTTCACTAAAATTGTAATACCTTAAAGAATAATGGCGCTAGAGGCGCGAAAATTTTCCATGTTACGTGAATTACGCCAAATGGAATAATACGTAAGTCTTACGCTTATTGGATGGTCCAAAAAAAATATGACACCCACAAAAGAAAAATGTCAGTAGCGTCAGATTGCTAAAAACGTCGTTTTTTCATCAGTCATTTTTTTCAAATGGCATTAATTCAGGTTTTCTGTGAACAAAATTAATAATAAATTATATTTGAAATACATCTGAACTGGAATTTCTGAAATTATATTTTTGTCAAAATTCGGCTTGATCTAATGAGTTTAATATTGAGTTTTCTCAGTCTTAAAATTGTCCCACTTTGCGCAAAAACGTCATAAAAATACAGGTGCAATTTTTGATGCACATTTTTTTTTTTTTTTTTGTACAAAAATCAAAATACTCTTAATTTAACTTTGATTCATCAATTTTCCAGAAATATCGGCGGATGGCAATCAAAACCTCGTACTCCATCTTATTCCAGATGTAGTTACGAGGTTTTGGTTGCCAATCTACGATATGGTTCACTGATCCGATCTAAGTGCAAGATAACTTGATATTTACTAGGTAAAGAATCGTTTTTCCATCAGTATTTGTAATGATTACACAGTGATAGTCAAGGTATTCAGGCCGTACTTGTAAAAAATCTTGTTCGATTGTTGACGTTGAATAGATCTATATTTATGCATTTATGAACTATGATTATTAGTAGGTTGGGTTTTTTGGGGATCGTTGATAGTGAATCTCTATCTTCAGTTTTATTCGAAAGGTAGCATGACTAGTATGATAAGATGACCATGGTGGTAAAATATCGCTCGTCTGACATGCTCAAATATCTATTTATCTACAGTTTCCTCTCAATAAAGGGGGATTTTTTTAGAACATCTACACAATTTATAGTTTTTCTTAACGATTTGACTAGGTACCCTTTTTACGACTATGCAAGTTTTCTTATGTGACCATAAATACAACTATGCCATTATAGAAAAGAAATGAATTAACCAAAAATAAGGTCGTTCTGGTATATGTGCAAGTGGCCAACTTGTTTTTGAATATGAATTATTCATCACCAAGATAAAAATACTGAGAAATTTGGATAAAGATTGAGCAATAACTGTGCCTCCCCCCCCCCCCCCCCCCCCCCACCTTAGAAAGAACAAAAATATGGATTTCTGAAAATTTGACCTAGTGCCTTTTTGACTTGACATGACCTAGCATTTAACGTAACCTAGAAGCAACCGTAGATAAAATATTCTTGGGCCAAAAATAAAGGTTTTCTACAATGTAAACTAGAGGCCCGTTTAACTAAACTTATTACGAAAAAAATAATCGTAAGTCAAAATCACATATCGAACCTGTTCTTTTAATGCATTGTTAGATTTTACCTTACAATATCTCATTGGAGTCGTATTCTAACGACGATTCCAATGAGATGGTGCATGGCAGAATTCCATTTTTAGATACTTTTGTAAGAGCAACTTTAATTTTTGACTTACGCACAAAATTATCGTAAGATGCTTAGTAAAACGTGCCCAAGTTACCAATATTTTACCCGTCAAATCCAGGGGCCTGTTTTACTTAAACATCTTACGATCATATTTAAGCGTAAGTCAAAAATTGAAAAAAAAATATATAAAAAAAGTTGCTTCTACATTAGTAACTAAATGTGGTATTCTGCCATGCACCATCTCATTAGAATCATCTTTTAAAACGATTCCAACGATATACTGCATGACAGAATCTAACAATGAATGAAACTCCAGGTACGATTTATGATTTTGACTTACGATTAAATTTTTCGTAAGAAGTTTAATAAAACAGGCCACAGTTCTTTGGGCTTGACAAAGATATCACCAAACAAACATTCTGACAATTTTTGTCGATTATTAGCTAAAATTGTGGCCTCTAAAGCAGAATTTGGTATTTTTCTACAGTTTGACCTAGTTTCAATCTTTTTGATACCACGTGACCTTAAACTTGATTTTTTTGTCTAAAGATTAGGCAAATTCAGAGTAATCAAGGCATGAAATGTCTAAAAAGGCACAAGATCTGTATAATAAGCGATAATGTTCTTCTGTTTCCGAACTCACGTGTTCGTTTGTATAATGGAGTCAGCTTGTAGGTCCGTCCGTTGGTTGGTTGGTCTTACGCCTTTTTCAAGGAATTGGGGTAAGATTTGATTTAAAAACTGAACAGATATGCTATGTACCAAGCAAGATGTGAAAAATTGTAATGTTGTAACGTTTTATTTGCAGAACTGTGCTCTTTCGGTGGTAAATCTTGTTCATTGTTCATATTTTTTGAGTAATAGCATGATGAAAATTTTCGCTATTCTTAACGATTGTTCTTATTTCGAAATTATCTGTTTAATTACCAATGGTGTATTCATTCTTTGTTGAAATGGATATTTAAAAAAAGAAACGTTCTCTAAAAGACAACTGGGCCCCGTTTTACTAAACATCTTACGATCTTTATTGCGAAAGTCAAAAAATATTTTTTCTTCTACAGAAGTAACTAAATATGGAATTCTGCTTTGCAATATCTCATTATAATCGTCTTTAGAAGACGATTCTAATTAGATAATTGCAAAGCAGAACCTATTAATGAATAAAAACACCAGGTACGATTTGTGATTTTGTCTTACGATAAAATTTTCGTAAGTAGTTTAGTAAAACTGGTCCCTGTTTATTGCAAGGCTTATTCACGATCTATATATTAACGCAAAATTCTTAAAATTATTTATACTATACCCTACTTGTATTCATGAATTAGTTATGGCAGTATGACACTTTCGACTATTATAAAGTGCAGATTTGGTTGATATTCGAACGTCATTAGCACATTGCTGTTAGTTAATAGCAGGCTGCGGTAATTAAGAATACGGGCTGAGAATATCTAATCGACGCGACCCTTCATTCCCGAAAGTAAGAATTCCCGAAAGTAAGAAATATCTTCATCTACTCGTATTTACTTAGTTTTATGTGCATAAGTATATACATGTATTCGTACGAAAGAATATTCACCTCGATATTAAAAATATTCTGTGCAGTCCCGAAATATAATGTCGCTCTGAATTTAGACAAGAGAAAATATGGAGGGAAAAGAAGAAATTGGTGATATGATTACTTAGAACACTGTCCAGTGTCGCCTGCAACCACTTTAAATTTGGACCATTCTATATTTGCTATGAAACTAGCAAAAGTTAATCGACCAATAGAAAGATTTAATAGCAGCAGCCTCGTGCTATGGTCTTCACTTGTCCTATTAATACCTAAATAAGATATTGGTAGGAACAATCTGCATGAGTTTGGTAAATGGCCAGTCATCCGTCAAAAATTCACAAAAAGCCATTTTTCTAAGTTTTAATCAATTAACACAATGAATAACCTTCATATTGTGCTAATTGAAAGTATTGCGATCTTTTCTTCAAACTTAAGAGAAAACATGATTTGTTTTTGAAACACGGATGCCCCCGAAATGTCATTTTTGTTAAACTTTGGCCTTGACAGATGACCTTGACCTTGTTAATTCAATGTTAAATGGCCTTGTCAAATGACATTGACATCTGTAGATGCGCATTAGCGAGATCTTTTACTATTCGGTTTATGAGAATTTTATCTTGGATGATGGTCTTGAAGTAATTGACTAAGTTTTTTGGTTAAGCTAAGCAGACAGACAGACTGACCGACAAACAGACAGTCAGACTGACCGACAAACAGACAGACACATGGGCAAATGGATAACGGTAAAACAAAATGCCCTCAATCTTTCGATGCGGGGGGGGGGGGGGGGATGACAACAGCAAAGTTTCAAATGCAAACGGTATACCGGTTCGACGAGCGCCGATTACAGTTTTTACAGAACTTTGATTTTAAACGAAGGCGATGTAGTATACATATCACCAGTAAGCAAAATCAACGTTTATAAACTATAGCATATTCAAGTTGTTCCGGTGGCCATTGGGCAATATAACTGTTTTATTCACTGTTTTACACGCTGGCGAATGTCTCAACATCCCGACTTGTAATAAAGGTTATATACAATAATCTATATGACAAAAATCATATTATGAAGCAATCGCCATTGGCTTTACATTGACAACCCGCATTTCTTAAAAACCGTTGTAAAAATTACTTATTCTACAGGAGCGGCGTTTGTCACATTAGGAAAACCCTAACATCAGACGACGATAATAAACTTGTGAAAATCAATCCGTCTACAGAATTAGACCTGCTTTACCCGTTACTATGACAACAACATGTGTTACGATTTCATACATATTAAAAATATATCTTCCCTATTGAACTCTTATCACAACAAGATGTGCAGGTAATGATATTTATTGCTTTTCTGTTACCCTTTAAGTTCATTAAACGTTTGGTGGTGCGTCAAGCGAAAAGGGAACAACTGGAAGATCACATAAGAACACATTTTGATAAGATTTTTGCGGCCCAGGGGTGTGGAATTCCCATGCCCGACTTGTCCGACACGAGCTTTTCCATTTAAGGCAAAGTACATTTTTCTATTCTACTTGTCCGTGGACAAGTAAATACGAGAGCAAATATTGGAACAGTACGAAAAATGCCTAGGAGAAAAGTGGTCTTAATGTTTATATCAAAGGGTAGAAAAACATCGTATTTAACGAGGAAAATGCTGGGTTACAGCATTTTCTTCATTAAAAACAAAGTTTTATCAATATTTACCATTCTTCTTTTGTGTGGACAAGTTCATTTTGACCCTAGACAAGTGAAAAATCGACTTTTACACGTCAATGGACAAGTGGAGAAAAATCGTATTTCCACACCCCTGGTGCCTTTGTTTGAATCATTGATTTAACGCTACCGTATCGGTAGTTTTGTCATATCACGGCGGCTGAAGCATTTAAGCTTGGATCAGAGGTACATATAAGAGGGGTTAAGTTGGTCTTTATTCCTTATATCTCAATGAAACCTTATGTTGTGGGTACTTGTTTTAATTGTCTGGATGAGATGATTCTAATGATTACCAACAACATAGGGTAGGCGTTCCAGCCGCGGCGATTTACAACTGCAAAAATGTTGAAACTACAGTATTAATTCCAATATAAACAGATAAATGTAAAAGAATTTGGCCAGGTGTATTCTGTAAGTAGACTGTAAATTGCTTCTGGAGATAGACAAATTTAAAATATGGCCAAAACCACTTTAGAATTACTATCTTTAATTTGTTCCTATTTAAACAGAACTGGGACATGGTATGCATAAATGGGGCAGGTACCTAGATAATGGCGATTGAAACTTTACATTTTGTATTTCAAAATGGTTTCTTTTCGACATTAATCTAAGAATCAGCACAGCACCCTTGATATATGCGATATACATTTCGTTGAAAGTTTAGAAAGTCTACATCAGCTATATATATGTACAGATATCGTATATTCCAAAGCGACATATTCTAAGACGTTAACCCTTTAATATAAAAGAGGACCATGATGGTCCTAGATCGCTCACCTGAGTCTCTTTGACCCTTGAGACACCACATCAGTTAAATAGGCAGATGTCATAAAGGAGACAATTTCTACATAAAACCAACTTTCATGAAGTTTTGGCCAAAATTGTGGCTCCTAGAGTGTAAACAAGAAAATAATCAGTGAAACCCCTTTTCCTGTGATATGACACAGATCCTTCCTGATTTCAAAGGATTCATCCTTGTGACTTGACAAACATTCAGACCAATTTTCATGGGGATTGAGCCCTATTTGTGGCTTCAATAAGTTAAACAAGAAAAATATCATAAAGTCCCATTTTCCCGTAATATATCAATAGGGTTCATCCTTGTGACCTGGCCAACATTCTGAACAAGTTTCATGAAGATTTGGCCATATTTGTGGCCTCTAGAGTGTAAACAAGAAAAGTGTCAATAAGGCCCCTTTCCACTGGGGTGGAAACTTTTCGCTATATGTGGTCAATAAGTCCCCTTTTCCCGTGATATATCATGGATACTTCCAATTTTCAATAGGGTTCATCCTTGTTACCTGATCAACATTCTGAACAAGTTTCATGAAGATTTGGCCATATTTGTGACCTCTAGAGTGTAAACAAGAAAAATGTCAATAAGGCCCCTTTCCACTGGGGTGGAAACTTTTCGCTATGTGTGGTCACACAGTCCCCTTTTCCCGTGATATATCATGGATACTTCCAATTTTCAATAGGGTTCATCCTTGTTACCTGACCAACATTCTGACCAAGTTTATGAATATTGGGCCATATTTGTGACCTCTAGAGCTTAAGAATGAAAATTATCCTAAAGGCCCCTTTTCCCATGATATGGTTTGGATCCTTCCCATCTTCAACAGGGTTCATCCTTGTGACCTGGCCAACATTCTGACAAAGTTTCATGAAGATTAGGCCATATTTGTGGCCTTTATAGGGTTAACAAGAAAAATGTCAATAAGGCCCCTTTTCCCATGATATGGCATGGATCCTTCCAATTTTCAATAGAGTTTATCCTTGTGACCTGACCAACATTCTGACCAAGTTTCATGAAGTTTGGGCCATATTTGTGGCCTCTAGAGGGTAAAAAAGAAAATTGTCACTAAGGCTCCTTTTCCTGTGATATGGTACGGATCCCTCCCATTTTCAAAAGGGTTCATGCTTGTGACCTGGCCAACATTCTGACCACGTTTCATGAAGATTGGGCCATATTTGTGGCCTCTAGAGTGTAAACAAGAAAAATGTCAATAAGGCCCCTTTTCCTGTGAAATGGCACGGATCCCTCCCATTTTCAAAAGGCTTAATCCTTGTGACCTGGCCAACATTCTGACCAAGTTTCATGAAGATTGGGCAATATTTGTGGCCTCTAGAGTGTAAACAAGAAAATTGTCAATAAGGCCCCTTTTCCCATGATATGGCACGCATCCCTCCCATTTTCAATAGGATTCATCCTTGTGACCTGACCAACATTCTGACCAAGTTTCATGAAGATTGGGCCATATTTGTGGCCTCTAGAGTGTAAACATGAAAATTGTCAATAAGGCCCCTTTTCCCATGATATGGCATGGATCCTTCCCATTTTCAATAGGGTTCATCCTTGTAACCTGGCTAACATTCTGACCAAGTTTCATGAAGATTGGATGATATTTGTGGCCTCTAGAGTGTAAACACTTCAATTGTTGACGCAGGACGACGAACGACACACGACGCACGACGCACGACGGACACTAAAGCTCACCTTGAGCACGATGTGCTCAGGTGAGCTAACAAAAGATCAAAATTTTTCAAGTGAATAAGAATTGCTTTTAAAATGTGACCCGTCACACGAAAAGGGACCATCTGGGTAATGCGTAAAGTGTCGACCCTAGTCAGACTGCGCGCTTTGCGCAGACTGACTGGGGTGGAAACTTTTCGCTATGTGCTTATTTTCTAAATCTAGAATGTTTTAAATACCTTCCAGTGAAAGAATATTTGACATTCGACCTCAGATTGTCTTATGCTGGACCCAATCTCTTTTTTAAATAGTCATTTTACAAAGTTTCCAGATGGTCCCTTTTCGCGTGATGGGTCACAAATATCAATGCATGGAGGATCGTCCCACTAATTGCAAAAATCCCCCATATTTTCGAAATTCATGTTTTTTCTAAAAACAAAGAATTCACAATTATTTTAATTTTGCGCTGAAATATCCCACGCCTTTGATTTCCTATTGTAAATTTACTAAACAAGGATTCTCGCTTCCTTACTTTTGAATAGATGACTATATACCTTTTATGTGCCGCGGTAATTTAGTAAGACAGCATACCTATGTTGCAGATATGTATAGGTTCTCGTAGCTAATAATAGCATCTACCAGGTATAATATATGGGACTTCCTTTCTCCCTTTCTTCCTTCCTTTATTCGTCCACCCCCAACACTTTTATCGCACAATCTTCACTCTACTTCCCCTTAATGTCGAGAGAGTCCAGGACTCCTTCAAGCGTGTCTCATTATCAGATTCCTTTTTCATGCACCCCCTTTTCATTCATTAATTTTTTTTATTATGCCCCCCCAAACAATTTAGGGGAAGCATAAAATCGCCGGCTTGAGCGCCCGCCTGTCCGTTTAACCATCCGAAATTATATCTCCACAACCCCTTGGCCATATTGGTTGAGATTTCATTTATGAACTTCGCTTCCCCGTAGTCAGTTAGCATGGATATAAACTTCAATAAATTCCCTATATCTATGGGCCAACTTATTTCCGACCCGAGTCCTACCAGGCTGTAGACTGACCCTTCTTTCAACTATCTGAATAGCCTTTTCTAGGCTATTCTAATAGTCGATAGTTAGACCAGTCTAGAGCTGGCAGCACGCTGACTGAAAGATAATCTGATATAGAGGGCAACAATACCCTCCCGGGGTCAAAAATAAGTTGGCTCTCTATATTACCCTTTCATCAATGTGTTTGACACAAAGCTTAAGACGGGGGGGGGGGGGGGGGGGGGGGATAACTTGTGGCCTTAAATAATTCAAGTACATATATTTGAACCATGAACATTAACATTTAATTTTGGATTCTTAATGAAATCGTGAGTATCCACGACACAAGGTTAAAAGTAATAAGCTAGAGGTATTTAAGGGCCTTGTTCGTTCTACAGGCCTGATTCTCCAATATTGGTTATCAGATTATTATATACAACTCCTTACTCTTTTCAACAAAATGAAATCTATCCGCAGAACATTCACATTTGATTAATGTGAACTGAAATCAAACTTATTCCCGTCGATATTTTCAAATATGATAATTTAAGACTTGTAGTTACAACTTCTAGAAAAGGCGTGCTTTTCTTCAGAATGAACTAGAACCGTCGCAGAGCGGAGTAATACCCCCACAAGCGCTTTGTCAGAATGTAAGTGCTATTGGTGCAGGGTGTGTTTGTAACGAATATTGAGGTCATATGTAGCATTTGCATGAAGTTTCATGATTCTAGGTCGCAAGCCTTGGTTTTTTGAGTTAAGAGTCCAGAAATGAAAATTGAACAAAAATTGACTGTGACCTTGACCTTTGACCTATATGACCCAAAAACAATAGGGCACTTCCTTGGATCATAAGCAACATTTGCATAAAGTTTCATGCATGTAGGTCACTTGGTTCTCGAGTTAGAGTCCAGAAACGAAAATTAAACAAAAATTTACTGTGACCTTGACTTTTGACCTATGTAACCCAAAAACAATAGGGCACTTTCCTGGGTCATAAGGAACATTTGTATAAAGTTTCATGATTGTAGGCCACTTGGTTCTTGAGTTAGAGTCCGGAAACGAAAATTGAACAAAGGCTGACTGTGACCTTGACCTTTGACCTATATGACCCAAAAACAATAGGGCACTTCCTTTGGTCATAAAGAACATTTGTATAAAGTTTCATGATTGTAGGTCATTTGGTTCTTGAGTAAGAGTCCGGAAACGAAAAGGTCTACGGACGGACGGACGGATGGACAGACAGACAGACAGACAGACATAGTGAAACCAATATACCCCCCTCTACTTCGTAGGTGTGTGGGAGGGGGGTATAAATATTTTTACTTTTACGATAAAATATAACCTAATACTAATACCAGTATAATCTGGTTGACACACATTATTTAATTTTGATATAAGCAAAGTGCGAAAGTTTCGGTCCTGGTCAGTCTGCACAGTTCACGCAGTCTTGCAAGAGCCGATATTTTTTACGCACTACTCAGATGGTCTCTTTTCGCGTGACGGGTCACATATAATATTTATAAGGTTATCAAATATTCGTTTAGAAATCAATACCAAGAAGAAACTGACAGCGCATTTTTATGGCAATTAAAGTTAATGCTCTCCTCCATCTTGCATCCCGTTTTAGTGAAAATATAACCTGATTCTAATTATAAATATAGATAGTACCGACTTATTATTCTTAAAGAACCAATGTACCCCAGATCCTGCATATTGTTTTAGCCGGCTAATTGACGTTAATGAGAAACAGGGGAACGCGGCTACATTTTAATCCTATTCTTAAAACATGGCCCTTCCTCCATGTATATTGCTTCATATGATTCTTATAATGATGATAATTGTTATTTACTAATAAAGATAACAATGATTAGTCAGTTGAGGAATACCCATAGGACATAACATGTACAATATAACGGTCGCTTGGGACAGAACAGAACTATTCTGTTCTGTTATCTGTCAAACGAAGGGGTCCCCCACAAAGATGCGTTTGTTTGTAAAAATTTGACCTTTCGCCACTATGAACTTCTTTGTTTTATCGCGCGTAATCAAACGTCGAAAATTCGTAATTACAGCTTATTTATTTTCCAAATCGACATAAGGATCCTACTAAAGTTACTTTTTGTCTGACACGCAACAACCAAAATGTTTGACTTAAACATCGTAGCTACAGCATATGAATTACAAGCTAAATGTGATAACATAACCCTCGTTTGATAGTCTGATGTGCTCGACTATCAGCATATCTGAGAATGGGGTAGATTGTTACAGCTTCTTCCAAGCTATGCGAGACTATCTGCCATGTCGGAGATATAGGGGTGTCGCCGGTCATCCGTCAATAGTATGAAATTAGATCTACTTTACGGATTGCAGCCAACACCATCTGGCGCCCAACATGCAAATAGTCTAAACGATAGATACAATGTCCGCGGCAAATTCTATGGTTGCGGATAGGAACCAGTATGCAAATTGTTGGTGGGCGACTTAAACGTCGTCACTTCAGCATAAACAAGCTGTTGTTACGGCGTTTTGAGTCTCCCATCCGCGACTTTTTAATTTTTTTTACAAAAATGACGGAAATGACGAAGGCTAGTAGTGCACTGTCGGTATAAATGAATAACTTATATTGGTTTTCAATTCACATTTCAAATGACAGAAGCGATCTTTCCATTGTGTGACAGCTGTATCACTTTTGATATTCAAATATATGTCGTTTCACAATGAATTGCTTCTATTATCAGGAGCCACTATACAATGCTAGATAATTATGTTGTTATATAATCAAGCAACATAGCCGTGAGGCTGTTTATGTATTGTTGTTGATGTAAGTATCGTTACACTTACCCACCATTGAAGAAAGTATATATGCATACAGTCGCATATATACATAAATTTCATATACATTTCATTTCATGTACATTGAAACTGACTGAGAAAAGCTCCCAACCCATCCAGGTCTTGGTTGATTGAATGAACTTGTACGCCGCCTTCAACATTTTTTTTTCAGTTATTTCCGGACGGCTGGAGCACCTAACAATGGACTCCTGGTATTTCTCTCACCAGTACTATCATCACATCCTTTCCTAGCCTCAAGCTGCTATCTCTTGCTGCTGTTACTTCTAACAACTTATTAATACCATCTTTTATATCAATACATTTAAATAAGTATTACAACAGAATTACAGCTTACATATCTAATCGAAATTTTAGAAAATTTTGAGTTTAGAATGAGAAAAGTTTTTTTTTACCCCGGGCCCCGGTCTTATCAGCGACAGGGCGCTAGCCGAGGCTAAAACTCAGAGGTTTTTTCTCCATATATGTTTATATAACTTATTCTTTGTAATTGTTTTTCTATCATTTTCATATCGATTTGCCAAATGACCCCTTAATTTTAACTTGATATAAGGGGCTACTTTCCTAATCAAATTTTATCGCCAATACTAGTAATTAAACCTTATCGAAGGTAATCGATATTTTCAGACTCGATATGAAGTTGATAAATATAACCACATGTTTGCATTACTCGTGCTGAGTGATAAGGAACCCTGCAATATAGACTAATTCTATTTCATCCAACCTGAGCTTATCAGATCTTATCGCATGCTCCAGATGGGGGCGAAATGTTCATCTCTATTCGAAGATATTTCCTTTCCGGCAGACAATGCCACCTTTCAATAACTTAATTCGAAGCTGGATTCTGAACAAGCGAGACAGTTATTACATTTGCAGGATATTTCTCATTTTTTCAGAATTTTCAGAACATATGATGAGCAGACAATTCCTAGCCAATAAATGAACTAGAGGCGCTTGAGCGCCTGATTCGCTCCGCAAGCCTGAATATCCTGATAATAATTATTAGAGGATGATAAGGCTGTATAATACAAGGATCATTCCAGTGAAAATTGTTTAAAATCCAAAAATAAAATTTCTCAACACTAACAGAATGTTAATGCACAATAAACTAGTATTTTGTCCACAAAATTTTGATTGTAGATCTTTCTGCTTTTCATTAAACACCACTTTTAAGATATGAGACGTCTGACCGGTCAGCATTATATAGAGGTTATCATTTGATTTTATTCAATATAGATCTATACTTTATTGAGTGAACAACAAAAGCTGTATTTTCACGAGTGGCGGAGCCACTCGTGAAAATTTATCTTTTGTTGTTCATGAAATGAGATTTCAATCGATCTTACTCGGAAAATAAATGATTATTCTTTTTCTTTGATGCAAAAATTATATATGAACATTTGGAACAAACTTTCTTGATACGCGTCATCTTAAGGTAGCAATGGACACATGGCGTCATTTTTTCCCGCCCAATGAATTTTTTTCTTGGTCACATATGTTGTAGATTAACATTGTGTAGTCATTATATCAAAATTTGAAGGTACCTTTCCACGCTCGTTTTCATGCTAGAGTTATCTGCCCTTGAGTGGTATTGGCCATTTTTCAGTAAAACGGTTATATTCGTTTTAGGTCTAGAATAAACCCTGTACTAAGTTATAGCTATAAAACACATACATTTTGATAGACCTTATACATGTACACAATGGCTATTGACAAGAAAATCTCTCTTTGATCAATTGCATTTGCACAATTTGCTTTCAAAAGTTAAAAATGCACTAATTTTTGTAATTTTACTAAATAAAAATGCCACAAAAACCTATTTTTTGAAGAAATTACCCCATGAATTTTTCTTATTTTCGGATATGTTTACAATCCATATCTTTCCTTTATTTGGTAAAAATTCAGCATACCTTTCCATGCAAATAAGAAAGTTTTTCGTTATTTTTCAGTGTTCCCCCCTAATCGAATGACGGTTTTAACGCATTTTTATTGTTAAATTTAATGATCCAGTCATTCAACTAATATCAAATGTTGAAAAGAAGCTAAATTATGAAGTTTACCATCATTATTCTACATTATTGCCATAAGTTTAATCTTACGAAAACCGGCCTTTTTAAACAACGCGCAAAAAGAGCCGTAAAATAAACGAAACCCCACTTCCGGTTTATAGAGTCGGGAGGCCGCTGTCCATTGCCACCTTAAACCCGATTGCTTTGCAATATTCATGATGACGTCACAAATTGCCAGGCCTCCGCATAGATAACCTCAGAAAGGGTTAAATGAACGCAATAGGGATGTAAGTTTTTGATAAATTCGCTGTTTAGGCGATGAGTTTATCAAATGATAAGCTAAAGTTATTTCTCGGAAATCCACCAAAAACCGTTAATAAAGAGTGTTATATTCATTATTTCAATAGCTATAATCTATTATCATTATTATCAGGGTCGGCACACTACGCACATTACGAGCCAAAATCCAGATGGTGCCTTTTCACCTGACGAGACAAAATTTTGAATATACATTCCCACTCAACTGAAGGGTTTGTCGATGATGGATGCGAGTTCTATTTCATTATAATCATTTTGTTAAAAAGCACCCGCCCTTAATTCGTGATTAGCAGTAGAATGAATGACAGGAAAATTGGTTTGGTGTCATAGCATGTTTATCAACTCACGCTGAGATGACAGATATAGCCTTGTCCGAATTAAAATAAATTGCAAATCAAGAATTCAAAATGACTATTACATACTGTCATCTGTCAAACGAACAGGGACCATATCGGATGCACAGAAAATATCGACCCTGGACAGTATTTTGGCCCTAGGGCTAGGTTCACCAAAACATATAAGACATCTTTTTAAAGCCAGGTATACTTTCAGTATACTGGCTTTATTGCTGCCAGACGGGGTAGAAATTGTTTACCTCTTCACCGCCAAAATCAAAAAGTAGTTCCTCGTATTTTGGCCCTAGGGCTAGGTTCACCAAAACATATAAGACATCTTTTTAAAGCCAGGTATACTTTCAGTATACTGGCTTTATTGCTGCCAGACGGGGTAGAAATTGTTTACCTCTTCACCGCCAAAATCAAAAAGTAGTTCCTCGTGTGCACAGACCGAAAACCGCTAATTGCTGTATCATTTCGGCTTTAACTTAACTGCCATTTTAGTTAAATCAAAATAAAGACAAGACAATTCTTTTGGGTCCGTAAACTATATGAATATTTTTTTACACAATCGTAAATCGCGTAGGAAAGGATCCTATTTTAGGAAATCAATAATATATAGTCTTAAAATTCGTAAACGTTTAGTCGGAGTGGCCATAGCCTAACGTATACGTCTGAAGCCCTGAAACTTTTGTACATTCGCGGCGTGGGTTCGAGGCGCACAATCGGCGAATCATGTGGTTTTTTTTTTTTGTTTTTTTGTTTTTTTTTTAGTTTTTTAACGTCTGTAACACCCTAAAAATTTCAACAAAGATCCGATCCAGGGATCATTTTGGGGCAAGATATTGAGAAGTTCTCTCATTTTTCTATTATTTCTATTTTTCTTTTTTCTTTTATTATTTTTTTTTTATAATTTGAGACGCAACATATGCGACGTCTTTAAGCAATAAGCATGACCTTCGCAACAGCGGTGTGCTTTGCTGGGCTGATACGTCGGCAATTTTCATAATATCTTTGGATTTTTTATACCAAATGACTCATTAGGAGCATATTTTGCTTTTGAATCAATCTATTTTAAAGTCATCTGCTACAGGATACAAGATGCTGGCGTTGAATAGTTAATGGGGGTGATATAGGGTTATCTCAACCAATCATCTCGGAAGTACTGCATATCATCAGGAGAAAAAGGAAAACAATTTTCTATCGTTTGAAATATTTTTATTATTTTAGATGTGTTTCATATCCTCTGACCAATACAATGTACTCATGTACTCACACACTGTGTGGTGTCCGTGGTCTAGAGGTAGAGCGTCTGCCTCTTGACCGAGTTCGATTCCCGGGAGCGGCTATCGATCTTGGGTCTTTCATTGGCCCACACATTCTGCGCGAGTACTGGTGAATTTTCCAGGAAGCAGAATCGAGAGGGATTAATCTAAGTTGTAAGAACTTGTTTCCCAATCGATGTAAAATAAATAGGTTTAAACCAAAACTCATGATATTGCGTATGTATATTTTTGTAATGCTTTTTTTTCTTTTGTGAGATTTTATGCAAGTCTCTAAAATTTGAGGTTACAATTACTTTTTTGTACTTTATTATGTTTTGTTTCTCCCTGAAAGGAGAACGAGTTCAACCATTTACATGTACTCAAGACCTGGCTTTCAGTACTGTCAGTACTTTGATTTGTCTTCTCGATGACTTTATACATATTCATAAGGCCAAGAAAAAAAAGTGTTGTGTTTCCGGTTCCCCGACCGACCCTACGTTTTTGGGGCCGACTCTGAACTTTTTTTTCAAAAAAAAATTTCCCTGAAAGTTTCGGCAAAAAGTCCGAGAAATAGAGCGGTATCGGAACAGTATCGGGTTTTATTCACACTCGCGGTTTTCGGGACGATCTACTTTCGATTTGATAACCTTGTTTCTTTTTATATACACAAACGATCCCGTTGTGTTTAGAGATAGTTTTGGTCCGAGATGACCCGGAACCGAAATACCAACAACGTCGGTATCTCGTTCTACCTCATTCCAGTAAAGTTAAGGACAAGTGTATTTTACGGCCCATTTACGGCCCTGGAGCTGTAACGATACACTCGAATATTCGGTGAACCCAATATCTTATTCTCGGCGAATACGTATTGTATTCGTCTGTCTCCGAACCGAAAATTGGCGAATACAAAATGCGACATGCACGGAAGGTGTCTAATTTTGGCCAATAAATGCAAAAATATCAACCAGAGGTCTTTTTTTGCAAGTTTTTAACCTGTATAACCCTATCAATTATAAATTTTTTTTGAAAATTTGATAAATGATGGCTAAATATTTAACTCTAGATACCACTCCAATTAGCGAGTAAATATTGTCATGGTCGTAGCTGATCCGCCATGCACTGGTTAACAGTCTGACAAGAGGGTTATTTAATTATTCTTGAAAAACCATTGCATTTTGTAAAAAAAAAATCATTAGAATCTTCATCAATAAATCAAAACTGGCAGTAATATTTCCAAAATCCGTTTAGAAATTGTTAACTACAGTCTTGGCAAAAACTAGCTCCAAGCAGAACAAAAAAGTAGGCTAGATCTGTCTATCATCAAAATTATTCAGAGATCGACAGTGACTGACTTTACAGGCACCCAATTTCTTAGAGATGAAAAAATAGGTTATCATGCAAAAACCCTAATAATTGTAAGGATTTCCAATGAAAAACAGTAATTCTTATCAGGAAGAAAGTTGGTAAGAAAAAAATTATTGTCACTTTCGTGTAGTATTTGTCAGACATATTAATGCAATTCAGTTACCTCCCTTTAAAAAAATCTAATATACTTTTTCTATATTAAGTTCTAATTCACTTCTAACGTAAAAATAATGTTAGAAAAAATAATAATTATAAAAGATTTTTAGTATGCAATGTTCTAAGAATCAATTATTTAAGATAAAAAGTTAAAAAAAAAATTTAAAAAAAACCCTAATTCAAAATTATCTGTGGATTATATTTATAGGGCACTGAACCTCTGAGTGTAACCATTAATTCTCGTACTGCAGAGAGCCAATAGTAGACATAGTTAAATGTGTGTCTACCATTAAATTCAGACACTTGCAAATGCCAACTAGTCAAACTAGCCAAGTCTCTATAGTAGCTTATAAAACGAAAACATTTTAAATTAAAATAGTGAAAACAAGTTAAAAGTCATAAATGTAAACAATAAGCACAGTTTGGCTCAGGAAAGGCTGAAATTCATAGGAGTTTCTTAGATCATTCTTTGAGAAAAAACAAAGATTGAAACAGATACAGTCTACAGATACATCTTCTTTAATCCAATTGAAAGAAAATTAGCCAATTAAAAACAATACATTTGTTAAAACAAACACCATTGAATATAGGTTGACAACAATTTTAGGACTATAGGATTTTATCTTTTTCTATTTATGTTTCAATTACAAAATGTAGCTATTTCAAGAGTGTGACCTTTTCCAGAAGAAAACAGATTTTTTTTCAATTCTAATTAGACAGTTTGTTTTACTTTTGTTTCGTATTTCAATACAAATGATGCAAAATAAGGACTTTTTGTGATAATCAAATGAATTGTCTTTTTGCTGGGTTTTGTGAGTCTGCGACTCCTGAATAATAACTAGGACTCAAAACTATCTAACTGGAGTCCCTTGGACCAGGAAGAATTGATGTCTGTTTTTAACAGTCCTATGCTTGCTATGATGGCTGGTCGATGGCTCAGCGCGAAATAGTTGTAACTCCCTATAAACATATAGGGAGTTACAACTGTTTCGCACTGAGCCATCATGGTGTCCTACTAAGGTATTCATTGAGTAAACAGCACAGCCTCTGGTTATAAAGGAGGAGACAATTTCCTATGTTGGGCTCATATAGTTTTTATCAAACTGTCCACAAATAAAATAAACCAGAAGATAAATGTTTTAATTTTCTTTCTTCACCCACACTCTCAGGAGTCCCTTGTTGTCAAAAGCTGGATTTGGCAGTACATCTTGTCCACAGGGAAGCTGAAATTGTCCACTGAGAACCAAGTACCTCTTCTGAAATAGTATGTTGTTAAATCCATTTTGTATCAACAGACTTGGCTATCCTTAGAAACAAATAGATGCAAGCTGCTTTGATATCAATTTAACATCTCTAGAGCTGTATGTAATAAGGCAGCTACAAGTTCAAAACTAGGGCTGAAGCATCAAATATTGAGCAAAACAGTATTTACAGGAACTTTAAAAAAAAAGTAAAAAAAAAAAAAAAAAAAGTAAAGCCTACCTACCGACCCTAATTTTTTTTACCAGGAACCTGAAACACAACACTTTTTTTTGGCCTAACAGAAATCAGGTGTTCCGCAAGTTTATGTGAGTATCGAGAAACCGTTATTGCCTATCATTTTCAATTTAAAATTGATCTTCGACGCCTCACTATAAATTGTACAACTGTACCAATACTCATGTAAAGTGATTATCGTTGTTACTGTTTCGAAAATCATCAGTAAGACAAAAACAAATCTTAAATATTTTCATGAAACTGACCCCTGCAGGACTTTGCAATTTTCAGGCGTGGCAAAAAAGGTGATCACCTTTAACTGGGGAGTGGAAATACGAATTTTTCTCCACTTGTCCATGGACATGTAAAGGTCGATTTTTCACTTGTCCAGGACCAAAATGAACTTGTCCGCAAAAATAGAATCGTAAATATTGATAAAACTTTGTTTTTAATGAAGAAAATAATGTTTTCTAACCTTTGATACAAACATTAGGACTACTTTTCTCCAAGACCCCTTTAGTACTGTTACAAGATGGTATTTACTTGTCCACGGACGATTCATAGAAAAACGAACTTGGCCGCGAATGGAAAAGCTCGTGTCAGACAAGTCTGGCATGGGAATTCCACATCCCTGCCTCTTACCTCGTTTAGCTGCATTGACCTATCCGGTAATATACTGTTACATTGTACTTATTTTAAAGAACCTTAAAGATCTTAACAAATCAAATCAATAAATAATAATAGTAAAGAAAGAAGAATAAGAAAATAAGAAGAAAATAACAAGAAAATACGTGTAATGGTAGTTTCAAGCAGCAGCGCTTTCTAAAGATTTTTTTTTTCAAACTTAAACCTGTCCTGCGTTCAGGATAACAAAACGGTGAAAGCTGTTTCCAAATTACTACCCGCTTTGCACGTGCACATGTGTGCAAAGCGGGGTATAATTTGCAAACAGTTTACACTGTTTTGTCATCCTGAACGCAGGCCACGTTGCCTCTATGTTGCATATGTCATTTCAAATGCGGGTTGTTCCCACTTCGTCTAATCCCATTTGATCTAAAACTCAAATTCCCAATTGGTCTAAAACCCTTATTTTGATAAATTCCCATTTGGTCTAAAAGACTGAAAAGTATTCGCCTGTGAAGGATAAAGGACACGTCCTATCCTTGTCTAATGAATTAAATTTAAATGATTTGACCATCTCATTATACGATCAATCTTTTGAAGTCGATAATTTAGGTCCCGATAAAGGGCAATGTAGAAACGTGAGGGGTCAAGTGACCCTTTAAATTACCCTTTAAATAAATTGGTAGACAATTAAGAAGGATATTAACACAGTAAACTTTTCAAATGTATAATTTTGGTTGAACATTCAACATGGGAGGGTCTCTATTTTTTATAAACTGAAATATAATTTCTACATTTCGCTCTAACAAATATCCGTTGACAGTGAATAGATAAGTCACTTTTCTTATTTTCTAGTATTTTCTAGGAACAATGCCTTCATATAACATGGCCGTGCGATTGCTCATTAATTTAAAACATCTCAATATGATTGATTTATATTAACAACCCGTCTCTCTCTCTGTCTCTGTCTGTCTCCGTCTCTGTATGTCGCTCTCTCTCTCTCTCTCTGTCTCTCTCTTCTCTCTGTCTCTGTCTCTGTCTCTGTCTCTCTCTCTCTCTCTCTCTCTCTCTCTCTCTCTCTCTCTCTCTCTCTCTCTCTCTCTCTCTCTCTCTCTCTCTCTCTCTCTCTCTCTCCTCCTCCCCTCGAGTCTCATAAAAACCCTACCCTCATTCAACGTGAATCGACACTGGTTTCAAGCTTGTTTAAAAGCCAATGATAAAATCAAGAACAGGAAATACCTAGGAGAATTTGCATGTACCTGGTGAGATGCCAGGTAATCCAATTTCATGTTTCAAACATCAAGGTGGCTGATAAGCAGTTTGATCTTCGTCTATAAATGTCAAATACAGAGCTACAGATAGGGGGGTATTTTGGACTTAAATTTAGATTATTTAAACAATACTTATACAAATCCTATATTGTGGGTACTTATTGAAATCGTCTCATCGAGACGATTCCAATTAGTACCCACAACATAGGGTTTTAATGAGAAATAAAGATTTTAGACTGCCTGAGACTTGAGATAACCCCCCCCCCCCCCCCACAACCACCCACCCATCTTATCTGCACAGGCGTGAAATTGACAAGAGGAATGATTTTGGAATGAAATTGAATGAGTGTGTGGAGTGAGTTTTTGGTGGAATTAAAGGGAGGTAATCCATTATCGCAAATTTTGTTCAAGATGACCAATCAGACACTTTAAAATCTACACCAACAAATAAAATCATAGAATAATATGATCGATTTGAATCAGATGTTTTAAGCCTTGAACGATTATGAAATGATTCCTTATCATTGTTGGGCGTTTTTGTTCGATTTGAGAGTGTGTTCTGAATGAATGAATGAATGAATGAATGGAGCGCTGAGTGAATGATTTAGAATGGTATCGATCGGAATGAGCGTCAGTTTCAGGATGTTTTAACTGTACCTCTTCGAACGGAATAGAAAGTAGATTACCTGTATAACCATCCTTAGATGATTGAGGTACTTGTTATGGTATGTTTTGGGGTGCCTTTATCTCGACCCCCGCGAAACTCCTTGATAACGATGATGTAATTTGGGGCTCTGGATAATTGTTAAGTGTAGTTAGTTTCGGAAAAGGGATACAAACCCAGTTTTCAAGCAATGAAAAAAACCCTTGTTGTGTAGAAAACCGACCGAGCGGGAAAAGAAAACATTGCTTGTTTCAGGCGTTTTTCTTCTTAACAAGCTTTAATCAATAAGTTTGATCAATGTTTATCCCGTATGTCTTTTTTTAAATGAAATCGAGAACAACAGCTCACACAAAACAGTGATTGTATATACACAGGGTATTACGTGCCACGCAGACACCAGAAGGTTCATGGACACCTGGGGCCGTATCCACGAAACATCTTAGATTTTTCCTAAGAAATTTTCTAAGTTGAAAAATTTTCTACTAAGTGAAAAATATTTGCTTAGTTTTTCACTAAGTAACGACTTAGCCCATACTTAGTGGAAATCTAAGTTTAAGTTGAAACTTAATCTTAGTTTTTTTCTTAGTCAAATATACATTTGTTTGACTTTTAGATGACGTATTTCCTGCCTAGCGCGCGACTTTGCCTGTAAACAATAAACACGGAAGTAAAATTTCGAAATCAATTGAAACGCAGAAGATTCGCCAAAATAAAGTTGAAACGTCAAGAATATGCCTTTGAATTTTCTAATTAAACACAGACAATAAGGCACATCCATTTTTGCATTGACAAAGGTAGGAAATAGGCTAGATTATTAGTTTTTTATCTCCGTATCTAGTCCGATTTTTCAACATCCGAGAACGTATGGCTCTTTTATTTCTCCAGAAAAATCGACCGATGATTATGTTCTGCTGCTGTGCGACCAATGTACTGTTTAGAATGAATGCAGTACTAGCTAACCCGTTCCAGCGCCAATTATCAGTTTACTATTCGGCCCTAGTCCTCAACGTACAATGTAGATGGGAAAACACCCCCTGAGGCTGTCGTGAAAAATTCCGCGTGTTTAAATGCAGTTAAAAAAGTCCAAATATTTTACAATAATACTTATTTGAAGGTTTACTAATTATTTTTATTATCATAATTTTGAAGAAAAAAAAAGGTTTGATACTTTTACCTGGGTTTCAATGATTATTCTATGATCAATTTACGAATGGATTTTTTTTCATGAAGATATGAAACTAAAAATTAAATCACACTATATGAATATGCAAGTCAGTCATACTTAGGTGTGATTAGGTTTTAGTTTCATATCTCAATGGATTAAAATTCAATAAACTTGGTCAGCAGGCCTTACTCATTGGACAGTTAACACTGTGAATTAAAATCTGTTGACAAAAGCCATTACGACAGTTGTCTTTATTATCACATTTAGATTGAGACTAGGTAGGACCCCTAAATTTGGCGGGTAGCTGTTGGATATGATGAAATCCTGTGATTTTACAGTGTGGGAAACAAAAAGAAACAATTTTTCATTCACCAACTGCCAAGATACATCTGTAATGTTGAATGTGGTGTCAAAACAAAAAATAAACAATTTTCCATCTCTGTAATAAGATAAATTGTATTTAATATATAAACATTTTTTTTCTATTTTATTTGAATAGATTTTAAAGTTACCATTTTGTTTTGAAAGAAATTGGTTGGAATGTTGTTGAAGAACTTCATGAGTTGAATTTTTTGTTTCAGGAGCCCAAATGAATGCTGAATTATGAAATCTCCACATTGTCTAATGTAAGGACATCCATCCTAGGGAAGTGTGATATCCTTGATACAGTTACAAGAAGACAGAAACTGAGTTTTGACTGCCTGTACATGTAACATGGCAAAATACAGAGTACAAACTTCCACAGATTCTTTTTATTCACAAGTTTTAGAGAATCTTTGTCAATCCATGGTCGAGAAGCAGGCTTAGTTGATTGTGTGAATAGCGAAAAACTGTTAAAACACAGGTTTGATCCCTAGGCTGGCCAACTAACAAACTAATTGCTTTCTGGGTGACAAGTGTATGTATAATCTCGATATCAGACAGTGCTTTACAAAAAGTTTGTTGAAGAAACAGGCAGATCTCAACAGTGATTTCATTGTGGTATCCCATCATTATCCTCTGTATTAACAAATATTCTTCTTGGGGTGCAGCTAATATTCTACAGTAGTTACAATTACTAAACTGACATCCTAGTGCTAAAAGCTCGTAAATGCCTTTACGCAGGAACAGAAAGGTATACACTGTATAACAGGATGGAGATGCAAATGTACATATTCTTAACTTGAGGTGAGCAGTGTTTTATCTGCTAGGCCAATAGACACTGTGACATTAATCAACAATTATAGAATGGATATTACAAATAACCAAATTTTGAAATATATATTTATAATCATATTAAGCAGTGCTGAAATAAGTTTTGAAGCATAGATTAATTTATGACTTGTTCAAAAATTTCCTCATGAATGGGAAACAATGACTTAATAATTTTTGGTTATTTCTGTGACCTACATGTAGTTTTCATTTTCCTGAACCCTTTATTCACAAGATTGTTACACTATTTTACTCTCAAACACTTCAGAGCCAACAGTTAGTAACATCATGTAATAAACATTCATTCTGATAAAAAACATCCGAAATTCATCTGCTTAGCCCTCAATTCATTCATTCCAAACGCTCAAACAATTAAAAAATGCTCCAAAATGTTCAAAAACACTTTGAAATCCGGTTTCAAACGATTAACATTGCATTCAAATTTATCAATAATAAAATGATTTTATTGGGTAGAGTGAATTTCAAAGCGTCTGATTTATCCCTGAATACTAGATAACAAAAAGTATTTTATTTTATTAAAGTGAGGTAAAAATATAGATTTTGTCTTATTTTGGAGAAATTAGGGATATTTTATCACTTTTCTTGAACTTCACTCAAAACTCACTCATCATTCCCATTAAATTTCATTCCAGAATCATTCCAAAATCATTCATTATGTAATTTTTATTCTATTTACTGTAGCTGGGGTATTGGTATCCACAGATTCAGGATTTCAGTTCGAACATACAAATAGGATGATTTCTTTTCCAAGGATTACATCATGATTCATTTTGATTGAAATTCTACATGAAACTAAAATCTATAGGCTGCAGAGGGGAGTCCCCCCCCCCCTTCCTTATTATCAAAAACTGCCTACTAGATAAAATAATATGGAAAAAGAAGAAATTGCTTGAACAAGCCATTTTTCCCCATTTAATTATGTTCATAGGTTAATAAAATTTTCTCTGAAGAATTTCAAGAAAGTTTTCATCAAAATTTCTAAGAGTTTTAGTGATCCAGCAAAGAAATTTGAAACCAGGGTATAGTCAACAACATGAAATTGACACGCATTTCGATCAAATCTTTCTAAATCATTCACCCAGCAATCCATTCAACCATTCCAAACACTCACTTAAATTGATCAAAAACGCTAAAAAATCATCTGGAATCCTTTCAGAATTGTTGAAGACTTTCAAAATTTAATGCAAATCGATTAGATATTATTAGCCGTTGTGGATTTTAAAGTTACTGATTCATCAATGAAGATACACAAACAGCATAGAATGTATGTTTTTATACAAGGGAGGTTATTAATATCGCTAATTTTGTCCAACCAGAACAAATTTTAGCGAAATAGGATTTCCTCCCTTGGATAACACCCAAAACTTGCTCCACACACTAATTCAATCTCATTCTGAAATCATTCCAAAATCAGTCATTTTGTCAATTTCATGATGTTCTTAACGGTAACACCTTCCTGATAGAAATTTTGAGGGTCAAGAAAGGTTATTTTTACATTTGGCACTTGTTTATTTTTCTTTTATTAGTCCCCACCGGTTAACTGTTAGGTTGACTTGATTTGATCCTTCTGTCTGTCCATCTGTCATACTATTGGTCATATCATAAATCCTAATGTACAAGTTCTAGCAACTTGAAACTTATTACAATTATAGATCACGATGTGGACAAGTGTCATGGAGAGGAACGGTAACTCTAGCTTGCATACTTATTGAGTTATTTCCCTTTATTGTTTTTTCTGTTACATTTTTTCCCCAGAGCATTCCTCCTGAATCCTAAGTGCTAGCAACTGGCAACTATATACACTTAAAGATCACATTGTGGAAAGGGTCATGTACAAGACCAATTCTAGCCTGCCTATTTTTTCTAGTTAATGCCTTTTGTAATTAAAATTTTGTACCTTTATATTTTGTTCAGAGCATATCTCTTACACAACAAGTGCTACAGTTAATGCATTGTGAAATTGACAAGGTAAATGATTTTTGAATGATACAGATTGAGTGTGATGAGTCATATACTACCACAACATCACATCCAAACCAATGGTAGCTCATTCCACTTAATAGGTTACTATTCAACTATTAGTGACAAACAAATATTGAAAAGAATGTTGGCAAAGCAAGGGTTTAAACCTATGAGCCCCCTGATATGCAGTCCACTGTGCTATCTTCAGGGTCAGTTTAGTGTTCATAAACAGAAAAAGACCCCTGTTCATATGTGCCAAGGCTTGGCTGCAGGTGCAAATAATTTAAATCAGGAAAAGGGCAAAACTCTTACAGAAATGCTTTCAGTTATCCCCCTTGATAGTCTGGATAGCTCTTATATAAGTGAACAAACTTGCCAGGTTTCATGAATAAATCTTCTACAGATAAATTATGACCAACATTAAATTCTGTCACTCAAATAACAATGTCGCCAAGGTGATGACAATACCTTTGGTTTTCTCCAAAAACAGCCAAGCTAATGGTTTTGGAAAGACTAACCCACCAATAGTGAAAGTAGGTAAACATCAGAATAATTATCTCCACTGGCCGAAGGCCAGCGAGCTATTGTCATGGCGGAGCGTCCGTCGTGCGCCATGTGTGCGTCCTTCTGTGCGTAAACTTTTTCTTTAAACATCTTCTCCTCCCAAACCAATGAGCGGATTTTAATGAAACATGATAGAAATGATCCTTGGACAACAGTTTACTTAAAGTGTACAACAAATTTTGATTGCCCCCCAAAAATGGACGTGGCAGGATGGGGCATTTTTTCACGTGAAAATCTTTAAAAATCTTCTCCCAAACCATTGGGCTGAATTTAATGAAACTTGGTGAGAATGTTCCTAGGGTGACCCTTTACTTTAATTGTTCAAGAAAGTATGATTGACCCCCAAATATGGGGGTGGCAGGGTGTGGCATTTTTTCATGTGAAAATCTTTAAAAATCTTCTCCTCCAAAACCATTTCAATTAAACTTGGCATAGATGTTCCTTGGGTTACCCTTAACTTAAATATACTTAGCAAAAAAAGAAACTTTACATACTTGTTGGTCTGTTTTGATTGACCTACAGTGGCTATAGGCCAACTTTATTTACATGTGTTAGTTGGACTAGGTACAGAGATTACACAGACGCAGGAATTCGCACGATTGAAGTGAGTCCAAGGTAATGCGTCTGTAACTTCCGGTTATGGTCACATACTCGTGTTGAGCTACCCAAAGTTCATTTTGAGTGATTATTGTTACACAGTCACACTCATTCCTTAGCATCGGCACGAAAAAACAAAATTGTACATTTTTATTGAAACGGGTATGTAATAACATTCGAATAAAGGCAGGAAACAGACTATGGGTATACATAGAGCTTGAATGTCTGTTTAAAACGCAACTCTTAAGTTTGGCTACTCGGGACAGGCAATTCACATTTCAACATCTTGGTTCAGAACTGCCGCGCCCAGTTAGGACAATCGGTTACGCGTCTGGTTTTCATTCATCGGGTTGTGGGTTCGACCTCTGGCTCGGTCGTCTTTCATCCCATATTTGACAAAAAGCATTGTGATAAGTGTCATTTCTCTCCCACACAATTGGCAAGTGATACGCCTAGGTGAGAATGATGACTGGTGCCTCAGATGAAAGCTCTAGCTGTACTGTGAGAAACGATAAGAAACTATGGATAGGTGCACCAGCGGTCGAATCTTAAACGTAAAACTACCGAAAGTGACCTTTAAACCCATATTAATTAACAAAAAAATCAGTTACAACCACATGAAAAGTCGGACGAGAGGAGATAGGTCACTTTTGACGTCATGTAGAGGCCCTGTTACCATTGCATATTTTTCAATTCATTTCATCAAAGGAAGGATAACCGCAAGACAAGTATGCGTAATTAGCTCAGACCTTGGTCTATCATGATATTAGAACGACTCTAATCAACAAAACGTCAAGGACCTATACTCAAAACATCACCGACAATCTTGATTTCATTTCTGTGATTTTTGAAATCGACCCCTTTGTCCCTAGACCACCAATAAAAACCTCATTTTACAAACATCAAGTTACTGACCCTTCCATAAACCGACAGATATTGCCTTCAAGTTCCATGTAATAGTAGCATCTGTATTCTTTATGGTTTCATAGCGATACTACAGCCCTCAGTAAGTCATGTAAAGTTTCTTTTTTTGCTTTTTGCTAAGTATAGTTCAAGAAATTTTGATTGATCCGAAAATATTTGCGTGGCAGGGGGGGGGGGGGGATTTTTCACGATAAAATCTTTAGAAATCTTCTCCTCCCAAAGCATTGGGCTGATTTTCATGAAACTTGGAATGGATGTTCCTTGGATTACCCTTTACTTAAATTGTTCAAAAAGTTGTGATTGGCAATAGTCTGGGGTTATTAAAGCCAGTTGAGCAATATGGGCCCTCTTGGGCCTCTTGTGTTATTGGCCTCATAGATTTTTTTAAAATAGAATCAATTGATAATACTTTTTTTTCAAGTTAATCTTCCATTCAGGGCTTGTGCTAGCTTTTCAAAATCAGGAGTCATTGACCCTTAACTGTAATTGTAGGGGTCAAAACTGCTGTTGAAGGGGTCTAAAGAGAGGATATGATTGGTAAATTGTTTTTGATTTTGCTGATGAATTTCTTTGATTATCTCCTTCATATCTTTATGTAAGAGATTAGTGTGAAACTCCTATAAAGAATTAAAGATATGAAGGAGACAACTAATTCTAATACATTTACAATATGCAGCAGTTTTGATATGCAGTACTGAAAATCTAAAGGGTCAAATTGACCTGATAGAAAATTGAGGGGTCAAAATCAGATGTTTTCAAATTTTGAGGGTCAAAACCCTGGTTTAAGGGTCAAACACGAACCCTGCATGGGGTGAACATAAATATAGGAATTTGAAAAACATTTTTTATCATCTAAAAGAATGTTTATGAAAATTCCCATATTAATTAGTTAAAATTAATCACACTGCCAAGACTATGCAATTTAAGAGAAATACAGTGGTTTTTTTTTTCTTGTGTAATGGGTCTTCTTCTATACAACACAGACAAAACAAAATCTTATTTTTCCATGGACTATTTTAATTGTTATTTTCACAATCACAGATTACATGATATTGTCTAAATTTGTGAAACAAATAATGAAAAATTATTATCATCACAATATTCTTTGTGTTTCCTTATTAAACCTTATCCTGCTGAAATTAGAATGTGTCAAAGATAGTTTTTTTCCACAATGTTTAAGCAGGGAGCAGGCAGTCTGTGCTAGGATCAGAATGCGCATCTGTGCAGGTTGATCTTAGTAGAAAGTGTCTGCCAGAGTTTTGTGAACAGAAGGAATATGTCATAATACATGTACCCTTAACATCATGAAATCGAAATGTGAATGAATTTGGATTGATTTC
Source organism: Fragum whitleyi (assembly GCA_948146395.1). NCBI lineage: Eukaryota > Metazoa > Mollusca > Bivalvia > Cardiida > Cardiidae > Fragum > Fragum whitleyi. Next base: position 84,420,506 of record OX411543.1, on the reverse strand, counting down.
CAAATGAAATGGAGTTAAAGGAGAGTTTTTAATGAAATTAAAGGGAGGTAACAATATTTTTCTCTCCCTTTACATACTTTTGAGTCTTGGTGTCTTCAAGGACAATTAGACACTTTAAAAACCTCAAAAGGGATAATTCTGGCTCAGAATATCTTGTGCAAAAACATCTCATTTTGCCCATCCTAGCGAGAAATCAAGAGTTTTATCAACAAAATTTACCAAATTCTTCACTGAATTACACATTGCTTTGAGATTTTTCTCTCATTAAGCCAGTTTCAATGAGATTTCTGACAGAAAAATGAGAGAATCTCTCAATATCTCGTCCAAAAATGATCCCTGCCTCAACAGCCAATAAATTTAGAGAAAGATTTAATCAATTTGAATGAAATTGATCCTTTTGAACAATTTTGAATAATTTTAGAGTGTTTATGAATGGGTTGAGTGAGTGTTAGGATTTAATGAATGGAGTGCTGAGCGAGATAGTCATAATGATTTTGACAAAAGTAAATGTCAATTTAATGTCAATTTCTCAATGTTAGCAAGTGTATATTTGTGTAATTCCAAATTATTCACTTTAACAGTATTAACCAAGGTGTCCTAATGATTTTCATTAGGAAACCTTGACTAACATTGTGAAAGGTCATGTGTTCCAAAATGTAGCGGAACAATTACAGGTCCACTACCTCAAGCAATTCCTTCATAGTTTCTTAATGAATTGTAACTTTTGGCATCTTCAAGTACAGATTCAGTATAAAATAAAACGTTCACAGCCAATATAGAATTTTACACACTACATGTACCTTAGCTATAAAAGGTTCATAATCTGATAATGAATGACCTGTAATTTTCTTTTTCTTTTTTTTCATTTTGTGTACTGTCACACAAAAAGAGGCCTATAAACTTCTTGAGTAAATATTGTGAAAAGAAATAAACTCCACCTAGGTCAAGAGTCGACAGATTTTAACCCTTGTCATACTGAATGAAATTTGGCTAAAAATTTTCATCAAAATCAAAGGGCAAAAAACACTGATATTACTAACTGTAGGTCAATTTTTATTTGAAAACTAAATCTATTGACAATTCTGGTTTGAAGTGAGAACCAGGTGGTGTAGACTAACATCAGGCTGCACATATGTGCAGGCTGATGTTTGTCTATAGCTCCTGCCAAAGCAGGAATATTCCGGGATCAGCATGACAAGGGTTAAACACATACATGCAGTAAACTGACATGGCCTCCAGATATAGCTCTACATTCTTTTTTTTGTGTGTGTGTGTGGGGGGGGGGGCATGTATTCAAAATAATTGCTTGCTAAAAAATTTGGCCATGGAGGTATGAATAAAAATTGCCGACCATTCAGAAAAGAATTTTTTTTTGACAACACTGTAGAATGCAAAATATCTCTGCTTGTCCAAAGACATGAGATAACTTTCTACTTATCAGAAAGTTGTGGAAAATTCTTTTTGATAATTTCACTGGTTTGAAAGCAAGATTGATTATTTCACTGTTTTGGCTGTGAGATTACCAAGTGAGAATCTACCAACATATCTCGATAGCATTAAACAATTTAAAGTTCAATATCTTTCAATATCTTAAAATACTATTAAGGCATTGTACATAATGAAATGGTTGCATTTTGTAGACTCTTATCTTCCTTAAATCTCATTTTGTATTTCAAAATGGTATAATTTTGCATCGGTCTATCATTCAGCTTTCAGAATTCACTTCAAAATATGACTTATTCTGTAACTCTAAAGCACTTAAAGTAGATCTATAGTATAGGCTACATGTGTATCAAACTTAGGTGCGTTTCTTAGATTAAGATTCTTAAGAGTCGCATTAAGAATTTTAAGATGGAGCGTTTTTTTTTTGTTTAAGAATTTTAAGCGGCTTAATAAGAATCTTAATATATCCACGAAGAACCCATAGTCACGCACATAAGGGAAGTTATTCAAATAAAATTATTTTTGGAATTAAAAGAACATATTTTCTTATAATTTTATCTTTGATTACATATTGTCATCTCAGTAAAACACAAAATTTGTCAATTGTACCTATTTTATAGAAAAGTCACAGTCTTTAAAAAACCTACCAAAAATGACAGATCAGTAAAAAGAGAACCAATTTTCACGCACTTAGAATAAAAGTGAAAAATTTAGAGAAAAAATTGTTTTTGGTCTCAATTATCACTTTTGATTAGTAAACAAGAATTTTCTGACCCATTCTTCCAAAAAAGATGGTTGTAAACCCATAATGATTTCTATATTGAATTATAGATTTCAATATATTCCAACTGACATAAAGTGGTCAGCCAATCCCTATTTTGAAAAGGGGTTCCCCATAAATTGACTTTAGCATTATATTTTTTTCCGAACTGGGAGTTTATGTTATTGTTTCTCAGATTAAAAAGATATTTGCTGATAAAATAATCCATTTTTCATAAATCTATATTATCTAAGAAAACATCACAATGTTAGAAAAGTATCGGAGCTAGAAGGTAAGAATGTTGCCCTTATTTTCTCAATCAATATAAGGACCCCTATATGTTAAACTACCCATATAATCCTCATTTTAATGACCCACTGCATAATTCTTGTGTCATTTCAAAGCCTCAGATGATGAAAAATACCAAATATAAAAAGATAACCACATTAGGTGGATAACCAAGAAAAAGTTGACTTATTAGGATGTAACAAATTAGGACATAAGAAATATGAGGTAAATTGACACTATTGTTTGAACTTACGCTAGAAAATACAAGAAATTACTAATTGGTAAAATTTCTGACATTTTTCAAATCAGAATTGATCTATTTAGATTGAAATAAGAAGATAGTGCCATTTAGTTTAGCGTTGGCTTCATAATCAACCCAATATCGATAGTGCGTGACTATTGGGTCGCATGAAAATGGGTACCTGGAGGATACCTTAACGGGGAAACGAAGATGGTTTTGCAATGGCTTAAGGTTCATGTAAAGTGTTTGAGACCAAATTTAAGAGCACTTCATTTGCCAAGAAAAAGCAGTATGTCCAAGTATATTATATACCAAAATGAAGCTATTTATGAGCACAAGCAGTTGAGCAACATAAGACTGTCATAGCTATAACGGTATAGCCAAAACATTGTGGAAAAGGGTCATTTTGTAGAGAACAAGCAACTGCATGACTGTTGTAAAAATATGGCTCATATTTTAACAAAGTACAGTCTTAATTACTATCCAGGTAGTGCTACAACTGTTGGTATGAAATTCGGTTCTAAAACGTAGTTATGCAAGCAATTTATTTTGACTTATTTCATAAACACATATGTCATATATGTTATTCTAATTTTATAAACGTGTAGTTTTGTGTAGGGTATGGTGTGTTATCACAACATAAATGGACATAAATAGTTTATATACCTGTAAGGTTGTTTAGCAATATATCATTTTCTATTTCACAGAATGATGAATATATAGTGATTTATTAAAGATCATTGAATTAAAAAACTATAATTTGAAATAAATCGCAGAAAATAATTCACAATTTTATGGTACGATTTTGCACCATACCTAACATCTATTTTGAAAACAGGCCAAACCGGTTTGACATGTATGTTGACAAAATAAATGGAAATTGATTGTTTAAATAAAGCGTTTTGAGACTGAGTTTTATATCAACGTTTGTAGCACTACCTGGATAGTACTTTAGACTGTACTTTGTTAAAATATGGGACAGTTTTATCCAACCGTCGTGCAGTTGCTTGTTCTGAACAAAATAACCCTTTTCCACAATGTTTTGGCTATACTGCTATAGCTATGGCGGTCTTTTGTTGCTTAACTGCTTGTGCTCATGAATGCCTTCATTTTGATATATAATATACCTGGACGTACTGCTTTTTCTCGGCTAATGAAGTGCCCTTAAAATTGGGTCTTAAACACTTTACATGAACCTTAAAACGAGTAGCCTTGACGACGTTGAATGTTTTCAGTCTCAAAATATCAAAATTTGTTTCTTATGACGTCTTAATAATCTTATTTGGCGAAAAATTTTCATCTTAATGTAAAAACCGCACCTCTGGAATTATATCACTCCCTTAATTTTCACTATTTATTTTGCAAGTTTTCAAACCAACTTCGGTTTGTTTTGGCTAATCTCAATGGACATTCACTCAGTTTTGTCTAGACACATAATTATTCCCTGTGACCGACTGATTTCTTGGAGTTCCTAAGAGAGCAAAGAGGTGTTTAAAACTCCTATCTTGATCCCAACATGTAACGTCTAAGAGTGTTCATTTTCAACTGAGCTCCCTCCTTGTTGGTAGTAAAATAGAAGGCAGTCAGATGGACAGAGAATCTCTGCATTTGTTTATGTTTGTAGTAAATTTATTGAAGTCTGGAGCAGATCAATCCAGTAACTGTCACGAACGAGGAAAATCAGCTTCAAGTTCAACATATCCGAGTGTTGTGGTTTATGGGTGGGTGGGGTAACGATGAATTCCTGTTTCTGAACGATTTGTGTCCATATCGTGAGTTTGTTTTAACTGAACGAACCTTTCCTCCATCAGCGTTAGCGTATATTTCATCAATTATCATGAGGGTTGTTGAGAAAAAGGACAAAATGTCGAGAAATACATCATAGCTTCGGACGTTTCTGGTCGATCGTCGATTATTCGCTTATCGCCCTTAGAATGACTCATTTATGTCATTAAACTAACAGAATCGATAAATAACCCGAAGAAATGAAAAAAGTTCCAAGATTTTTCGCGTAATTCCATCCAAATCCGTCGAATTTCTGTCCGAAGCGGTGATTGTCGCCATTTTTAAGATGAAAACCGCCATATTTAAGAAATTTCTCAGGATTTAAGTCAGCTCGGTAGCTATCTTAAATTGTTAGTGAAAAATCGCCGATCTTAGCCAAAAACTTAGTGGAAAATTCGACTTAGCAGAAAATGGAATTATCTTAGTGGAAAATTTTTAACTTAGCAAAATCTTAGAAAAATACTTAGTGAAAAATGAAAAACTAAGAAAATATTGGAAAACTTAGTGAAAAATGCCAAACTAAGAAAAATCTCAAACTAAGATGTTTCGTGGATACGGCCCCTGATCAATTTTTTTTGATACGGAACTAACGGTGGGGCAGGTTTTTGACTAATTTGTAAACCAAAATAATCATTTTCATTTCAACTTTTAGTATCACTGTCGAGATAAATGGTTCTTCTTTTAGGAAATAAAAGGGGAGGGTAACCACTAAGCAAAATGAGCGAGTTCTAGCCCTAGGAGTGAGTGACTTTGCTCGTTTTTTAGGTTTGTCATTAATTTTTTGTCAAACAACCTGACTATTCTTCATTGTTTGTGTTTGTCTAAGAGCATTTATGTATCCTCTACACACATTCCAAATTTCTCGGCAAAAGATCCACATAAAGCGAACCGGATGTTCGTACTTTTATTGGCCTGAGTAGCGAAAAATATAATAACTAGACACCCCCTGAATTTTTTTCGATTGGAAATCGACACCAGAATTTGTGATAGGGGGTGTCTTGTTATCATATTTTCCGCTACCCAGGCCAATAAAAGTACGAATATCTTCGCTTTATGTGGATCTTTCGCCGAGAAATTTGGTATGCGTGTAGAGGACACATAAATGCTCTTAGACAATCACAAGCAATTAAGAATAGTCAGGTTGTTTGACAAAAAATTAATGACAAACCTAAAAAACAAGCAAAGACACTCACTCCTAGGGCTAGAACTCGCTCATTTTGCTTAGTGGTTACCCTCTACTTTTATTTCCTAAAAGAAGAACCATTTATCTCGACAGTGATACTAACAACTGAAATGAAAATGATTATTTCGGTTTATAAATCAGTCAAAAACTTGCTCCACCGTTAGTTCCGTACCGAAAAAAATCGATCAGGTGTCCACGAACCTTCTGGTGTAGGCGTGGCACGTTATACCCTGTGATATAGAATCACAGACCCTTAAAATACATAGCCTTTATATGTATATTGAGAGTCCCTGATAGAATAAATAGTTCTTCAAATAGATATTAAAGGTACTTCGACATTGGAAAAACCTAAATAGGTGTAATAATCAAAGATTGGGCCAAGTTTATATTTTTATGCAGTACACGACTTATTCGGGCTGTAAACCAGGATTTGACAAAAGTAAAGGCCAAAATCAGCCTGCCCAGACGCGCAAATTGATCTTAGCATTCACTGTCTCCTTTCTTCTTCATAATAACGCTCAGAAAACTTGAGCAATTCTGATAGAAGTGTCCCAAAAACGGTAATTTCTTTTGAAACAAAATTAATTCAGCACAATAATGTTTGATAATCCTAGGTCTAAAATTGAGACCTTGTAACCTGGAGCATTTACCTTGGGTACTACATAAAACGCTTACCTAAATCACCAAAGCCAACTCCATTTATAAGATATTCCAGTTATATCCGAAAAGTTAAAATCCGATCCTACCCCAAGCACATCGATTCAAACACTTTCTTTTATTTAATTCCAATTCTAATTCAAAAAGCCCCGCCTCTCCAGGTATCGAAAATAAGCAGCATCCCACATGTACACAAAACCCCTCACTGAGAAAGGTTTTTAACCGCAAGGTAAAAACAGCCAGGCCGCTAACAAATATAACACACGTACACTTTACACACTCGGAATAGAATCTAGTCTGTAACACACAGCCAAAATGTGGAATTCCAATCTAAAAGGTATTTTCTCTGAACACTTCAGTACGTCTAGAAAATCTGCGAACACTTAGCATTATAAACCCGTTATATACCTGTTTTCTAGGTAATCTGGTTACGGTAGGCGTATTTTCTATTGTATTATCTCTCAACAGGCCCCTATCTGCGCTGCACATTGGCGTGGTTGTAAATTGTAACCAACGCAACGTTTCGTGTCCGTTTTTTCCCGCTGCAACACGTGACTAATTGTCGGCTGCTGAGGATGCAGACGACTTGTTCACCCTTCGCTTTGAAGTTTTATGGAGTCATAAATAGTGTTATGTAATATATGGTCAAGATTAATCGATATAAATTTCGTTCCAATATTCACTTTGTTGGAGCGAAATTGTACAGTTTGCTAATTTGATTTGTCACTTGTGGTTGTGTACATTGGCTGTTTGATCACTTGCAGCAAAGTCGATGTTGTCACAGACACCATAGGTAACATTGTCTTGTTTAGTTTTTTAGGGTGTTTTGATTTAGTTTTGATTTTTCTTTCATTGGAAAAAAACTCCTTTAGTGAAAACATGAGGTTATTCCAGATGCACTGGTGTATGCAAACGACAGTCTTTATAATCGATTTATATGGCCGTAACAAAATGACCCAAACTGACGTTTTTGTTTAAAAAAGGATTATTCATTACTCATAAATATAATATCGCTATTAATCATGTGAAACACGAAGTTAAAGTATTATTTGCTTATAAATTTGCGTAAAGGGACAATCTTTGAACTCTTGAAAATGAATATTTGAAAAAGATTGGGTCTAGCATAGGACAACCAGGTGTCGCATTTCATTAAATCTTTCACGGGAAGGTAGATTGATCATTCTAGATTGAGAAAATAATCACATTACGAAAAGTTTCGGCCCTAGTCAGTCTGCGCAGTCTGCACAGTCTGACTAGGGTCGACACTCTACGCATTACCCAGATGGTCCCTTTTGCGTGACGGGTCACATTTGTTTAAGTCAAACATGTGGATACTCAGTCGCAATATCCTATGTGATCTTTTTGAACAGTCATTTTAAGAAGTCGACGAAAAACTATATTGTACAGTCACTTGAAAACCTATACAGTTACATGTACTTGACCCATTCCATTCTTATTTTGTATAGTAACTTGATATTATCTCCCCGATTCGAAGCAATAAATACTCGCCACACACGCGTATTTTTTCGTCACGATGAAGTGTTAGTTAAGCTGAAAAGTGTGATAACTTCGTCTACAACTTTCGGATTACCTATAGTGATCCACCTTTTGGATAATCTAAAGTTATCGCATATCCCCGTGAAAATACAAGGATAGTCTCATCTCTTACGAGCAATATACGATGACATGTTATCACAGCGAATTACATGATATCTATTCATCATAAATGCCAGGGATTCAGATGCAAAAATTAACATTGACGTTGGCTATTTTGAACCATTTTGCATGGTCAGCGAGAGATTCTCATGGTAAAATCATTTCAAGCTAGGAAAAGATTATTGCATCAATGTGCAACCTCGAAAGGTGATGTAAACCGTTTGTAAAGAGTATTCGTATGACATGGTTATTTCTTCCATAATGTAGTTAGTAGCGCGTCGGCGTTTAATCAGAGTTTAATCGCGTCTACAATTTGTGACGTCCAATCAAACATTGCGAGCTTAGACATCGCAAGTTTGACCCATTGCCAAGACAAAACAGCGAATCATTTGTTTAAGACGCAAAGGTAACTGCGAACACGTGAATTAGTCGAATAGTCGACTTTCTTAAAATCTCGAAATAAAATTCAAAGAGAATAACCGGCCTTAAACGCTATCGATTTATTGATTTTAAAGTTTAAGTTTCATATTTGTTGACACGCAGTGGTGAAAAATACCGTGACGTCAGATACAAAGAGTGAGAGGAAAGGATGGAGCAGGCGGACATCATAAGATAACGTATAAGATAACGTATTTTCCCTTATTACTTTTACATCGGCTATAAGGGTCTACCGGGGTTTCTATCGAATGCTACTGTAACAACTTTTATGGGGTACGTTATTCAATATGCTACTTGCTGTCTAAAACACGTTTGTTTATAAAGCAAACGACATGCTGCATCTATGGGGAAAACAATGAAACGGAATAACAGTACAGCGTCTTTGTGGGTGACTGTACAGTACCAAAAAGTAGTCTGTCAAGCTACTGTACATAGTTAACAGCGAATGAATCCATAAAATAATCCATTTTAAGCCACTTTTCTTCGATTTTTTGACAAAGTGACAAGTGATGTGGATGGTATTACATCCTTGATGGTATAAACTGACCATGTGTTTATTATATTCAAAACTATCGCTTTTGTCGTCGAAATTCCGTCAAGACTTTGCACAACAAACCGATCAAAGACGTCTAGTGATATAAATACAGAGTATTCCCCTCACTTAGTCGTCATGTAAATATTGCATGTAACAAAGATACAAATCCGTATCTAAATTTCCCATATTCACTTACCTTACTTCTGGAGTCAACTGTTTCAAGTGACCAAAATGCCAATTTACATAACCCAAGCAATAATACCCAGATCAAACGATCTATTACTTATCGGCTCGGTCTGTAGTAGTGGTCGGGAGATCTCGTACGTTAACTATGGTCAACGATCGCGTAAAAGATTCACTGTTAATGATCTGGTATGTTTACCGTCACCATCGATCTCGTACAATCGCAACCGACACCTCCTACAATAAATACTGTCAACGATGGCGTACAATCCCAACCATCAACGATAACGTATATTTCCCACCATCAACGATAACGAACATTTCCCACCATCAACGATTACGTACATTTCCCACCGTCCACGATAACGTACATTTCCCACCATCAACGATTACGTATATTTCCCACCGTCAACAACAACGAACATTTCCCACCATCAACGATAACGTACATTTCCCATCATCAACGATGTCAAAGACATTGCACATTACAACCATAAACGATGCCGTATATTTACCACCGGCAATGAACAAGTACATTTACCACCATAAACGATCTGTACATTTACTATCGTAAATGAACCAGTACATTTACCACCATAAACGCTCCTTGCATTTTGTCACCGTCAACGGACCCTTACGTTTACCACCGTCAACGATTTACTACCGTCAACGATCCCTTACATTTACCATTGTCAACGATCTTCTACATTTACCACCCTCAACGCTCCCTTACATTTGCCACCGTCAACGATCCATTACATTTACCATCGTCAACGATCTCGCAATTTTACCACCGTCAAGGATCCCACCGTAATTACCTGTCAACAAACATATACATTTACCGCCCTTATCGATCTCGCACATCTACCACTTAAAATGATCTCGTACATTTACCACTGTCAACTCTCTTGTACATTTACCACCGTCAACGAACTAGTATATTTACCGCCTTTAACGATCTCGTGCATTTACCACCGACAGCTGTTCTGGACAATTATTACTTTAAAGTATCTCGTACATTCACCACCGTCAAGAATCTTTCAATTCTTTCACGCCAACGCTATCACACATTTACCAACGCCAACGCTCTCATACCATAACTACTGTCTACGATCTCCTACAATGACTACCTTCTAACACGTTTATCAACAGCAACGACCTCGAACAATATCTACTGCCAACGACCTCGTACAATATTTATTTAAACGACCTCGTGCATTATCTACTTTCAACGACCTCGTACAATATCTACTGTCAACGACCTCGTACAATATCTACTGTCAACGACCTCGTACATTATCTACTGTCAACGACCTCGTACAATATCTACAATCAATGACCTCGTACAATTTCTACTGTCAACGACCTCGTTAATTTACCAGCGTCAATAACCTCGTTACCATCGTTAACCGCCGTCATCGATACATTTCCCACTGCCAACAATTTCATCATCGATCTTGCATATCTACCACCATACTATCCTTACAGGCAACATCGCAAAAGATGATCAAAGCACCGAAAGTACTGAAGCTGGACATTTCTGGTGGCATTATGGTGTAAAAACGAAGCGAAATATGAAAGCTATACATGTAAATATAATATGATTTTTTTCGACGGAGTTCGGCAAGTTTCAATCTTAGTGCAACTTTACAGGAATAACATTGTTGTTTGTTAAGCCTTTCATGCGGTTCATAACACGAATGAAATATGTTAAAAATTACCAACACGTTGCAGAGAGAGCAAAATAAGCAGGGAGATATTAACAACTCAACACTTTAAATTAGCCTTTGCGTGACATTTGCAACAATTTGAAATCTTGGTGAGGTGCAAACATTGAGCAGCACAGACAACAACATATTGTAAATATAAAGTTACCTGATTGTCTACGGATACTTTGGGACATTATCTATCAACTACACGCATAGTGAAGACGCTGGTGGTCAGACTGTGCGGAGGCAGAGTCTTTGCTTTGCGCACATTTAGAATTGTTGGAAATCTCACGCACGCACTGGCTCAAATAATATCGTACATAATAACTCTTATCGTGATTTTTGGAACGATTCAGTTTCGCCTTGTCAATGGTCAAATTCCGACAAGTTTTTTTAAGCGGAAATCATTAAAACGGATTTCTTCCATTACTTTAGACACCAATAGTAATTATATTCAGCGTCTTACTTAAACAAAAGTAAATTCTCTGTGCTCAAATATTGACATTGTCATAAGAAAGAAATTTAAAAGATATGATATGGAATTTGAGTCTGAATAATGAAACACTGTCAAGACACAAAGGTGTAATAACCAACAAGGAAATTAAATATTTTGAACAATAAACACTTTCTTCATTTTCTGAAGATGTAAAAATATTTTACATTAAGAACATCTTCAAAAAGGTGGAGCGTCTTAGATTGTTACAAGAAATTTGAATAATTAAAATTTGAAGGCGATATTTATTCTGTTTAGAAAAGAAACAAACAATTTCTCCTTTTCCTAATGTCTTATCACCACCATTTTTGGTTTAAACATATTTCATTTGCATGAATTTAAGCATGATGATATTCATGTAATTCATTTAACACACATGAATGTAAATCAAGCAAAAAAGATGAGGACGAAATTATTAACTGATAATGTTCTTCTCCCTATTAGTCATACAAGAGCTGAACTAACCGATGTTTCGTGTTGTTTTTCAAATGAATGTGCAAGTGTGTGCTAATAATCAATTAGTTACTTTAATGTACACAGCACTTGATAGCACAAAAACTATATTAATGAAGAACAAATAAAGTCTCACAAAAACAGCTGGATATCTAAGGGTTAACGTTTTTAAAGCATTCAAATTATATATCTATATACGTATAAGTTTCCATTCGCGGTATTTCTCTTGTTTGAGTTACGGACAGAGATGTCAGCGTTAGGCCACTAAAATGTCGCAACAACAGCTAATATGTTAAGCAACATTGGGTTATTCTTGATTTTAATAACGTCTGTTGCCAAAATAAAATAGGGAGAAATTAGCCGCTAAATACTATTCTTGCGCAAAATTTAAATACGCGTGATTAAGAACTGACGACTGATTTCGCATTTAAAATGAGTCTTTGAGTTATCTGCATATTATAAAGAATCCTTGTATATTGCCATTTTAAAAATGCGAAGATTTCTGGTGGAGACAAGTCTTGAAAATAGAAAGTTAAACAAAAATTAGTAGTACTTTTTGAAAAGCTATTAACGTCTGACTGGATTGTTCACACTTATCAAAACTGGTAAACGCAGAAAAGCCCACCAGAATACATTGTTTCACACATAGAAATTGTCTGTTTAGCGTACAAATAGAAACGATATAGCGAACCGCGAGTTAATTAAACGTAATCGATAAAATCCTCTTATCTATGGTAACGTAATATTTGATTTGCAAGCTCATGGAAGGAAGCTTATTGAATATACACGGTATTGTTGATGACCATAGACTACAATTAACAACATCGTGAAATTGACAAGTTGAATGATTTTGGAATGATTTAGGAATGAAATTGAATGAGTGGACGGAGTGAGTTTTGAGTTAATTTAAAGAGAGGTAATCCATCATCGCTAATTTTGTTCAAGATGAACAAAATTAGCGATGTTGGTTACCTCCCTTTAACAGAATATGCAAACAAGTTCTATACATAGCTTCCTATTTCTTGAAGAACCTATGAGATGCTAACAATTTGAAATATGTCAGAGAAATCGCTATTTTCTCCATCAAAATTTATTTCGAATGACGTTGTTGATTCTATATTTTTCAATGGGTTTGAGCGTTTTTGAATGGTTTGAGTGAATGATTGGAATAAGTGAATGGAGCGCTGAGTGAGCGATTTAGAATGGTTATGACTGTGGTGAAAGTCAATTTCACGATGTAATTAACCGTATACAAGTAAAGTGATTCTGCTTACACGACCAATAAAAAAGTTGATACATGACCAAAAATTGAATTCCAAACGAGTGAATGATTTGGATAAAGTCAAGTATTCGTAGAGAACAGTATCTCTATTACTCGCCTACATAACAATGAAGCTTGTATACGTTATAAATGACAGACGGAATTATACACAGATGTATAACAGACTGACTGAAAATAACAATGTACATTCAGCACTTGTCTGTGAGCTACTAAATTATCGTAACTACAGCTTTCTGAAAGGTGTAGTTACGATTTTTTACTAGCACACCAACGACTTGTCATCTGGTACTCCAATGGAATTTTCTCCATAGTTTACTTAGGTACATGTCATCAATAGGCGAGGTTAATTCACAAATACAGCTTATATAAAGCTGTAGGTACGACGTTTCGGCACACATGACCAAAAAGGACCATTTCGAGAAAACAAAAAATATCAATTCTTGCCATGCTGCACCGGCGGTGAAGGCAGACCAGTCCTGCGTTCAGGATCACAAAACAGTGCAAACATCCAATTGTACCCCACTTTGCACGTGCACTTGCGTGCAAAGCGGGAGACAATGGAAAACTTTTTGCACTGTTTTGTGATCCTGAACTTATGGCAGGTTCCTGGACATTTTTCTGAATATAGATAATCATTCTTTGTTAATATGTAATTATTTTCTAAAGGTTCATCTATGATTATAACTCGAAAGCGCTATACAGTTCATTTGTATACAATAGACGAGTCTAACTAGCGAATTCTACTTATATCCAGTCTTTGATCACATCTCGTTTTCAAACAAATGCGATTACCGAATGTTCCTTTCCTTATTGTGCAAGAGGAGGGAGGGGTATTGATGCAAACTTTCTACCTTTTTCGTTCTCAACTGGGAATTTTCTCCAATTCAAAGTTCAAATAAATATATGAGCATAAAAGAATATGAATAAGTTATTATTTATAACAACTTATTCATAGTTTCTTTTTTGTTAATACATATTTATTAGTATCATAAAAAATACGCTTTGATTTTCAAGTTGAAGTTTGAGAACAATTTGAATTGATAATGAAAAAAACGGTATATGACCTCGGAATCTGATCTTCTTTAAAGGGAATTAAATCTAATTGAGTCATTGCAAAAAATAGCCAGAGTTCAGTCCCTTGTCGCTGAAAAAAGGGAAATGGATTTCGGAATATGGCGGTTCGACACAATTGGGTATGGAGTGACACAAAGACTTGAAATAAAGAGACACCAACGAGATAAAGAATGTATGACTCGTGACGCGAAAAAGGGACCACCCGGGAACTCCGTGAAATTTGATAAGGGGAATGCTTCTAGTACATGCCAACCACTGGAGGTCGCATTTCTGAAATTCTTTCATGGGACGATAGATTGTTTATTTCATATTAAGAAAATTAGTGAAGGGTGAAAAGTTTCGTCAGTCCGCGCAGTCTGACTAGAGTCGACACTTTACGCACTATCGAGATGGTCCTTTTTTGCGTGACAGGTCACATATAGGAACCGCTCTTATTCCATTTCAGGTTCAGTCTATAAAATGTGGACTTTTCCCCAAAGCCGTTACTCGTATTTTTAGCTCACCTGAGCACGAAGTGCTCAAGGTGAGCTTTTGTGGTCGCATGATGTCCGTCGTCTGTCGTCCGTCGTGTGTCGTCCGTCGTCAACATTTACCTTGTAGACACTCTAGAGGTCACATTTTTTGCCAGACCAACCTGAAATTTGGTCAGAATGATTGTGATGATTAAATCTCGCACGAGTTCGAAATTTGGTTGAGTGGGGTCAAAAATGAGGTCACAGGGTCAAATTTTGGAAAAACTTGTAGACACTCTAGAAGCCATATTTTTTGCTTATTCATCCTGAAAATTGACTGGAATCAATTTCTTGATGAAATCTGGGTCAAGTTCAAATTTGGGTCAAGTTGGGTCAAAAATGAGGTCACGGGGTCAAATTTTAGAAAAACCTTGTAGACACTCTAGAAGCCATATCTTTTGCTTAATCATCCTGAAAATTATTCAGAATCAATTTCTTGATGAAATCTAGGTCAAGTTCAAATTTGGGTCAAGTTGGGTCAAAAATGAGGTCACAGGGTCAAATTTTGGAAAAACCTTGTAGACACTCTAGAAGCCATATTTTTTGCTTAATCATCCTGAAAATTATTCAGAATCAATTTCTTGATGAAATCTAGGTCAAGTTCAAATTTGGGTCAAGTTGGGTAAAAAATGAGGTCACGGGGTCAAATTTTGGAAAAACCTTGTAGACACTCTAGAAGCCATATTTTTTGCTTATTCATCCTGAAAATTATTCAGAATCAATTTCTTGATGAAATCTAGGTCAAGGTAAAATTTGGGTCAAGTGGGGACAAAAATGAGGTCACAGGGTCAAATTTTGGAAAAACCTTGTAGACACTGTAGAAGCCATATTTTTTGCTCAACCAACCTGAAAATGGATCAGAATGATGTTCTTGGTGAAATCTAGGCTAAGGTAAAATTTGGGTCAAGCGGGGTCAAAAATGAGGTCACAGGGTCAAATCTTAGATAAACCTTGTAGACACTCTAGAAGCCTTTTTTTTGCTCAACCAACCTGAAAATGGGTCAGAATGATGTTCTTGGTGAAATCTTGATTTAGTTCAAAATTGGGTCAAGTGGGGTAAAAAACCAGGTCATGAGATCAAATCTAAGAAATAGCCTGTAGACACTTCAGAGGCCCTATTTTTTGCTCAATCAGCCTGAAAATTGGTCAGAATGATTATCTTGATAAAATCTAGGGTGGGTTTGGAATTGGTTTAAGTGGGGCAAAAAGTAGGTCACGAGGTCAAATCTCAGAAAAACCTTGTAGACACTAGAGGCCATATATATTTTTTTTTTTTGAACATATTTAAAGTTGGTTTCTTACAGTCAAAATCTAGATCATAAGGTTAAATGTCAGAGAAATTTTGGAGGCACTGTAGATATTTTTGTTTTAAATGAATCTTGAACACATTTAAAATTAGATTATTTTAGGCGAAAAAGTGGGTCACTTGAACAAAAATTTAAAAACATTGTAGACCCTCTGAAAAATCATAACCAATTCAAGTTTTTGCTTTGATTCAACCTCCGAAAACAAAGTTGGACTTTGTTCTCTTGGGAGTCTTAAATAAGGACACAAGTCAAATTGTAAAGAAAAAAAAATAAAAGAAAAACAACATTGTATATGCTGTAAACATTTTTTACTAAATACATGATCTTTTTCATTTGATATAGTTTTGTAAAATATCCATTTGGTTGAAAATGTTTTTCTTTTTAAAACCCATTTTCATTCCCAAGGTTTTGAGTTTTAACCTAAGAAAAATATTGTGATTCGTCAATAAGCTTTGATCAACATGAATATTATTATCAGACTAGGAAAGTACACATCCTTTTGTTCTATATTTCAGATGTAGAAGAGCCCCAGTCCGAGTATAGACTTACAAAAAAGGGTTTAAATGATATTTAGAAAAAAAAACATCTAAAATGACATATTCAGTACTGTACCCGAGAAAACCCTTTACCTGCCTCAGTTTGAAGGCATAGCATGTACTTTTTACATCTCTTTAGTCTTTCAATATTGGAAAAAAATAATAAAAAAAGTTAAAGTATTAAGACGTCAACCCGTACCAGGTGAGTTCTAAAAATTGATGCACATTATGCATGACTTATTGTCTATCACATCGTGATTTGTAATCAGTTATATAAAGTATGAATTGATTACATAAATTGATGATGATTAATTAAAAATCAACTTACCTGTGCATCAGAAGGGCCTCAGACTGGGTCATACCGCGTTGTTGATAACGCTTTTCTGTATTTATATAATTTAACTATTTTTTAATTTGAATTCTATTTTTAAAATTAGAACTATCAAAACATAAAATGCTGTTATTTATTTTACTTTGAGTTACCCTTTTTCTACAATTTATAAACGGGTAATTAATCAACAATTAATTCTGTTTGGAAATATATATAGTTCCCTAAAGGATATACATTTCATTAAAATAGCTCTTTTATTGCTAAAATATTGAACTTATTAATGGTTTACATTGAAAGTATTAGGAATTTTACAAGCTAAGTTGTGAAGCTATTTTCATTCCATTGGTGTTCTCTTGAAGTATTTTTTTTATAAATTATGCCCCTTTTTACCTTAGCTATTTTTGGAGAAAACCTGAGGTATTCTTATAGCCTTGTTGATGTCATTGTTGTCCTGTCAAAACTTTGGCGTTGGCGTCAACCTAATGATTTGGTTAAGTTTTTATATGCAAGTGTTTAAAATCTCTGTTTCTACTAAAGCTATTGCTTTGAGATTACTTTGATTTTTATCCAAATCCAGCACTCAAAAGCCAAGGCTGTTTTAACTTAAATCCCTTGCATTTCCCTGCTTAACACTACTTTCTTATTGCAGAAAAACCTGAAGAGTTATATGCTCCTTGCTATAAACATTTTGGATATAATTTATTTTTGTAGAACAAGAATTTCATTACCATATTTGTGCTTTTGTGACAATAAACAACAATAGTGACTTTAATAGTGAAATAGATTCAACACTACACTGAAGAAGTGTGTGACTGTGTGTAGCTAGAACAGCTTATTCTACCAGTGAATTAACAGTGTGGAGGGGAGGTGAATATCCTGGATACATTTTCTCTATCAATAGTAAGATATCTTCATTTGAAATGTTAGATGCTTTCTTAACTTTTATTCCTCCACATCGATTAGATTTTGGGGAATATTATTTACTCTGGCCTTTTCTATCAGTTTGTCTGTCTGTCTGTCTGCAAAACTAAACCAACAAACTTAACATTGCCAATTACTTTAAGCCTATTCAAGGTTTAATTCTCATATTTCATGAAAAGATATATCTTATTTCATCTGCAGAAACCAAGTTCAAGGTCAAGGTGGTCGGTTGAGGTTTAACTTTAAAAAAATGCGGATTCAGGGTCATTTGTGTTTCACACACACATCTTGGTTCATAAAGTAACAGTATATATTCATTACCTTTACAATCTTCTTTCAATATGTTCTCAACTTAACATTTATTTTATATTATTATATTATTGTTTTAATTTCAAAGTATTTATTGCAAAATTATTGAATGATAATAAGAAAATAATGAGAAAGAACAAAATTTAAGAATATCAGACAAATATCTAAGTTAATGTAGTTCGTTTTTATTTGGTGACCAAATTTATCTATAAAACACTTTCAGATAAATTGAAGGTTAATGTCATTGCTCAAACATTTAGACTTAGGTTTATCTTCCATATTTTTGATGCCAAAATCATTTGTCAATATTGTTCTCTACTTGAGCAGAGATGCAGTTTAGTGCATTTTTTTCAGATAGCTCCAATTTCATAGGTCAACATTTACTTTTGAAGTTCATGTTAGCTAGACATCAGTTGATATTTGACATCTTGCTAGAAAGCTCAGCTGTTTTTGGGGTTTTTTTTTTAGAAATGGTAAGGTATTGCAATAGCTTTGGTGTGGTTGTTGCCATCTTTTTTGGTTGTTGTCGTCGTCCTGCAAAAACTGACAGTTTTTTTTTATACTTCTTGTTTTACTGACGGCATTGTTTTGAAAAAGTTGGCTCACGTGTTCACTGGCAAAATAGTAATCTTTACCATCAAGGGGAGAAACTCTAGATGAAATGTGCAAATTTTGCTCCTTGATTGACTTAAATATTTATCCACTATCAAGCACCCAACAGCTTAGCGCAGGCAACCGTATGAGGTGCTCTTATTTTAAAATCTTTTTTGGATTATTTTGTTGATTTCAGGCCAACCATGCCAAGACTAAGAAAGAAATCATCCTTACAGCGTGCTGCAGTAAAACGAGACTACATTAGAGAAAGAAGGACTGCAGCTAGGCAGATAGATGGAGAAAATGTTTCAGTGCAAAGTCCTGTCAACGTGCAGGCAGTACATCCTGTCAACGTGCAGGATGTAGCCCAAAGTCCTGTGGGGGTGCAGGCAGCTGTACCAAGTCCTGACGATGTTCAGGCAAGTGAAGATTGCTTTATGACTTTGCCAAATGAAGATTGCTATATGAATTTTCTAGATGAAAACTGCTTTATGAATTTACAAAATGAAACAGCTTTTGAAGATCATAACTTGGAAGATATTGTAGATGGTGAATTAAAAGAAACTGTATCACATGGGGATGAGTTTGATATTAAAACTTGCACAGTTGATGAGGAAAAATATAGAGAAGAGTCAGAGCATCTTTTATTTGCAACTCCGATTGTTTATGTTTTACATGCAAAGCAAGTTATTTTGGGCTCATTCAACCAATCTGATATAATGTTTAGTGAAGAGTCTCGAGGAAGCCAATGTGTAATGAACTGTGTTTGTGCAATTGTATATACAAATAGCATTACTGACACAACAAGTTTGGATAAAATTTTGATTGAAGGTGATGGTTTGTACAAAAAAGTAATAACGGATTTGACAGTAAAGGGTGTTTTTAAAAGTAAACTACTTAGTTTTGATGAAATACCCCCTATGATTACTCTTTCAAAAGAGAAATATAGAATACACAAGTTTGATGTGATATCTGGTTTAACAATTCAAGAAACTGGAGAATCGGGTCTACCCACATTGCAAGAATCACTTCTGCATTCTTTAGAGATATCCAGATATAATTTAGTGATGATAGGGGCTATATGCTCTGCTATTTTCAAAATTGGAAATAAGTACTGCTTTTTTTATTCTCATTCCCATGGTAAACATGGTCTTTCGTATCCAGATGGAACTTCTATTTTTCTTACATTTGATTGCCTTGATGACTTGGTTTGTTACATGTATGCTCTGTATGAAAGTTTGAGAATAGATATTGAATCTCCGTTTGAAGTTCTACCAATTAATTTCTCACTTTACAAGAACTCAGGAAAAGGACTTTCCAATTATAATTTTTCTACAGAAACAGGATGTCTAACGTGTGAACAATTATCTGCAAAAGAAATGTCAGAAAAAAGCTCTGAAGACAGATTAATAGATGAGTATTTTATAGATCAAAGATTAAAAGAATCACTGAAAGAAACAACTAGATTCATGAACAGAAAAATGTATCTAATGAAATATAAATGCAATCAGAGACTTTCAAATGAATTCAAAAAAAAGGAATCACAAAGCAAATGAAAAGCAAGACAAAGTTTTGAGCAAAAAGAGAGAGACAAAGTAAGTACTAGACTTTCAAAGAGTAAAGCTCGATTAAGTGATAATTTCAAGTTGCAAGAGCTTGAAAATAAAAGAAAAGCAAGACAAAGTTTACAGCAAAGAGAGAGAGACAAAGTTAGTACAAGACTTTCAAAGAGTAGAGCTCGATTAAGTGATGATTTCAAGTTAAAGGAGCTGGAATGTAAAAGAAAGGCTAGGCAACATTTAGAACAAAAACGAAAAGACAAGATTAGTAATAGACTTTCAATGAGGAAAGCCCGATTAATTGATGATTTCAAGTTACAAGAGCTTGAATGTAAAAGAAAGGCCAGGCAAAATTTAGAACAAAAAGAGAAAGATAAGGCAAGTGCAAAAAAATCAAAGAGTAAGGCTAGGGTCCATGAACATTTTAAATTTAGGGAACGTGAAATTAAAAGAAAGGCTAGACAATCAAATAGTATGAAAGCAAAAGAAATAGTTTATCAGAATGCTTCAAAAAAGAGAGCTAGATCAAACCCCTATAACAAAGAAAAAGAACGAATAAAGAAACAGGAATGGAGATCAATTAAAAGAAATGTTAAATCTGAAAAAATAGCCGATATTGACAGAAATTGTTCAAAGAGAAGGGACCCTGATTTTCGAAAAACTGAAACAGCTGCTGCTAAGCGAAGAAAATATGGATCAGATATTGATGTTTGTATTGACAATTTCCATGCCAATGTTGCAACTGGACCAATATATGTATGCTCTTGTTGTCATCAAACCTGGTTTAAGCAAGGAGTTTCAGAAGTTTCAGAAAAAGATTTTAACATTGCTGTTAAGTATTTAACAGGTCTTAAATCGGTTGCTGAAAAAGAATGGATATGTTATACATGCAAAAATAGTATTCTCAAAGGAAAGGTCCCAAAGTTGTCGGTTGCAAATGGAATGTTCTGGCCACAAAAGCCAAAAGAGCTTGAACTACATGCTTTAGAGGAACGTTTGATTGCCTTGCGCATACCATTTATGCAAATTAGAGAATTGCCCAGGGGTCGCCAGCTATCTATTAAAGGAAATGTAATAAATGTTCCAGTTGACATACAGCCAGTTGTGAATGCATTGCCAAGACCATTTGATGAAAATGTAACTGTCTCTGTGAAATTGAAAAATAAAATTTCTTTCAAATCTTGTGTGTTCTCAGAAAATGTAAGACCACTTAAAGTGCTTCTTGCTCTCAAATGGTTGATGAATACAAGTGATTTATACAAAGACTCAAACATTAAAATTGATGATGAATGGATTAACAAAGTAACTTCATCTTCAAATGAGACAGTCGATGAGTACCTTGAACCTCAAAATGGTCAAAAGGACAAACCCCATGATAAATCATCTAATGAGGACCTTGATGTGGATAATTTTGGAAAAGATGATGAGGTTTATGACGCAGATGCTGAAGAAATTGTTCAAGAAAATGTTGGCAATATTGATACTATGGTTCAGGACTCAAATGAAGAAAACAGGAATTATGCATTTACTTTTGCACCAGGTGAGGGTCAACAACCGCTAAGTATTTATCAAGATAGAGATTCTGAGTATCTTTGCTTTCCAACAATCTTTTGTGGAAAAAGAAGACTGGAAAATGAAAATAGAAAAGTGCCTGTTCATTATAGTGATATTGCAAAATGGGAATTAAGGAGTATAGACAGACGTGCTTCAAATAGTGTTCCAAATATATTTTTTAAACTTAAAAGAATTCAAATGAAGCAATTAAGTGACAAAGTGAATCTTGCTGTCAGAAGATGTCAAACAGATGGCCATAGCATGACTGCTGCAGATGCAAAAGACTCTGATTATATTAATAATTTTGTAAAAAAAGATAATGGGTATTACATTTTCAAACAACTTCGTAATTCTCCTGCTTATCTAGAGATGAAGAAGAAAGATGTTTTTGCTATGATAAGACAACTTGGTCTCCCAACATGGTTCATGTCCCTGTCTTCTGCTGATACTAGTTGGAATGACTTGTTAAAGATGTTAGCAAATCTGAATGAAAATGTGAACTACAGTAATGAGGAATTAGAAAATCTAACATGGGAACAAAAGACAAATTTGGTTCAGAAAGATCCTGTGACTTGCTCAAGATACTTTGATCATAGAGTTCAGGAGTTCATTAACACTGTCTTAAAAAGTGACCATAATCCTCTCGGCAAAGTGACTGATTATTTTTACAGAGTAGAGTTTCAACAACGAGGTTCTCCTCATATACATATGCTAGTGTGGATAGAAAATGCACCTCAATTCAACAGAAATACCAATGATGAAATAGTTACTTATGTTGATAAATACTTACAATGCAGTAACTCAGAAGAGGAAATTCAATATTTGACTGATCTTCAAGTGCATAAACATTCCAGAACTTGTCGAAAAAAGCAAAATAAGATATGTCGATTTGGGTACCCACTACCTCCTCTTCAAAAAACAGTAGTGCTAGATCCACTAGACAAAGATAGGGATAAATATCAGAAGAAATATGATGAGCTACAACAGAAAATTAATGATAGCAAAGATGGTTATGACATGACGTATGAAGAATTTCTACAATCTGTAGCAAACATGACTGAAACTGAATATGTAAAATGCATCAGAAGTTCACTAGTAGCCTCAAAAGTTTAACTGAAAAGGAAACCTAGTGAAATCCGAGTCAACATGTACAATAGGTGTGTCCTGAAGGCATGGAAAGCAAATATTGATATTCAGTTTGTGTTAGACCCATATGCTTGTGCAATGTATATTGTTTCATACATCAGCAAATCACAGAGAGGTATGAGTAACTTACTATATGCTGCAGCAAAAGAAGCTCGTAATGGAAACCTAGATATCAAAAGACAAGTGAGACACATAGGAAATATATTTTCAAATAGTGTTGAAGTTAGTGCTCAAGAAGCTGTTTATCTTGTACTTCAAATGCCTTTGACAAAATCTACTAGAGATGTCACTTTTATCAATACATCTACCCCAAACAAACGAATTCAGCTTTTGAAATCAAAATCAGCACTAGATGAGCTACCAGAAGAATCTACTGATATCATGTCAGATAATGTATGTAAAAGGTATGCTCGAAGACCAAATGCCTTGAACAGTTGGTGTCTAGCTGACTATGTCTCTCAGTTAGATATTTCATATCCCAATGAATCAGAATTTGAGGACATTGAAGAACAAAATGATGATGAACATGAAGGTGACAATGAACAGTTCAGTTCAAATGAAACTATCTTGACACTCCAAAACGGTATAACAATCAGACGACGTAAAACAAATAAGATTATACGCTATGTAAGATTCAACATTAAAACAGATGAAGAAAATCATTTCCGGGAAAAGATTTTATTATTTCATCCATGGAGAGATGAAGAAAGGGATCTAATTGGTTCTCACAAGTCATACAAAGAGCATTATGAAAGTATGAAACATACAATTGATCACAAACGCAGCCAATATGAGCATCACGTTGATGAACTTGAATTAGCAAGAGAGCAAATAGAAACTGAATATGATGCATATGATGAAATTGCTCCTGGTACACAACAAGTAGAATCTGAAACTGCAGAGGAACAGTCAATTGAATCTGAAGAGTTCATATATTTCAACCCAGATAGAGTCAATGAACATAGAGAGTATGATATTGGTAAAGATATTGGATTGTCTGTTTCAACATCCCAGGTTAATGTGAATGAATGCATTTTATCTGACAATGAATACAGAAAACTTCTACGCTGCCTGAACACAAAGCAAAAGCAATTTTACAACCATGTTATCCACTGGATCAAGACAAATGATGCACCATTATATGCATTTCTCTCAGGGGGAGCTGGTGTTGGAAAGAGTGTAGTTATAAGAGCATTGTACCAAACTTTATATAGACTACTGAATATGAAGGAAGGTGAAGACTCTGATTGTATAAGAGTCCTTTTGTGTGCTTATACTGGTAAAGCAGCATTTAATATTGGAGGGTCAACTATATCATCAGCTTTCAAACAGAAATATAAACAGTCCAATCAAGCATTGACATGTGATAGTTTAAATACATTCAGATCAAAATATCGTAACTTGTCCATTGTTATAATTGATGAAATATCAATGGTTAGCAGTACTATGTTGAGTTTCATTGATCAAAGACTACAGGAACTTCGAGGTACAAGAATACCATTTGGTGGTGTCAGTGTAATAGCTGTTGGTGATCTTTATCAGTTGAAACCTGTAAGTGGGGATTGGATATTCAATGATTTGACCCATGGAGCATCATGTTTGTCAATGAATTTGTGGAAAGAACATTTCAAAGTATATGAGCTAACAGAAATAATGAGACAAAAAGATGACAAAGAGTTTGCTGAGATGTTAAACAGACTGAGAATTGATGCTTTGACAAACGAAGACAAAATCAAATTACAGCAGTGCATTGTTACCAAAGATCAAGATAATTACCAGCTTTATTCGCCACATCTATTTGCTGAAAACTATTTTATGCATTTGTTTAATGATTCTATAATCAATTGCCTGGATACTGAGAAAGTTATCATTCCTTCTCATGATTCTGTTACTGCACCTTCTTTATCAAGAGAGAAACAGGAATATGCATTATCAGCTTTACCCAATGATCCAAACACTACTGCTAATTTACATTATTCATTGACTGTTGTTGTAAACATGATATATGATTTGACTGTTAATATCAATACTGAAGATGGTTTGGCAAATGGCGCCTCTTGTACTGTTAAATTCATAGAATATAGACAAGCAGAAACAAATCGTCCTAGTATTATTTGGGTCCATTTTCATGATGCAAATGCCGGAATTGAAACAAGATTAAAGTATAGAAATAGAGGATTTTACAATAGTAACATTGATGACAAATGGACACCAATTTTTGATGTAGAGAGGACATTTATTTACAATAAAAAAACATTTCAGAGAATACAGTTTCCTCTTCAACCGTCAGATGGACGATCTGTACATAGAGCACAAGGAAGTACTTTAGACAGTGTTGTAATAGATTTGTCACAGCGAAGAACAAGGAAAGTCCCACATCTACATTATGTTGCAGTCAGTAGAGTAAAATCTATAAAAAAGCTTCAAATAATTAACTTCAATGAAAATGCATACAAAATTGACAGTCAAGTAAGGGTAGAAATGGAAAGGTTAATGAAAGAAGCCCAGCTTGATTTATGTTATACTCCTTTAGAATTAGTGAATCCAAATGACCATCTCAAAATTGCATTCAACAACTGTAGATCTCTACATTTACATTTTGAAGATATCAAAGCTGATCCTAACTTAATCTCAACTCATATATTTGGCTTAGCTGAGACAAGATTACATGACCAAGATCAGACATCTGATTATAATATAGAAGGATTTCATTTGATAAGAAATGATCAAGATAATTATCATGGAAAAAGACCTGCTCATGGTTTATGTGTCTATGTGAGAAATGGTTTGGTTGTCAATAGTCACAAGAATTACAGCTCAAAAAAAATTGAATACATATTGGTCAGTTTAACATATGGTTCACTGAGATCGCAGGTAGCTTTTATATATAAATCTCCAAGTGCAACAAGGCAACATTTCTTGACTTTCCTTAAACATGATTTTTTACCACATTTGAACAAAACTGAGCCATTGGTTATAATAGGAGATTTCAACATAAATTTCTCGCCTGAAAATAAAGGAATTTGGAAGGAAATGCAAGATGAATTGTCATGTGAAGTTCTAAATGAAACTCCAACAACAGACTATATGACTATTCTTGATGTGGTGTTGTCTAACAATCCTGGTAAAGTTGGTGTTGTAGAAACATACTGGTCAGATCACAAGATTGTGTACTTTTATACTTAGATGTGTAATACTTATCACCCACCGTTTAAATTCTAATATAGCGGGAAAACATTGACATGACTGACCGTAACCTCTATTAGCACACATTACATGCTAGACTGAGTGTCACATGGTATTCCCGTTAGGACTCGTTTAACTTCGTGAACCAAGTTTCATAATAAATACCTATTAAATGTCACTGTAATGAGTAGACACATGTCATTGCACGTGGAACGAGTAAAGCTTCAGAATACAAAAGACAGTGGTTCGAGTCACTATGACAGTATATTTTTTTCCTCAGATTTCAATCCATTTAATAGAGTTTTTTTCTTTTGAATTACGTGTATGTTGAAGATCACTCGATTCTCAAAGAGATTTGCTGTATTTTATAAACTATTTGTTTTGTCCATTTTTTGTGTGTGTCTGTGTGTGTGTTTTTTTTTTTTTTTTTTTTTTTGTTTTTTTTAAAGCCTCTTTTATTTTTTTTTTTTTTCGGTTTATGCGGGGCTGGAACGCTTAACCGTGGATGCCTGGTATTTCTCTTACGATACTACCACAACTCTTCCGAGACTCCAGTTACTAATCCCATATAGGTTTTCGATTATCAATCAAATTTGCCCTTTAGGCCATTTGACAGCGTCTTGTGTTTTTCATATTTGAGTGCAGGAGATAGAATGCGATAAATGAAACGCACTGAGCAAAAAAAAAAAAAAATACTGTCATTCAAACACGAGATAACTAGTCAAACGGGACATACAGGAAAAAGAAAAAAATATAAGAACAGTTGGATGAAAGCAGATTCGAACTCATTGTCCCTGCACCCGTAGTCAATAGACTAGACCTCTCGACCACCCAGTCGAACAGTGTGTGATGCTACAATTGCATTTATACAAATATTTTTAAAACCCACACACTACACGGATTTACGATGTTTGTCGAAAGCTTGCGGCTACCCTCGATGTTATATGTATTCATCGGTTAATTTATTCATTGCATAAAGGTCAAGTCATGTCAATAATTTCAAACTATACCAACCATTAAGTATTGGTTGGTATTAATGGTGGTTTATCAAATAGATGTGGGTGGCCACAAAAAATGATGAAATTTAGATATACTTTAAGAATTGTTGTTCAACTCATTCCCACTTTAAAAATAGTTGTTCAACTCATTACCAGATAACAAAATTTAAGACTTGGCCATGTTCACAGATTGCAAAAATAAATTTGAAGGGACAATTGATTTTTTAAAAAGAAACATGTTTGATTAATGAACAAGTTATCTTACATTGTTTGCTAACATGAAGAACATCAATTTTGCGATTCAGAGACACTTTAGTTGTACTTTCTGAAATTTCTTCAATTTATTCAAAGCTTAGATTTTTGCTTTGGATTATGAGTTAACTTCTGAGTTCAAATTGATATGTATATTGTAATGTATGTTGCATAAACAGTTTGGGGCATGTTATTTTACCAGCATCCATTTGTCTGTCTGTCCCCAAAACTTTACCTGCAAACTTAACATTTTCCCATAACTTCATCAGTTTTAGCTTGGCTGTTTTCAGATAAAAACCCAAGGTATTGCTATAGCCTTGGTGTGTTGTCAGTGTGCAAAAACTTTGACATTTTGTGGTATATCTGGTACTACTTAAGGCATTCACTTGAAATTTGGCACACATACTCACCATCAAAAGAGCATTCTATGATACCAAGGGGGATAATTCCAGATGCATAATGTGCAAATTATGCCCCTTTTAGACTTAAAAGGATTTTTTTCACCATCCTTCACTCAACAGCCGAGCGTAGGCACCCGTTGTGATAGATATGCATCTTTGAATGTCAAGGTTATCTGACAAAGTCAAGGTCAATTATATAAGTCAAACCTTAAAGAAAAAATACACTCTTTCAGGGGCATAAGTGTTTCATGAACGTTTTTTATTGTTATTTTTATAGGTGATTTGTAATCATTATCTAATGTCTATAATAAATATATGTAGTAAATTTTGACCCATTACCAGACTCAAATAAATGTATTATTTGTCATAATTCAAAGATGTTGCAGAAAGCTGTTAAATACAATTCAAATGGCAACAATATTCATTCAGTATTCGTTGGACAACGACATCTAAGTCTTGTATGATTTCAAAGAAGTTCAAATTAATTATATTAAAGAAATTGTTTATTACAAGTATAAAAAACGTATTTGAAAAATATAGAAATTGCTTGTTTAAATCAATTCCTTTATGTCCCAGATTGTTTTTAAAGATGCTTTGATTGGGATTGAAAAAAACCCCAAAACAATAATTGTCACAATTTATTGAAGGCTAGATTGTAATGCAAATAAACAAATATT
The DNA here is from genome assembly GCA_948146395.1 of Fragum whitleyi. NCBI lineage: Eukaryota > Metazoa > Mollusca > Bivalvia > Cardiida > Cardiidae > Fragum > Fragum whitleyi. Next base: position 84,392,043 of record OX411543.1, on the reverse strand, counting down.
GTGTTAGGAGAAGAATTTTTTCAATAATTTGATGTGCTAGTTTTTTATGAAATGTTCGATTTGTTTAAAAAAGATAAAAGAAAACATACATGCATGGATTTATTAATTATCATATAGATTTTATTATTATTTTGAATGACCACTTCTAAGCAATAGATTATGAAAATGTTTGTTTTGCATCAGAAATCATAACATCATTCAAGGAAGTAATTAGTATGACTCATTATAAAAAAATTTTACTTTTAGAATGTTCTTAAGAATTTATAAATAACATCCAGTATGTGTATAATTATGTACTTCTTGTATTATTTGTGTAACGAAATATTTTGTTATCAAGAAAGTGTTGTTACCAAGACTTATAAGCCAGTCCTTCAAACAAATGGGAGTTATATGTGGCACAGTGAAAATGGCAATGGATTTGTAACTTAGTCTTTTGAGGTGTCATAGGACGAGGATTACAAACCAATCCAGAGCTATTTATCACACAGGACATTTGTCACAAAAAATTGTGTAAATGAAAATCATTGTAACCAAGGATGGCTAGTCTAATACACAAAGTTGGCTTATTTGTGTTTCAGAAGAAAAGAAAACGGTTTGGTTTCTTAGTCTCTTGAGGTGTCATGAGGCGAGGATTTCAAACCAAGCTTGAGCTGCTGATTATGCATGTTATTGAATGTTATCATGAAATATTTTTATAGTCCTAACTTAGACTTCCATAACCTGTTTTTGAGATGTGATTGTAAAACATATGTGAGTGTAAAACATAAATGTTAATTTAAGCAACATCTAAACATGATAAAGAAAGAATTCCTTCACTTGTATAAGATATTGTGATGAACTTAGAAAACACAAGTTGTAAATGCCAGTGTGCAGTTTTTTCAATGGCTAACTTAAGACATTGGAAAAAAATATCGAACTACATGTTAATGTTTTTAAGTATATTATATTGCAAACAAGAATACTTACACAATTGTATAAACAAAAGTCAAATGATTTTGAACAATGTTAGCAATTTTGTAATACGAAATTCAATTCATTTTTCAAAATGTACTACTTCATTTTTGATAGAAATATAGCACATCTTGATTAATTTAACCTTAAATGAATGTTTTGTTGTATTTTAGGATTTTATTAGACTTTTATCTCGTTTCTTTGTCAAATTTGTAGTTCATTTCCATTACTAAATTGTGACTTTGATACTAGAGTATAATAAACAAGAATATTAGCTTATTCTGACCGTGTTTTACATGAATCATTTAGTTTGTCGGCTTAGACAAGGGGTTAGAAATGTGTATAAAGAATACGCCAAGTTATGGAAGATGAATGTAGCACTTGTAACTTACATATATTAGATACCTTAAAAATTCTTATATAAAAGAATAAAAAGAATGAAAAAAAAAGCTCCATTCTCATCTAAAGAAGTGTGATCAATCTTATAAAACTCTGGGTTGGATTGGAGCTTTTATGGTTATTACTTTTGTCCTTTATATCCACTTACTTTCTTTTTTACACAAGTATTCAAAGTGATATGCCTGCAGCCTCTTTCATCTTGTACCTATTTAAAATTCTTAAATCTGGTAATGGGTTCAATAATTAATTTGTGAAATGAAATGGTTTATTGTATGAACATTACATAATCTAAAGAAATATATGTTGAACTTAATATCTAATAATTAATTTGTAAAATGAAATGGTTTATTGTATGAACATTACGTAATCTAAAGAAATATATGTTGAACTTAATATCTAGCCTTGAGTTGTTCTTTCAATTACCTATATCCAGGCATGAATTTATGTCAAAAAATTGGAAAACCTTCATCACTTCCAGCCTTGTCATTACTGCTGAAACTGCAAAAGCCTTTTCAACTTATTCAACGGACACTGAACTCAGGTGAGCGATTTAGGGCCACTATGGCCCTCTTGTTTTTTAATATTCATATGCGGGCCGATTTACAGAATTTAGGACGTCTTTAACGCAGATTTAGTTGCGGCATATTAAGGTGAAAAATGACAATAGCGTTTTTTTGAGACAAGTGATTAAATTTTGGGTAATATGTAAACCCTGAAGTAGTGTGATTGCAACGGCGTATATTTTTTTCAATTTTCATTTTGAAATTACGTTACCATGACGTCGTAAAAATGACGATTTGGCGCTTTCTACAAACTACCCTCACCCCATTTAAATGCACGGTGCGATTTAAAACAAGGCGTTTTGTTCCTAAAATTGTACCAAAATGAAGCTTAGTGAAAGACGCAAATGCTATATGAAAACTTTTTCCAACGAAATATATAGACATATGAGTTGCGTGAAATCAATATTCACATTTTTTACTGTTCCCAAAATCTCACTTATTACAATATTTAATAAATTGGCCCGATGATTCTTTTTTTAAATTTTAATACTATTTTCTTCAATTCTAGTCCAATAAACAGGAAAAGTTTTAAAAACTTCCACCTTAAGTCGCTCTCTAACGTTGTATGAATTAAGATTTTTTTTCCGTTTCGACGATTTTCACGGCGGGTTATGACGTAGCACAAATGTTTCGAATTCTGTTGTTTTTCTCTGCTTCAAGTCGATTTAGAATTGGTCAAATATTGTATTGGCGATTTTCTGATATTGTTGTGTCACGTGATTACCCGCAATGATTTGGTCGGCAACCTACACATAGCCTGGTTTGACTACCTAGAGCTAGAGCGTTGGTCTCTTGACCCAAAGGTCCTGAGTTCGATTCCCGGGAGCGGCTATCGACCTTGGTTCTTTCATTTGCCTACACATTCGGCGCGAGTACTGGTGAATTTTCCAGGAAGCAGGATCGACAGGGATTAATCTTAGTTGTTAGAACTTGTTTCCCAATCGATGTCAGATAAATAGGTTTTAACCAACTACATAGATTTAATAAAGGGAGTTAATTAATAATCAAACGTTAGCATTTGGTTATAGAAGTACTTTCCCTTTGAAAAAAATAAAAGTCATTCATGCTGCACATTACAAGTATTGTGCTTAAGTGACAATTTGCTGATAAAATCTCATATAAATGTGTCGAAATGTAATTGATGGAAAATTGTTCGACATTTTTACATCTCCTACCAGATGACTCTCTCGACGGATTATTTCAAGGTTACTTTTTTAGGCATATGTATATATAGAGGATAATGAATGTGTGGTAATAAAATATCACATTTATTAAAGATTCATCTATAAACAGATGAAAAAAGGAGGTTGCTTTTTATGATATAAACCGAAAATTTGTGACAAATCGATGGAATTATCTTAATTCGTTAATGAAAATTTCCGCGAAATATATTAGGCCGTTCGTAAAATGACGTTATCATATTGTGTACTTATGACGTAATTTTAAGGTAATAAAAAACGTTACTTTACACTCTTGACCTCATTTGCGTAAATATTCCATGAGTTTAATCATTTATTTTACTCCGTCGAATTAGGTCATAATATAATTTTTTCTCTAATTTAAACATTACACGGTTCCTAATGATTTAACCTCTAAAATGAATAATATAAAATGGAATGAAAATATTAAAAGAATAATAATGATAAAAAGAAGAAAAAGAAAAATAGGAATATAATCCACACGTAACCTATAAAATTTCTAGTTGCCTTACCCTTTTTATAAGGTACATGTAATTATATAGGACAAGCTTTATTTTATAGTCCGATTTTTTGTCTCGAATGTCATAATTTAAGATATGCTTGTCTTATATTTTTTACCCGTAAGACAAAAAAAAAAAAGGATTATCAAACGATTTCATGTGCTACGCATTATTCGGAGTACATTGTTTTACCGTTGTCCGTCTGTCCGTTTGTATGTCTGTCTCTCCGTGCAAAACCATGACATTTCTTCACTTCTTAGTAGATCTATTTCCAGCCTATTCCGGATACATTACTTAGGATTCACATTAGAAATCTATTTCTTAACAGACAAATCTTTACTGTTTTTGCTTCATTATATTAAATTATAGGATATTAAGATAATATTTGTTGATTTCATAGATGTGTGCAACTAAAAACCTAATCACACTCATGTATGAATCCGCTTCGATTTCAATGAAATCAGCAAATACTCTCTTCATCACTTAAATATTGCTCATCACTTCAAATCTATGCGAGATATAATGACCATATTTGCAATGACTATAAATCGCACCAGAGCCCAGGGGCCCGTTTTACTAAAATTCTTACGAAAAAATTGATCGTATGTCAAAATCATAAAACGCATCAGGTGTTTTCATTCATTGTTAGATTCTGCATTGCAATATCCAATGGAATCGTCATTAGAATGAGATTGCGCATGGCAGAATTTCATATTTAGCTACAACACTTTAGAAGCAACTTTAATTTTTGACTTACGTTATATTCTGCCTTGCAATATCTCATTGAAATCGCCTTTAGAAGACGATACCAATGAGATTGTGCATGGCGGAATTCCATATTTAGTTACTACGGTAGAAGCCACTTCGATTTTTGACTTACGCACAAAATGATCGTAAGGTGTTTTGTACAACATGGTCAATGCCACGTGAAAAAGTAAAGGTCAAGTTTTAGAAAAATGCTGCGGCAGAGGCATTAATTGTTCAAAGACATTTAACATTGTCATCAATTTTGCGATTCAGAGACACTTTAGTTGTAGTTTCTGAAATCTCTTCAATTTATTCAAAGCTTAGATTTTTGCTTTGGATTATGAGTTAACTTCTGAGTTCAAATTGATATGTATATTGTAATGTATGTTGCATAAACAGATTGGGGGCATGTTATTTTACCAGCATCCATTTGTCTGTCTGTCCCCAAAACTTTACCTGCAAACTAAACATTTTCCCATAACTTCATCAGTTTTAGCTTGGCTGTTTTCAGATAAAAACCCAAGGTATTGCTATAGCCTTGGTGTGTTGTCAGTGTGCAAAAACTTTGACATTTTGTGGTATCTCTGGTACTACTTAAGGCATTCACTTGAAATTTGGCACACATACTCACCATCAAAAGAGCATTCTATGATACCAAGGGGGATAATTCCAGATGCATAATGTGCAAATTATGCCCCTTTTAGACTTAAAAGGATTTTTTTCACCATCCTTCACTCAACAGCCGAGCGTAGGCACCCGTTGTGATAGATATGCATCTTTGAATATCAAGGTTATCTGACAAAGTCAAGGTCAATTATATAAGTCAAACCTTAAAGAAAAAATACACTCTTTCAGGGGCATAAGTGTTTCATGAACGTTTTTTATTGTTATTTTTATAGGTGATTTGTAATCATTATCTAATGTCTATAATAAATATATGTAGTAAATTTTGACCCATTTGTTGATTTCATAGATGTGTGCAACTAAAAACCTAATCACACTCATGTATGAATCCGCTTCGATTTCAATGAAATCAGCAAATACTCTCTTCATCACTTAAATATTGCTCATCACTTCAAATCTATGCGAGATATAATGACCATATTTGCAATGACTATAAATCGCACCAGAGCCCAGGGGCCCGTTTTACTAAAATTCTTACGAAAAAATTGATCGTATGTCAAAATCATAAAACGCATCAGGTGTTTTCATTCATTGTTAGATTCTGCATTGCAATATCCAATGGAATCGTCATTAGAATGAGATTGCGCATGGCAGAATTTCATATTTAGCTACAACACTTTAGAAGCAACTTTAATTTTTGACTTACGTTATATTCTGCCTTGCAATATCTCATTGAAATCGCCTTTAGAAGACGATACCAATGAGATTGTGCATGGCGGAATTCCATATTTAGTTACTACGGTAGAAGCCACTTCGATTTTTGACTTACGCACAAAATGATCGTAAGGTGTTTTGTACAACATGGTCAATGCCACGTGAAAAAGTAAAGGTCAAGTTTTAGAAAAATGCTGCGGCAGAGGCATTAATTGTTCAAAGACATTTAACATTGTCATCAATTTTGCGATTCAGAGACACTTTAGTTGTAGTTTCTGAAATCTCTTCAATTTATTCAAAGCTTAGATTTTTGCTTTGGATTATGAGTTAACTTCTGAGTTCAAATTGATATGTATATTGTAATGTATGTTGCATAAACAGATTGGGGGCATGTTATTTTACCAGCATCCATTTGTCTGTCTGTCCCCAAAACTTTACCTGCAAACTAAACATTTTCCCATAACTTCATCAGTTTTAGCTTGGCTGTTTTCAGATAAAAACCCAAGGTATTGCTATAGCCTTGGTGTGTTGTCAGTGTGCAAAAACTTTGACATTTTGTGGTATCTCTGGTACTACTTAAGGCATTCACTTGAAATTTGGCACACATACTCACCATCAAAAGAGCATTCTATGATACCAAGGGGGATAATTCCAGATGCATAATGTGCAAATTATGCCCCTTTTAGACTTAAAAGGATTTTTTTCACCATCCTTCACTCAACAGCCGAGCGTAGGCACCCGTTGTGATAGATATGCATCTTTGAATGTCAAGGTTATCTGACAAAGTCAAGGTCAATTATATAAGTCAAACCTTAAAGAAAAAATACACTCTTTCAGGGGCATAAGTGTTTCATGAACGTTTTTTATTGTTATTTTTATAGGTGATTTGTAATCATTATCTAATGTCTATAATAAATATATGTAGTAAATTTTGACCCATTTGTTGATTTCATAGATGTGTGCAACTAAAAACCTAATCACACTCATGTATGAATCCGCTTCGATTTCAATGAAATCAGCAAATACTCTCTTCATCACTTAAATATTGCTCATCACTTCAAATCTATGCGAGATATAATGACCATATTTGCAATGACTATAAATCGCACCAGAGCCCAGGGGCCCGTTTTACTAAAATTCTTACGAAAAAATTGATCGTATGTCAAAATCATAAAACGCATCAGGTGTTTTCATTCATTGTTAGATTCTGCATTGCAATATCCAATGGAATCGTCATTAGAATGAGATTGCGCATGGCAGAATTTCATATTTAGCTACAACACTTTAGAAGCAACTTTAATTTTTGACTTACGTTATATTCTGCCTTGCAATATCTTATTGAAATCGCCTTTAGAAGACGATACCAATGAGATTTGCATGGCGGAATTCCATATTTAGTTACTACGGTAGAAGCCACTTCGATTTTTGACTTACGCACAAAATGATCGTAAGGTGTTTTGTACAACATGGTCAATGCCACGTGAAAAAGTAAAGGTCAAGTTTTAGAAAAATGCTGCGGCAGAGGCATTAATTGTTCAAAGACATTTAACATTGTTGTTATTGTTTTATGGTTGATTCTGCTGATGTTCGAGTTGTTGTTTCTTTTCTTTTCTTTTTTTTTTTTTTTTTTTGGTCAAGCAGCCATGCGGTCTGCGTTCAGGATTCAGAAACTTTAACAATTTTAACAATCTTGAAAAAATGATACTCCGATTCGCAGAAGAAACACGTACCAACCGGGATATCGTTTCTAAAACGCTTCGAGAACATTTTCATCCGCCCTGCGTTCATTCTATTTTGTGTTTGATTTTTAGACACACTTTACAATTTTTAGTATTAGTATAATCATTTCAATTATCACAAAGCCTTTGTATTCGGGGATGATTTTAAGTGTCTTTTCTCATTACTTAAAATACATCTTAAAACAGCATTTAATATTATAAAAAGTTTCAAGTGCTTTTAAAAATAGGTCCTTAAAGATTGCTCTACCCTTAATGTCGTTATTATTAAAATAAGGTGACTAACTATAGCAAAAAATAAAAGATAAATAAATAAATGGAAAAAAAATAAATAAATAAATAAAATCGCGTTTGGGATATCTTTTCCCCCGAATCAAAATAAAACCAAATGTTTCATGCTCACGGTATATGGTCAAATTTATTGTAAAAAATATTTATGAATTCCTAACATTTATCCAAGAAATAAAGGGGGTGTTTGTTGATTTCATTTTGATATGAAAAAAAAATACACAAACCGTATGAATACATGACGTGGAGGTGTAAGTTTCCTACCTCCGTGAAATTGCTTTCTTCGTATGTTAGAACTTATTACAAAAAAGAAAGATCTGTTCAGAGTGAGATGTTTTTGGGACTAACGTAACCTTCCGCAGAAGATTGGAAAATAAAAAAAACGTCGCACCAAAAAATATTCTCATTGAGTTATGAAACAATTGTATGTATCTTGATGAACACTAGAATTCAATTATGTGTAGTAATTTTTGGCTATATAGCTTTAAACTTTATAAAGGAATAGTGGAATTTAAGAAGATGCAAAGCAAACTTAATGTAAAAAACTTAAATTAGCGTCTTGCTTTGTCATCGTGAAATAACAAAATAATATAGGCTTCTCAATTTGTGCCTGGGGGAATATGGCGTTGTCACTGCTGTTTTGATCAATAAACTTTTTTCCCCCTTTTTCGATGTGTTTTCGTGTGCGTGTGTGTTTTTTTTTTTTTTCCTTTTTCCACGTATTCGCTTATGTGTGTGTTTGTGTCTGAGTGTGTGTGTGGGGGGGTGTTATTCATGAATGTCTCCGTATCAAGACATTTAGAAAATTGGCTTGAAATGAATAAAATTTTGGATTCTTTCGTTGTTTACCTTGTACAGTAACTTGACAAACGCTTTTTGGTATTGTACAGTCACCCGCAAAGACGTCGTACTGCAATTCCTCGTAGATGCAGCATGTCGTTTGCTCTATCAACGAAGATGTTTTAGTGAGCAGGTAGTATATTGAATTACATATCCTAAAAAAAGTTGTAGCGTTCGATAGAGACCCTGGTAGAGATATTAGACGGACCGCAATAGCCGATATAAAATGAGTAAGAAAAGGAAATTTATCTGATGCTGTCCGTCTGCCCCCTCTCATCCCCTCACGCTTTGTAACTGACATCTGGGTATTTTCATCTTTGCGTGTTAAACAACAACAACAACAACAACAACAACAACAACAACAACAACAACAACAACAACAACAAATAAATAAACACTTTAAAATCAAGAAATCGGTTGCGTTAAAGACCGGTGATTCTCTTTGGATATGCACAAAAAGAAAACGAATCATCCGGGTGTGTTTTTTTTCTTTTGTTTTTTATGGGGTTTTACGCCGCCTTCAACAATCTTTCAGTTGTATCGCGGGGCTGGATTCCTGGTATTTCTTACGCCAATACTAAAATTACATCCTTTCCTAGCCTCCAACTGCTATCCCATATAGGTCTTCGATTTTCAACCTATGGGCTAAAGACAAATAGTCGGAAAGAATGAGTGCCACCGTCGGGAATCGAACCCTGGACCTATGGATTGACAGTCTTAGGATTTCTAGTTAAAATTTTCTCCATGAAAAACGACCTCTTATGGACATGGAAATAAAAGAAAATAAACATATCAAACCTACTAATTCAGAAAAAATGATCGTCGACTGGCCAGTAGATGTCCGATTGTAATCATCGGTTCCAACTAAACAGCATTAAAACTACATCTTAACAAAACTAATTCAATGTAAGGTATAAGGAATATACAAGTAAATAACATTTGTACTACCCCCTAATAACTTGCGTGATGTTTTACATGACAGGTTGGCACCGTTGCTTACAGGAAAGTGGATCTTTGCAATACTTTGTCATGTTAGATCCAGACCCTCTTAAGCAAAATGGACCTGTATTGCATTAGGATTTTCTTTTGAATTGGGTTTTGCGCCGCTTTTTATAATTTCTTTTTTAGTTATATCACGGCGACTGGAACACCTAGCAATGGATTCCTGGTATTTCTCACACCGGTACTACCATCACATTCTTCACTAGCCGCTAGCTGCTATCTCACATAAGTCTACGATCAGGACCTATTGGTGAGAGACAAGTAGTCGGATAGAACGAGTGCCGTCGTCGGGGATCGAACCCGGGACTTCTATTGTCAAATTTTTAACATGTTTAGAAAATTAATAGTTTTTTTCCCTTTTCGACACGGATCTCTTTCTAAGATAGTTGACTGGTTGGTTGGCTGGCTGGCTGGTTTATTGGTTTGTCGGTTGCCTGGCTGGTTGGTTGGTTGGTTTGTCGGATGATTGGTGGGTTGGTTGGTTGGTTGGTTGGTTGGTTGGATGATTGGTTGGTTGGTTAGTTGGATAGTTGGATGGTTGGTTGGTCGGTTGGTTGGTCTGTTGGCTTGTTGGTTGGTTGGTTGGTTAATTAGTTGGTTGGTTCGTTGGTTGGTTCGTTGGTTGGTTCGTTGGTTCGTTGGTTAGTTGGTCGTTCGATCCGTAGGTCGGTCGGTCGATTGGATGGATGTTTGGTTGGTACAATTTCTAAACGTTTATAAACGTCTTTCCGTGGCCTTGTTTGCAACTTCCGGATGTCTAAAAGCCAGTATCGAGGGATCTATGAACGGTTATTCAGTCTAGAGATGCTTAGTCTTGAATTTTAAAAAAAGCTGAATGACGGAATACTGGCTAAAGGTCATTCATCAAGTATATGTTGTAAATGAGTTCATTGAATAAACAGTCTCTCCTTCTCTCTTCGTATAATCCTATTATAGTTTAATCTGATTTGCAAACTTTCTACACCCTTGACTTTATAGAACATTACAATAATATTCATTTGACGTTCTCAAGCGCAGTTGTAGCGCGTCGGACTATCATTTAAACTGAGCCCTCGGGTTCGATTCTCGACGGCAACAGTCCTCCTTTCAGATTATTTCTCCTCTGACAATAGATTGATAATTATAGACCAATGTGGGATAGTAGCTAGATGCTAGGAAAGGAAGTAATGGGAGTACTTGTGTGAGATATACCAGGAATCCATTGTAGGTACTCCAGCGGCCTCGATATAACTGCAAGATTGTTGAAATTAGCGTAAAACCCTATTCAAGGAAAAGAAAATTAATAATTTTAAGTTAAAAATTGAACTTAAATAGTGTTACAAAAAAATAGTTAACTTTGGAACCTTTCCTGCCATCGACTATTCCGGCGACCGCATAAAATCTTTCGACATTTTTCTCTGACAATGAATGGGTAGATAACCGTTTAATCGTGGAATAGTAACTGGGGACTTAGAAGGGATGTATGGGTAGAACTGGTGCGAGAAATAAAAAGAATCCATTGTTAGGTACTGAAGGCGTCGCAATTTGGAAAAAGGTGGTATTAAATCCCCTAAAAACAAAAAAGACAATAACTGCTTCGTTTTCTCTAGATATATGATTGCCTTCATATCGACAGTGTTCGATCAAAACATCGTAACTCCAGCTTAATCAAGCTGGAGATACGAGGTTATGTTCACCCACTACCGATATTCGTAGGGGATTAAATATGATATGTTCAGCGGATATTCTATATAATATTTACACTGGTATTATTTATATCGTAGTGTCATCTTCACATGCTGGGGTGTGCATATTACAGTCAGTGATTTGATATTTCACTTTAGTTTGGACGGTGGCTTTAATCGGCGATATTACAGGTAAACTGCATTTTATATTTCTAAATTTCTTTTCTTCTTCCATGTAAGTTTTGTTGTTGTTATATTATATCGAGAGAAAAGATAGAAAATCTCAACTTAGAGTGTAATTTGGTTATCACAACGAGAAATAAGTTTGTTCAGTGATTTTTTTAAAGATAACTTTGAATTATTTTATGTTATATTTGTATAGGATTCCTTTTTTAGTCAACAATAAAATATGATATCAATCCGTCCAAAAGGGAAATTTTAACTCTAGTCAAGCTTAAAAAACGAGGACTGAATACACAGATTTTAAGTCTTTGTTTATTTCAGGTTTTGAATGAAAAAATCAGGTGGTATAGACTAATATCAGATTGCACAAATGTGCAGGCTGGTCTTTGTCAATACCTATTACCAAAGCAGGAATATTCGGGGCTCAGCATGACAATGGTTAAGCTAAGTTGAGACTTGGATGAGGCTGCGCATCAGCACACAGTCTGATCTGTGTAGTCTATTCTTTATATAACTCGAATACGGTATTGTGACTTGTGATTACAATACATTTGTATGCTATCGACGAGACACAATAGCGAAATCTACTTATATACATTAACGATCATAAAGTCACGCAGTAGATATTTTCATACAGTGTATGACACTCCGGGCTGCTGAAATCATAGGTTTTGCACCAATGTGGAATCACTTGAAAGTTATTTCTGGCCCCGGCGGGTATTGTCGGGCTACCAGTTCTAGACTGATCCAATTATATACTATCAAAAAATCCTAGGATATGTTATTCTGATATTTGACAGTGAGACCAGTCTACGCCCGACCCAAAAGCGAGCAAGAAATAAGTTGGCCCACAGATTTTATTATGATCTGTGATCCGCAAATCGGGAATGCATCAAACTAAATTCGGAATGAAAAAAAAAAAAAAAAGAAATCAGAATTAATTTAATTTTAGTTCTGTCCTTCAAGATCGTAAAATTTTGTTTTAGTACTCAATGAAAATAATTCCGAGTAGGCCCTACGCAACTCTTTTGAAATTGACTACGAAATAGTCATATTTATAGAAAATCTGGTCATATTTGAGAACCTTTACATTTTCGCTTCATTAAATTAAACAATAAGATACTCTCATCATCATTTTAATGAAAAAGGTGGAATATTTCGACCTTGCCAGGCTGCGCATTCTATTCAGTTTGGCCATCCATATTGTCAGGATCACTTCTTTGTTCGAGAAGGCATACCTTTCCATCACATTACATCAACGCTTTCGTGCAGATCAAGCGCTATTTCTTAAATGTTTAGCAAATGTTTCATCTTCAGTTGACGAAGGACAGAATCCTAACTTTGAACGCAAGTACACCTGTCATGAGGGGAACCATTTCTGAGACGTTTTGCAAACGTTTTAATCTTGAACGCGAGATCGATTGGATATTATACGCCTGTCCAAAGCGGACCTTTTTCGAGTACCGAATCAAAATGAGTAAGTGAAAGGGACATTTTTATATAGAAGAGGCTTAAATGAATCGAGTTACATGACTTAAAGTAAAGTAATTGTTCCGTGTGACAATTGAAGCAAGGAAGATTATACAATTCAACAATACAATTATTATTGCGTAAATGGATTTTGTTTAAAAATGACTTCCTCAAACAAAACAGTACGCTCTGTGCTAATTGATACAGTCTTTGTCTGTTTCCATGGGGTTTAACCTCGCATGCAACTATTTTTCAGTCATACCGCGACAGCTGAAGCACATAACCAGAGATTCCTGGTATTTCTCTCGCTAGTACTACCATCAAATATCCCGACGGCGGCACTCATCCTTCCCGACTATTTGTCTACCACCAATTGGTTGAAAATCGTAGACCTATGTGGAATAGCAACTTCGGGCTAGGAAAGGATTGAATGGTTGTACTGGTGTAAGAAATACCAGGACCCAACTGTTAAGTGCTCCAGCCGCCGCGATATAACTGAATGATCGTTGAAAGCGGTATAAAACTCCATTCAATTAAAAGCTACTATCAAATTCTTTACTAGCCCGAGGTGCTCACTCTCATAGGTTAACATTTATAAATCCATCGGTTTGAGACAAATGTTGGAACTAATATGTGCCGCCATCGGGGATCCAACCCGGGACCTCATGATAAGAAGTCCAACGCGCTAACATCTACGCTATGACGACGGCAGCTCATCTCGCGTGGCTTCGGGATTTATGAGAACCCTTTACGTTAGTATTTGTGACCCGTCACGCGAAAATAGACCATCTGGGAAGTGCGTAAAGTGTCGACCCTAGTCAGACTGCGCGGCTTGTGCAGACTATCTAGGTACGAAATTTTTCGCAACGTGCATATTTTCTAATCTTGAATGTTCAATCTACCTTCCAGTGAAAGAATTTTTGAAATGCGACCTTTGGTTGACCGATGCTGGTCCTCATTTCTTTTTCAAATATTCATTTTCGTGTGTTCCCAGAGGGTCACTTTTTGCGTAATGGGTCACATTTGTTAAAAATCACGAATATGTCCATGAAACAAGCTCTATTATTTAAGCATTTTTGAAGTAGAACTTTTTTGTGGGCGATTTAAACGCTTACCCAATGTTTATAATTGTAAATCATCAGGAAAAAAGGGACCATCTGAACGGAGCGTAAAGTGACGACCTTTGTCAGACTGTGTGGACTACGTAGGCTTACAGTTAATTACATCGTGAAATTGACAAGGTTCATTAATCTGGAATGATTTTGGACTGAAATTGAATGAGTGCTAAGTGTGATTTTTGAGTGAAATTAACTGGAGGTAATCCAACATCGCTTATTTTGTTAAGGATGAACAGAATTAGTGATATTAATTACCTACCTTTAACAAAATATGCATACAAGTTCTATAAATAGCTTCCTATTTCTTCAAGCACCTATCAGACGGTTCTAATTTTAATTATGTCTGTGAAATAGCGATGATTTTTTTCTAGCTTTATTTATTTTGAATGAAATTGTTGATTCTTTCTTTTTCAGTCTTTTGGGGCGTTTTTCAATGGTTTGGAATGAATGAATGAATGGAGCGCTGAGCGCGTGATTTGGAATGGTTTTGATCGAGCAGTATGTCAATCTCTTTTTGCTGTTAATTGTAGTATAGTCGTAACGTTACATTATGTAGTCTTATTTCTAAATCTACATTGATCATTTCATTCTACCTTAACGTTAAAGAACGTTTGAATTGGGACATCCAGTTGACCTCTATCGAAATCAATAATTTTTCAAAAAATAATTATTTCAATGGCCAGACCCTTTTGTCAGGATCATTTGTGTAATGTGAAATATTATGTATAACAACAATGTTCAAATGATGGCATTAAAATATGTTTAAAAACTTAACTCAACTTTAGTTCCCAGATGGTCATATTAGACCTGACGGGTAATATATATATTTATTTATATGGGCCAACTTATTTCTGACCCTGGGAGGCTACTGTTGCCCGCATTATCAGAGTATCTCTCAGAAAGCGGGCTACCAGCTCTAGATTGGTCCACATATCGACTATTAGAATAGCCTAGAATAGGCTATTCTGATATTCGACAGTGAGACCGGTCTACACCCGACCCGAAAGAGGGTCAAAAATAAGTTGGCCCCCTGAATCATTATATTATCAATAGGACACCACTTGAAATAGTTTTATGATAGATAATATTAGTATTGATCTACAAAGACGGTATAGAATTTTCACATAAAATTTATCCTTCTGTAAACAAGTTTTTCTCTAACAGAAGAGCAACCCTTATTGAACTTTTAATAAACGTTGCATTTTTTCTCCAAGGGTAAATATTATTTCACTATTCTTCATAACAATTGATATTTTAATGTAACGTCTAAAAAATGTGAAAGCCGCCGATATAGCGCAGAACTTTGGTAGCGCGTCGGACTGTTAATCTAGAGGTCCCGGGTTCGATCCCCGACGGCGGCACTCATCCTTTCCGACTATTTGTCTCTCACCAATGGGTTGATAATCGTAGACCTAAGTGGGATAGCAGCTAGAGGCTAGGAAAGGATGTAATGGTAGTACTGGTGTGAGAAATACCAGGATTCCATTGTTAGGTTCCCCAGCCGCCATGATATAACTGAAAGATTGTTTAAAACGTCGTAAAACCCCATTAAAAAAACTACCGTTACCAGTTTGTATAAGTTTTGCATAAAGTCCTATCTATCAACGTGTAAGATTATTCATGTACATGAAATATGACAAGATAAAGCCTCTCTCGATGACTTTGCTATCTTTGATCAGTTTTTGTACATGTGTCTTACAAACTATCTCTAAAAACCAGGATATGGCCGATCAAAAATCGTAAGTACTTTCGCAAAATTGACATGCTTTTGATATAATTTAAACCTTTTCACTGATCACGCCACGAATTTCGTCTTTATCGTTGTAAGAATAGGACGAAAAAGAAACGCCGGGTAACCTATAATGATTGTTTTAAGGATAAATTGTATTATTGAATTTTTAAATCGGAGATTTATACCGTTTTCCAGAAATCCAGTCTGTTTGACCCACTACATTTTTACCTTTATCTTCTGAGCAATGTGTTCAAACCAAATTATGTGTTTTCAAACACCGAAGAAACGGCCTTTTCAGTCACAGTCTACAAACTTTGTTTTTATCTTATTTACTTTTCGACAAATAGAGAAGAGGCTAATACAAATTTTGATGTAATTTTCGCTTTTAGTAATTACCAGTTAGTATTTTCAGTGTTTATAACAAGATTTTCGGTTGAGTAAAGGAGTTGAAACGTACAATAGGTTAACTGTAAAATAAATTTATAGCACTTACAATATTACTGCTCTGATTTTTTTCTCGAACGGTCATTTTCCAGTTGTAGGGCTGACAACCAATCAAATTCTGTTATGATTATCACTAGGTCAAAACCCACGCGTAAATTCAGACCACGTGGTAGATGCAAATTGACATCGTCTGCTCGAAATGTGTCAATTAAGTTGTTTGTCATTGGTCAATGGTCGTCTGCACTCTGACAGGGAGCGTGGGAAGTCTACTGGTGGAATGAGTACTGTTGACTATGTGTTAACAAATAGAAATAATTTTGTAATTTTGAAATATTTGATTTCAATGAGCACTCTGATCACGCTCCAATCCTATTTTCAATAAATTCAAATTTGAGTATGAAGAAAAATTATTCAACAACAAATAAACCGACAAAAACATACGATAAACTGATATAGGATAGCATTAAGAGCGATATATTTTTAGAATAACTCATGAATAATCATAGAGTGCTGCTAGATTTAATCGATTGGTCAGAAACCAAAGATATAAATAGCATAGTTGCCGATTTCACGTGTTTCTTGAGGGAAAATGCATTTATAGTATTTGGGAAAACCCAATGCTTGAAAAACAAACATGTTGGTAATCAAAATTGTAAATAGTTTAATGAAAAATGTTTTGTTGCTAAACAGGCTTTTAAACTCTAGAGAGAGGAATAATACTAACAGATAAGCTTTTAGCTTGGCGTGTGCTCATTATAACAACGTAAAAAAATCTGCTAAGAAATAATTTAGACTAGCAGAGGGCTATCGAATCAGCAAACTTTCAAAATCGGACCCACGAGGTTGGATGAGCTGACGATGTCCTCGAAGAGATGGAGTGTTAAGACAAAAAACTCACAAATTGGGCAAATATTTTACCAACTTTTATGGTCCAAATTGAGCCCTTTTGATTGGCGAACTATTGCACTATCCCAGCCTCTCAATGATGTCCGATTTACAGTGCTGACAGCACTTTGATTATATTCGTGGTTGTATGAATTGTCATCTGATTATATGAAAAAATACCCCTTTTAGCGATGACCCTTCTTGTTTTGCGAAACACGGCCGGACATATCAGTATCTTGTGTCCATGCGCAAATGTGGCACCTCTGATTCGTCTATGTTGCATATTTTATGTATCCCGGCGTTTCTTTTTCGCCCTAGTATATATAACATTGATGGCAGAATTAGTTTATGAACCAAATGAATCTGATGTATTCGTTTTGAATTTCAATTCTTTAGTTGCATATATACATTAATTTCATGTACTTCTCGACTTAAAATGTTGTGCACTATCCGGCAAGCGTTTTTTTCTCCAAAAATGGTTAATGTATAGGACATTATGTCTTAACCGTTATGACACAAATCATATAATAAAATAGTTGCTTGTGGTCCAAGCAATCGGTTACAATTTTGTTTTAATTCTCTTCAGGAAGAAAATGGACCCATTCGGAATTCGGGTCAGACAGAGCGCCGCTATGCGATCCGGTCGGCGGGCCAAAAAGGATAAACAGAAATCAACTGATAAGCCGTCACAGGACAGCGTGTCACAGACACCGACAGAAAATGGCGACTGTGTCGACAACTGTGTAGATCCAGGAATTATTGACATTAGTTATATCCGTGACTCAAGGAACTGCTGTATCACAGGGATGAAATTCGTGTCTAATGGCGACCTCGTTCTGATCGATAGCTCGAACTATTGTTTGAAAATTCTTGACGTCGACGCAAGAAAGATGAAATCCTGGACCGAGATCCGCTATAAGCCGTGGGATTTTGCCGAGCTCGAACCTGGTACCGTGGTTGTTACCTGCCCTGTGAACAAGAAACTTCTTTTTATCACCCTCTCTAACGGTTATACTTACAGACAACTCTTGCTAGGAGGAGTTTGTTACGGAGTTATCGTTCATAATTCAAATTTCATCGTGTCTTTTTCATACCCTACACCAGAGGTCCAATTCCTAACGCAAGATGGTCAAAAACTGAAGACTGTGAACATATTGACGACGGGGCAACCTTTATTTAAAAATCCAAGATATTTGACTCTAGCCGCAGACGGTGTATCTTTCTATGTATCCGATTGGACCAACGATACCGTTTATAAAGTCACTATGTCGGGTGGTATAGAGGGAATATATTCACATAGATCACTCAAGGACCCTAGGGGAATAGTGACGCAGGGCCAAATTAGGTTTTACGTAGCAGGATGGGGGTCAAATAATATTGGTCAGGTCTCATCAAAATGTGAACACGAGAATATTATCAACGAAAAACGAGATGGAATTCATTTACCACAGTGCCTTGCGATTCGCCAACGGAATAAATCTTCTGTCGTGGAATTATTCATTAGTCAGGACGGGATTAAACAAAACGAAATAGCATGCTTGAAATGGAAATCAACTTCATAGCCGTAACGATTCAAAAGTTGGAATGAGTGATTAAAGGTCAATTTTGTCACGCAAATAAACACAAAATTTGGAATTCACTAACTCATATTGTAGATATAGTTGTTTTTTTCAAAACTGAGCTCTGACGTAGGCGCCGAGTCCATTACCATAGGTATATCGGATACCTATTTGAAGCATGCGATAGGATTTGAACCTAATCCTTCGGCTTCAATTATGAAAGTACGTGCATGAGTAAACCTTACGATAAGGCAATCAAAAACTTTAATTTGAAAGGTAAATTGTTATAGTGGAAGCATATTGACCTAAACCTGGCCTTTGTGATTTAAATAAATTAAATACCGGTCGTTTCTCCTCGGCAAAACACGACTTACTTGCGGAATCCAAACGTAAAGTTTGAGTGCACTTGTCAGCTCTGTTAACCCGTTATCGCACATGCTATTAACTGTAACGGCGATATTTTGGGCCTAATTTCAAGACGTTCCTCCAGCTTTCCTCGACTCGAACTGCTCGAAATAATTACCTTTAATTGGTGCGTGCAGTTCGTTTCGTGAACGATTTTCATGGCTAAGGACGGATTGGTATTCCAAGACGTAAGGTAGGTTCGAGGCCACTCGATAAAGTGAGGGTTTCTCGAGGAACAGCGATCAGTCCTTGAACGCCACTCAATTACGCGTTTTAGAATACCACTCAAATATAAAGTAGTATTGGACAGCTAGTGAAATGGGCGATTTGCGCGAAAAAGAAAAAAAAATGTTAAAAAAAGTATCCCCGACTCATGTTTCAGGATGGAAATTTGACTGATTTACACCTTAATTTGACTTGTGGACCAACAGCTCGCACTGGCCTCGGAATAACCTGCAGTCTCTAAGTCGCGGATAAGAAAATTCTACGCAAAGTATGCGACCACGCAAGAATAGTAGCCTGTATCGTTTTCTGAAATTTCTTCAAGAGTGAACAGCACTGAAATATATGATGTGCAATCTTGAGTTAATGAAAATAGACCTAGGGGGTTCATTAGAGCCTAGTGCTTAGCCATTAAATGCAAGTTTTAAGAATGAGATATCCAACCCACATGTCTGTTAATCCAGCCTCTTAAATTAACCCTTTGGCATATGTAGAGACTTGCTTTGCTTGTTAACCATTGTCATGCTGAATTAAAAGTAAAATTTCATAAGATTCAAAGTGCTGAAATCACTGGCTGCTCGAATTATGAGTTGGTATTCAAATTGAAAATATGATCTTTAAATTTGTCTGGTTCATAGAAGAGAATAAGGGGGAGAAAATACTAAGATCAGAAGGGCACATGTGAAGGCTGATCTTAGGTTTATACCTCTTACTGAAGCAGGAACATTGCAGGTTTAGCATGACAAGGGTTACTTTACTGACTTTGATAAACAAGTTAGGAGTTTATTATCGCCTTTATTCTAAAGAGCAGTTCCACTAAGTGAAAAACATAAGATTTAAGTAATATACTTTGAAGTTTTATGATTACTAAATCTGATCTAATGAATAAGTTGTCAATAGTACATACACATAAATATTGTTAACCCTTGTCATGCTGAAAAAATTTTGGCTAAAAACTTTCATCAAAATCAAAGGGCAAAAAGCACTGAAAGTTCCCACTGTAGGTCAATTTTATTTGAAAAACTAAATCTATTGACAATTCTGGTTTGAAAGTGAGAAACAGGTGGTGTAGACTATCATCAGACTGCACATATGCGATATATGATAGTATAGCGAAAATTCCGAGAAATAAGCTGCATTCGATCACTGCGTTCAAGATGAAAATATTCGCGAAACGTTACAAAATTGTACCAACGTTCCTGTGTGCAAAGCGTCGTACAATAGATAAACATATGCAAACGTTAAATTGCACCCTGAACACAGGCAATTGGTTTTTTACTTACGAGAGTATCCAGTCATCATAGACAATTTTGGCTTTGCTTCATAACGAGAACTCTCCATAAATCCGCACCAAACTCTGTATGTAGAGTTACAGCCAAGATTGCTTGTGCGTGGTATCATTTGACTTGAATTCGAAGACATTGCCGATTTAGCCTCTACACAAAAATTTCTTATTTTTGCAATATTTCTTTTTCTATGTAGTCGATAATACATGTATTGCATATTTTGTGCATTCTTCTTGAGGTGGACAGAATATTGATTTATATAGAAATATGCATATCACAACGTCTTTCTATTTGGGCATTTTTTCAGATACCAATTCAATATCCAAATATAAAATAATACGGGATGGAAGATATATACACATAGTTTTAACAACTTCTACTAGGATTTGGTTACCGATGCACCAAGTTAAGTATCACAGGCAAATATTTCAGCCTTCCATTTTAGTAGAAAGTAGTTTCGAAACAAAACTACATAATGAAGTGGTTTCGCGTTGATTTCGCAAGATGTCCAATAACGATTCCCCACAATTCTTTTTTTTATACATTTATCCCTCATTCAAATGGCCACTATTTAAACCCATTTTTATCGTTTAAACATATATATTTTTAATAAACAACTTTTTTTCTATTTTTTACAATTCTAAAGTTCGAAATGCTTTGACATGAATGAAAAATGTTCCCCAACAAGACTTTCAGCACTTTGATTGACATTAAAAAGTGGTAAATATCGAGAGTCACGTGCCTTTCATGGATGAAGAGATACTCTTTTGTCCCTCGAGAAAGTGGAGGGCGGTTGACGACTCGGAATACAAATTAGTCACTCGAGGGGGTCTAACTGGAGGACTCCTCGAGAGTTCCTTAAGGCTTCCTTTTTCGAGTATGAGTCGAGTTCGAGTTGAGGAATTGTTTTGAAATTGAGCCCTTTGAACTAGTGAACCAATACAAAAATTGAGTTTCTTTTTAAAAAAATCTTTAGATGCGGGTGAGAAAAATACAATTTTTCAAATTTCTTTAAATGCAATGAATGTGTTTTGAATGGAAATGAAATAAAATCCCCTCCCTCAGTCGCAATAATTGTTTTTGAAATCGAATCGTCTGCTACATGACTAGGCGCCCCGTATATAGGTAAACTACTAAATTCACGCGTATTATTTATCTAAAATGACCTGGCACTCATTACCTTCCGTCAGTGCTCGAGTATTCCCGCAGCGTAACCCAATTTCATTTCACAGTTTTACTTATATAGTTTCTCATATTCGTTAAAGAGACGCTGTAGTACAGTGGTTACGGGCGCCTTCCCCGAACAGCGAAAAGTTGACGTGTCGAGTTCAAATCCCGACAGAGACATATGTTTTATTTAATTCTTGTGATTATCATCAACATATTTATTCATTTATTTATTTTTTTAATTACATTTCTTATTGTTATGTTGTTATTAGGTTCTTTTAGTCAGTAACGATCAATATTTTCTTTATTTTTTTATTATTCAATTTTGGTTTTGTGCACCAACCAAGACTATTGTATTCTGATCGAGTGTAAGATTGGCTATATGGCTCAATGAAAAAGAAATAAGTATTTAGTAAGCTTTCACTAAAAAGTAGTTTAAAAAAACTCATTTGTTTCATGATATTGAATTATAAGATATGATGAGAATCAACTTTTTGGCGTTCATAACGTAAGCATACTTAAACAGGAATTCGATTGACGTGTTCAAACTCTGTATATGTTTTTACCGATCGCCCTATTTTTTCGGCCAATGAAAGGTCGCTATTTCGTTTGAAATTCAAAAAATATATCCCATAACCTGACGATCTGCTCGATTAAGTGAACTACGTGAATATATGTCATAATGGGCGGGGACTTCATTCAAAACCAGACAGTGACGTCATAATCTTGTCTACTAAAATGTCTCGAAAGACCCTTAACTTGAATCGAGTATTTATAAAAACGATCTTTTGAAGTAATGCTTATACAAATTTGTTCATTAAAAGGAGGAGAAATTCTTGAATAATTTTATAAAAGGTCCATTAACGACTAGTCACGCGAAAGGTTGCCATAGAAGGGGAAACAGAGTGAATCTAAGAAAAAAAACTGACTTGAGACATCTATATTAAATCTAAGTACTTGGAAAGGTACATGTAGGCAAAAAAATATAGAACAATTTACAATAGGCCTACTTATATGATTCTAGGGATACAGATATTTTCAAAACAAAGCGATTCGATGTATGTTAGACCTTTGAAAGCTGACTAATATCGAAAGTTTATGTGATCCCCCCCTCCTCGTTTTCTTTGACGTAGTATCCGTGAGGAACCAAAACTTGGTAACTACAGCTTTTCAATGCGTTATGTATGTTGCTTGTTGCAAACATTATATTATTGACTATGAATATGCGGTGGTTTATTTTTATGGGATTCGACGCCGCTTTCAATAATCTTTCAGTTATATCGCAGTGGCTGTGGCACCTAGCAATGGATTCCTAGTATTTCCAACCCCAGTACTACCAAAACTCTTTTTCCTAGCCCCCAATCGCTATCCAACATCTACGATTATCGACCTATCGCTGGGAGAAAAATAGCCGCCAAAAATGAGTGCCGCCGTCGGGGAATCGAATCCAAGACCTTTTTTAATGAAAGTCCGCCGCGCTTCCAACTGCGTGACTTAATATGCCGAGATATATAACTTTTTCTACAAAAAAAAATCCCTATAAAATAGGCATGATGACCGCCAATAGCTTACTAAATAGAATAAAAAATCCATTAGTTGCAACAACGAGGATTTTTTCACCGAACGTTCCAAAATGATTTTGTCTCGCCAAATGATAAAATATTTACGGAAACCAGACGCTCCTCCCACTATTGGTTTACCTCGATTTGATTGAAGAATATATGACGCAACAAAAATGAATGACATCATTGATTGACAAGCAACTCATTTGACCTAGCATTATTCGATGAAAAAATAAGTCGATCGGTAAAACAGTTATAGTTCATTTCTGACAATTTACGCGTATAACCTTGCGCTCCGCTAACGCTCCGCTTCGGTTATATCGCGTAAATTGTCAGAAATGAACTATAACTATTACTTAATTATATATCGTCACAAAATAAAAAAAAAGTGCCTCTTCATCTAATTAATAGAGATCTAGATACATTGCAAAATTAATGACTATTTTCAGTGATTTATGGACAGGACATTGCAATGATCAAATTTTGAATAAAATTGAGACTGGCGGAAAAAATTCTGTGTCTTATGCAACACAGTTCAAAATATCAAACGTATCACAATAGATAATTAAAAAAGTGTTTCACTAAAGAAAATGAAATAGAAAAAAATCTGGTCAGGGACCGGCTTGAACTCGTGATCTCCTGGTTGTGGGAAAGCATCCCTTACCCACAACCGCTAAATTTCCGTATACACTATGAGTAGTGATACAACTTTTTACATCTTATCTTCACGAGTATAAGTCTATATTAAGAAACATTTACCGACTATCAATAGGGGTCAAAAGGAATATTTAATGAGTGCCAGGTCATTGTAGATCAATAATACCTGTAATTTGTGCAGTATAACGGAATGTAACCGCTTGATCGTCACGTGCCGAAGTATCTTCGGAATTTATTCATGTGCCTAATTATTTATTCTGCATAGAGGTCAGGTTCAAGTTAATATGCGCCCGCTATACCTTTTATAAAGTGTTGCAAAAACCTGATTTATCTAAATCGATAAAATGGCACGGGAATCTAACGGTAAAAAGTAGATTTCACGACTCATCGCGCAAAATCTACCTATATCAGGCAGTCTATTTTTAGAAACAATTTGCATACATTTTTACCTTAATTTCTTTGATTTTTATGGGTTTATAATAAATAAGCGCTGAAAATGATTGCATGATAAAAAGAATAACATGTCAGTGTCTTGAAATATCAATGTTAACAGGCCTCGACTGCGAGAAATAATCATGCGTCTGCAAAGCCTAGTCACGATGAATTCTTCCATCCTCGACCAGATAGCATTGATATTTAAAGACACTATCTTGTTATTTTCTATTTATCTTATAACTATACAAATATGCGTGTGATAGAATTCCCATATGATGTTTCTTATGATATTATATGGATATTTTAGAACAATGACATAATGCGGTTATTTTAAGAAACTTGCATTTCCTTTAGAAAAATGGATGAAAACAATGCAAATAGAGGTTATAAGATGAAAATAATACGCACTTAGAGTATTGTGTGACAAAATATATTACTCGGTCTTGGGAATTGATAATTGTCTCTGCAGAGCCTCGATAATTATCAATTTCCCCAACATCGTTAGAAATTTTTTATCATACAAAACACTAAGTACGTATTATATAGTTATCTGCAAAATATATAGGCAATGGCATGAAACAAGCAGAAAATTGTTTGAGTTCGACCTAAATGTCTCAACAATAGCTTATTCAAGCTCTAGAAACGACGTTAAAGTTATACATTTTACAAAACAAAACTGGCGAAAAATGTCGGAGTTAAGCATCCATCGCATGCTGAATAAATATTTTGAATGATCAATAGATTTTTTTATTGACACCAGAGATCTGCCAATGATTAGGCAAAAGCCACAGACGGCATATAAAAGCAGAAAGATTGGTATTGGCATTAGTTTTAAAAAATCTTTTGTGAAGCCATAAAAACGTTAATGCTGAGTATGTTTTTGTTTCTTTGTACACTAGTTCAGTCAAATTATGGTTTGACCCAAAACAAATTGCAACAAAACAATATTGTGTTTTTTGACATCCATAGACTAACCCATTTAACATATATAAAGTAGGACAAAATCGGAAGATACGTATTTTGATTTTTTTTCCGCGATTTTTATTATAGACTTTCCCCAACTAAACCTGTAAAGACTTTTTGACTTAAAACATGTTTAAATCTAAAGTAAAAGTTGATGGTATATAAAAACCATGTAGTGGATTGTAATAAGTTATTCGCTTATTGAAAATAGGATATTTTTTGTTATTTGGTCAATTTTAGAGATAATTTGTAAAACATCTTACCCCACCCACTCACTTTAACATTGCAAAATAGTAGAAAATGCTCGCTTTGGCATAAAAGGGGCATTGGCTTCAAGAAATAGGTCTGAAACATTTTTAACAGTCTAAAGTCTTTTCAATGTCTATGTCAAAGTAGATCTGAACCTTTTTTGTCCACCCCTCCCCCTCCCTCCCTCATGTACAAAATTTTAGTCGAGCAAGTGTAACTAAGAATAGTTGTAGGCATATTCACCAGTCTTATTTAGCACACCAAGGAAAAATCTTTCCAAAAATTAGATTTAATTTTTTCTAAACCTTTAGATATGATCTTGGGTTGACTTGTTTTTAGAATATATAAATAAATGACAGGAATGATGTACATGTATTTCATGGGTTGTCTGTCTGTTGAACAGAAGAGTTTAATTGCATTTTGAAAATAAATCAATTCTCTCTGAGAAAAAGTTTTACATAGCCCATTGGCTTAGTTGTATCTTACCAAGAGCCATGGATTTGTCTTATTGCCTCATTCTATTATGCAATTGGAGCTACACCCAGGACTATACAAAGCACAAAGACATTCATATATATGAAATTTGGAGGGGGAAGTAGCTATATGATAGAAAAAATCCCAGTTTTCACACCAAAAAGAGCCTGGTAAGGTAATGCTAGTATTATGTACAAACATAAGCAGGCAAGAATACAATCGTTTGACCTTACGTTTATAAACAATTGCTAGATTTGATATGCAGAAACTTAAGGTCTGAATATTTGGGATGAGATTTTTTTTTCAAAATAATCTTAGGGTTTTTCACAGATTTTAACCTTGAACCTTTTTTATATTTTCAAAAGCCTAAGATTCACACAAATTTAATACTTTTTTTAAATTCAAAGCCGATAAAAAATCACCTGTTTTGTTTGGAAAGGATTTAACATCTGTATTAACTATTTCATCATGCTGCAAACAGAGTACCTAACCATGGTTTCTGCTATTTTTCTCGTCGCTATTACCAGGAAATTCCTTTCCAGGCTTCATCTTTCTAATCCCAGATATTTCTTACTAGTATCTACCCATTGGTTAGGACAAGTGTCAGACAGGGTGTGCTGCTGTCAGAGATCGAATCTTGAAACCCTTACCTTAAATCCCAGTGCACAAAATCCTCTGCGCTGTGACGACGGAGGAATTGTCTGGTACTGGTTCTTTCAAATGCAATGTGATGTTGGCCCCATTCAAATGCTTATTTTAAAAGTTACTTGACAACTAAGGTAAACTGTGAATGTCAAAAAATTGCGTTTTAGATTTTGAAATTTTCATATTAGGCGTTCAGAAAGTTTAAATTTAAAATTTCTAAACAGGTGCTTCACATGAATGACTTAGGAAACGGGTTTTGTTTGTCATTTGTTGAGTTTTAAAAACATTTCTCAAAAAATAAGATGTTAAATTGAAGAAAGGCATAGGAATGAATTGGAAATAAAGTGATTTGATTGTCAATTCATTGGAAGTTTTGATTTTTATTTAAAACAAGACACGATAACCTAATTTTGATGTAGATATGTATTCGTCATCAATTAAAATACTTATACGAAGAGACTATGCTTTACTAGTAGTAAAATATGAAATAATTCAAAAACTTTTGAGAATGTTATGCCAACCTTTCATTTAAAAATGAATGAAGAACAAATGATAACAAGCTTATGCTTCAAAATTTTTCACAAAGTGAATGTTTACAAACAATTTATATCGAAATTATTAAAATGACAGACTATGTGAGGCATCATATTAATTTGAAATGAATCTCTTTAACGAATCACTCCTAGTACACCATGCAGATCAATTATAAACACCCAATATATCACGAGGCATAAGATTTGAAATGGGTAAAAAACGTTTTTTTTAAAAAAAAAGTTCAGGAAACCTAAATCTTAGTTTTTAAATTAGTTGACTTGATCATGGCTTAATAAATTCAACACGAATCAAGAAATAATTCAACAGGTTTGTGAATTTGACCCCCTAGCAAATTTGCGTTGTATATTTCCACCAGATATTTTTTTTTTTTTTTTTTTTTTTTGAAAAATATCAAGGACCCTAACCTTAACGATGCTCGATAATCTACCAGTTTTGTTTATAAAGTTATTTTTAATTTATATTATGTTCTTGAAATAACTAATGGGTAGATAATCGCAGACATATGTGGAATAACAACTGGATGTAATGGTGGTACTGGTGTGAGATTACCAGGAATCAATTGTAAAGTGCTGCGACCGCCGCGATATAAATGAAAGATTGTTGAAAACGGCGTAAACCCCCATTCAAACAAACAAAAATTGATATTGCTTGTCTTGATATGAATGAAAAAATGTTAATTAGGTGTTGTAAGAAACAATTTCCAATTTTTTACCGTATTATTCTTTGCGAGAAGGTAGAATTATCAATGAGGTGTAAGAAAAAAAGAAGGATAATTATGAAAATTTTAAAATTCTTACCAAAAATCATTTAATTAGAGAACATGGAGAACAATTTGAGTTAATCATTATTAGAATGCCATCCAAAATACATGATTTAGTTTCTTTTTTAAGCTTGAATGGGTTAAAGTATAAGACATATTATTACGAAGATTAGACAAGTTTGTACAACCAAAAAAAAAATCGATTTTTAATGTATCTGAAATTACAACCAAATTTTATATAAAATTTGTTCGTAATGCAGCTGTGGTAGCATTATCAAATGATCAGGGTTTCAGTGTCGTATCTTACTTTTGCAAAGCCTCTTTTGAAGTTTTAGGTAAGGTATTTTAGAATTTTAAAAGTTTCTTTGTGTCATTCTTATACTGAATTAAAAAAGAAATGTAGCACTAGAATGGTTACATATATTCCTTCATTTAGAATTATTTGGAATTGAAGTTTCAGAAATTATTCTTAGACAGACAGATCACAGGTAATTCCATTATCCAATTTTTGTCAAATACACAAATGTGCGTTATTAATTAAGACAAGGTGTTAAACTAGCCCTGTACCTCATTAAACTCTCACCATTTTAGGCATATTTTTCACGGTCTAGTAACAATGAAAAGGAAAATGATCAAGAAAAAATAAGCTGATGACAATGTTGTCAACATAATTATTAGACTAAGGAAACAACAAAAATTAAATTCAGTGACTACTGGGAGAGTTTACATGAGCAGATGTTGGATACATGTTTTTTTGTCATGAAACAATTGCCTGTGGGATAGACAGACATTCAAATAGATCAATCCAATAAAACAATATTGTTTTGATCTTGTTGATAAGGGTATATATGAAAATTTTCAATTCCAGAAGCTATTGTCTTTCCATTCTAATGTTAAATCAAGTGGGTGGGGTAAGATCAATTTGAATTTGTCATTTTATGTTTAAAATGCCATGCAATTTACTCAAACCATTAGTAAAAGTTGTGGTTAAATTTCTTGAGGTAATTCAAAGGATATTTGATTAGTTTTGCTGACACAAATCAGTTTTATTCCAGTTATATCACACAATATTCTCATTAAATTGGTTGTACTACAGGCATTACTAGTGGGTATCAAAATGTAATGAAAAATCAAAATACCTATCTTCAGATTTTGTCCTACTTTTAGTATGTCATCGAGGGAGGGTCAAGCTACTCAAAAAAGCCAAGAACGCTTTTGTTGCAATTTGTTTTGGGTTGAGGCCATATTTCGCTATTTTGACTGGACTACACTGTTGCCTTATAATATAATACCAAGTCCCAATGCGAGAGAATGTTTCTTTGCCAATAACGGCCAATAACGGTTCAGAGGCATCATTAAATCTTTAATCTATTCATTCAAGAATGCGTAGAATGCGTATCTCACCAGAAATCTCACCCATCTTCGACATGGGAGGTCACCGTAATATGCTGTAAATAATTGAACAGAACTTGTCTCCCTTTGAACATAATCGCTTTTCCCATTAAAAAACATATTGATCGATCTGAGACCGGGTCCCTCGCTAGGATGTGAAAACATTTTGACCGAACCAGCATGATAATTTGTGCAAGGCTTGAGGCGCAATATAAGAAAATTTACAAGTTCATTGAAAAGTGTCGTGGTCGGAAACAACGAAATACTAGTTATTCTGTATTATTTTTCACCCGGCACGACCGGGATAAAATCCTGACGTAATTAGGTGAGTTAACTTTTCAATATTTTGGCATTCTTTCAAAAGTTAGTCGGCCATTGTCGTCAATGCATATAGAAAAGATGGGGCCCGTTTTACTAAAGATCTTACGATCATTTTTTGCGTAAGTCAAAAATTAAAGTTGCGTCTACAGTAGTAACTTAACATGGAATTCTGTCATGAATGATCTAATTGGAATCGTCCCCTTCAGACGATTTCAATGATATATTGCAAGATAGAATCTAATAATGAATAAAAACATCAGGTACGATTGTGATTGTGACTTACGATTATTTTTTTAGTACGAACTTAAGTAAAACGGGCCCCTGCAATTTAATATGAGTATTGAGAAACCGTTATCGCCTATCTTTTTTTCGATGTAAAATTGATCTCGGACGCCTCACTTTATAGTGAAACCAAAAGGGTTAATATCTTTTGGCAAAGATGAACAATTTCATTGCTTGATGACCAAACAATCGTAACTTCAGCTTGTCCAAGCATTAGTTTTGGGGGTTTGGTTACCTACCGACGATTTGAAAATTATATGCATTTGAAACTTTTTTCTGCTTTTTATACACGAATAATAAGTTCTTATAATTAAGAACGTCCGATTACCGATTACCAATTTCACCTATCGATTAATCGGTTAAAAAATGAAGTTATAGGAAATTCGTTTCCAATCTTATTTTTCATCTTTTCTAAAAAAAAATACCGATCTTTCATATTACATGCTGTACAGCTTAAGATGATGTATGCAACACCCAGTCGTCTGCCGATCGTCTAATCCGTCGATATTTTTCTGAATTTGCAATCAAGTGCCAACTGTTCTTGCTGTCAAACAATACAAACAACATGTTACATTTCGCATCTTCGAATTTTGGTACTCTGGTCAGGGACAGTGCGATTTACTTGGTTCTTCGGATCAACGGAATGTTGCAGTGTCATTCCAAAACCTTGTATTGCAACTTATCGATGTTGTAGTTTCTTTGTCTCTGCCGAAAATTATGTATCAAACGGATGAATATCGCCTAGCAGTATTAGCGAAAAATGACTTTCTTTAAGTAGGCATTTTACAATTTTCCGTTTCTTCCAATTAATTAGCAACCAAATGCCATTTGACCGAATATATGCTGCAATTACCGTATATCTTAACATGTAAAGACATAGACTCAATGCTCAAAAGTCATCAATTTTATCCGAGAACTCGAGTACTCGATCGGAAAGGTGAACAAGTAATCGATTATAGGTAAACCATGCTTTCTGAATGTTTATAAACAGACTTTCGACGAGTTTAACATAGAGAAATTGGGGCCAACGGATTTTTTTGTAACGGTCTTTTAACTATACTGAAGGATCACAGAAAAACAAAACTGCTGGCTTTTTAACACCATTTTAATTACATCTGTTTTCGTCATGCGTCATAGCGTAAAAGTAACATGTTTTCGATACCGACTTCTTCACGAAGAACTTAAAATTGAAAAGTCAAAAAGCATTGAATATAGATTTGGAGAAAAAAAGTGTTTTTCTTGATGAGTTTCTTTAATCTGTCAGTATATAGCTTAACACATTTGTAATTAAGTACCGTTATCTCACGCTTGTTAAATACAAGTTCAGTCCACCCCTACTACTGGCTATACCATATTTTCCCGCGTTTTTGAATTCCGCGGTTGGACTATAGTAAAATTGGTACTCGATACCATCCCTAAATATTACATGATATGTATCATTGGTTAATTCCTCAAACTTCAATTTTCAACTAATAAAGATGACAAAGAAAAAGCCTCGGGACAGATATCAAGTTGGCGGGCCGATATCACACTCTGACTACTCAGTGGTAGGCCTTTAATAACCTCTATTTATATGTACACGTTATAAGCACTTACGACGTTTCAGTAATGCTACGATGACGACGTAAAAACCGCAATCGTTTTGCTCCACTCGGGAACCTTCGGCGACTCTACGGAATAGACCTCGGGAATAATTAGAGCGCAGAAATGAAATCACGTATGTTCATGTGACGTCACAAACATAACTAAGGATGATTTTTTGAAAAACAAAATCAATAAAAGGATAAAATGGTAATATTATGATTTGATAATGAAACGCAGTGTTTTAATGTTATCAAGTTATAATATGCCCGAAATATCTCCACATACGATCGTAAAGAATTAACAAGATTTGCTTTTCTTCAAGCTTATTAAATAATCGAAGTACCCAAAGAAGCCGAATTACCAGAAAATAGCCGTAAATTACTACACTTATGTCCGAGGTACTTCCAAGTTTATGGAAAAGTTCGAGCGAATTTCCGAATGCGTTTTGCTCAAACGACATATGCCGTTGTCTACCGAAGATTTCCGACTTCGAGCTGGTTCAAAATTTCTAATTCGGGGTAGGAAACGGTAAGGGCACCTTTTTACTCAAATGACCAAAGAAACGTGCGTTTAGACGACTTCATGGTGTCATTATTTAGAAAGCGACTTAACACATGTGTAGATACGGAGATTTATCAGGGTTAATCGTTTTTTTTTTTTGAAGACAAGTGTTGCTTTCTAAGAAAAGGATGTCTGAAGATATATTTACCAACAGACAAGTTCAACTTTTATTCCATTATTGAAAGCAAGTGCTTTTCTTCAGAGGGCAAAATACTTAAGTATCAGTAGCAATTTAGTCATCTTTTTGCTTACAAAAGTATAACGTGAGCTTTAAGGGTCACGCTGAGTCCGCCTTTCGTCATGCGTAATTGCGACTTGAGTTCGTGACCCGTTACGCGAAAAGAGACTCCCTGGGTAGTGCGTAGATTGTTGACCCCTGTCAGACTGCGCGGATTGCGCAGGCTGACTAGGGTCGACATTTTCGCACTTTACTGATTTTCTGAATCTAGAATGAAAAAATCTACCCCCCAGTGAAAGAATTTTTGAAATGCGACCTCTTGTTAACATGTGTTGGAACACATCTCTTTTTCAAATATTCATTTTACAGACTTCCAAGATAGTCCCTTTTCGCGTGACGGGCCACATTTATCAAACTCTTTGGATGTCAAAATTTCGAAACAGTTCAACCATCACAGTCCAAATTGTGTATTTTTATATGCCTTTTATCCCATGAACCATTATATGTTACCTATGCCGAAATAAAATTATTATTATTATTATTAACAGTCTACTAAAGATAGATCCTTTTTGCTATTTCCAGAAGGTACCTTTCCGTATGACGTATCATAAAAAAGAGTGGCCTTACTTCAACTAGTCATATTTTTGAGATTTGCCTAAAAGAAGCACTTAAAACGAAAGCCTGAGATAAGTTGGAGTTATGACATCACTTAGAAATGAACACCTCGGGTGAAAGATATATACCGAGGCCTGTTACGATCATTTTTAGCGCTGCTTCTACAGTAGTCACTAAATATCAAATTCTGCTATGCTTCATCTCATGGGAATCCTATTCTAGAGACGAATGCAATGAGATATTGTAAAGCAGAATCTAACAATGAATGAAAACACAAGGTACAATTTGTGATTCTAACTTATTTTTAATTCCGTAAGAAGTTTATATAAGTGGGACCCTGGGGGCAGTTTCATCACTCGAGACGCCTTTTTGTCTTACTGATGACTTGCCGCATATTTTGGACAAAAAGAATGTACCACCAATCTAAGTTTTGATGAAACTGGTCAGCCTTAGAATTCTAGAGAGAAAAATGGTCTTTTGCGTTGCTATTGTGATTGATTTAATACTCGTTATGCTGCATAAAAAATAAGGCAAAATTGCGGCGAGTTTTTGTTTGAATGGGATTTTACGCCGCTTTCAACAATTTTGCAGTTATATCGCGGCGACTGGAGCGTATAACAATGGATTCCAGATCTCTTACCAGTACTACCATTACATCCTTGTCTAGCCTCTAGATGTTATCCCACATAGGTCTACAATTATTGACCCATTGGTGGGAGACAAACAGTCAGAAAGAGTGAGTGCCGCCTTAGGGGGTCGAACCTGGGACCTCTAGATTGACAGTGAATTGCTGAGTAAACAATTCGCTTATTGTGAGACAGTATTTATTTGGAAAATAACATACATACTCTTTTCTGCATTCAAAGGAAATATATGAGGTAAATACTAAGATCAGACATTGGATATGGAAAAAATAGAAACCTTTTTATAAGCAATATCTTTATTTTCCGCGATGGTTTCGTATCTCCTTTCATCTTTGGCATTATTAAGTGGACACTTTTTAGAATGGGTTAAAAAAGTTTTCAACTGTTCAAACTGTTAACCAACTTTACCCCGCTTTGCGCGTGCTCTCGCGTGCAAAGTGGGGTAAGATTAGCAAACAATTTACAGCGTTTTGTTTTACTGAACGCGGGACTTGAAAGACTATTGCTGAGACGTATCCGGTCCCAAATGAGAGATAACTTAAAAACAACAAACCAGCATTTGGTTTCAAATGAAGACCCTCGTCAAACATTTTAGAAATGGTACCTTCTACGCATCCATTCTTACAGAAAAGGGATTTCAAAGTTTTCAATAGTTCACGAATGATTTCTCATCCTAAACGTTGGGCTGTTTTCCTGAGATGTCATTGGTCAGGAGTAAGTAAATAGTTTGAGGGCAAAAGGATTTTATTTTAGTTGTGTCTAACAAGTTTCGTGCGTTCTGATTGGCTAAAAAGGGTTTTATTCCTCAATGACAATAATTTTGACTTCCCAGCTATATTTAATCATTGCGCGGAAAGTAGTCCCACAAGAAATCTGTTTTTTCTTTTCTTTTTTTTTTTTTTATGAAAGTTTGACTCCGTGGTATTTAATTTTATCGGTTGAAAAAAATCTTTACCACGCTATATTTCTGGTATTAATATATCGTTATCAAAATAGCTTAGAATTAGTATATACCATCACGGGACCAAGTGTATTGTGTAATCATTTTATGTGAAGCTCTAATGTTAATGCCACACAAAGACGTCAAAGTTCAAAAAAGTGGTAAATTATTAATGTTGTCACGATATTTCGGATATAGTTCAATGGATTTTTGATAACTCGCCATACCTTCCACAAGTCATGTACACCATCGTTTATAAAGTTGTCATTGTCAAGTATTGTGTCTGTAACTTCAGTGCTAAACGGTCACAGTTAAAATCTCAAGGGTCAAAATCCGGTTTAATCATTGATTAGTTCCAAAGAGTTTAAGTTTATAATGCACAAAACCATAGTGAATAACCAGGACAAATTAGATTAATAAATTATCATAGATAAACCAACTACAGACGAAACATTACACGGGCTGCACTTTAAAGGATATTAAGCATTTTTACATTACGTAATATGACGACCTAAAACGTCGACGGCGCTTAACGTACAATCAAAGTACTGAAAGTACTGAGAGCTAGCAAAGCATAGATATTTTAATAATCTTCCTATTAAAAAATATTATGATACAATATTAGGGTTAGAATAAAGCGATGAGTTAAAAGGCATACTTTCGAATGAGTTCTTATTTGAATATAGTTCATCCAAGTGACCGTATAATGTAGTTAGCATAGTGAAAATTCTGGTTTAGCAAAGTCATTACCTTGCACACATGTGACATTCTTGGAAATCTACGTTCAAATACGCTGTGAAATATTTCTCATAAATCCCGTTGTTGTTTTTTCTTTTTTCTGTTCAAATGTTCTCATTTTCTAATTGAGTCCCCTTTCTGACATAATAAGTATTTTGGTCATAGTTAAGCACGGGTGAGCCAAATTTTCATGTCCCTACGTTTGTATTTTCAGATGAACTTTGCTCTTTCAGAAGGTTTTATCATTTTGACTAACAAACTGAACAAGTTTCATCATAAATGCGCTAAATGTATGGCTCTTAGGATGTAAAGAAAGAAATAGTCAACAGGTATTATTTGGCTAATTTCGCCTGAGACTCAGTGCATATTCCGTATATTATTCCATAAGCCGTTAGTAACACATTTATAAATGCGCAATTTAACCAGTTAATGAGAGTAAGAAAAAATAGCTCAGTTGGTCAAGTTGTATCGCTCTCAATCACGCATCTATGGGTTCAAGTCTCCAGATGTTT